>JAUELU010000025.1:1321787-1337719 GCA_032357145.1 Evasterias troschelii
CTTTTCGTTAAACCTTTTGTAAGATTTTTGTTTTGTTTTACACCAAGTTTTCTGTTTTTGATTCACAGCTTTTCTTACAGCTGCTCTGTATTTCAATGTTGTACTGTTTTACTTGTTACTGTTTGTATACAGGGTCCTCAGTTGTAAAACTGATAAGGCTATCCCCTGTCTAAATTAATCACCGATACACGCCAGAATTCCAAGGTCTATTGTAACCGGAAATACCTCACTATGGATGCATCACTTGATCTTCTTCCATAGCTTTTGGGCGTGGCGTACCAAATATAAATTTAGCATGCCCAGTTTCTATCATGTCTATATGTAGATACCATCAAGCGTAAAACGGAAAAACAATTTTTTTTAAATTTAAACAAACATACTTTACCACAATGTGTTAGTGGCCCCTCTATACATTTTGCTGATGGCTACAACATTCTTTACTAGTGTAACACTGAAAGAAATCGAGAAAGAAAACATCATAGCGACCTTAAAGAAAGAACCAGCCTGGAATATGTTGCACATTATCAGAGTACATTATTACTTGAACTTGAGAATACCGCGATGGAGACTCAGCGAACTTCTGATGACAGAAATGACAATAATGCATCTGAAAATAAGACTAGTGGATGGTACAGTCATCATACGCATAGCCGGCCAAACACAACTAATCTTCCAACTGCCAAATGATAGACCATGATTACCTTGACCTGAGGAACCCATTAAAGGGAATGAAACTCGTTGGTATTGCTGGGAGTACCGAAAGTCATTTAAAGGGCAGGTGATGGGTTTTTTGTTTTTTTTGTTGTTTTTTTTGTTGGGGTGATTTTTTGTTTGTGTTTGCTTTGGGTGATTGTTTGTTGGGTTGTTGGTTTGTTTGTTTGTTTGTTTGCTCGTTTTTTCGTCTGTTTTTTTTTTTTGGGGGGGGGGGAACGTAGAGCTGGGTGTATATTCGGTTTACGTCTTATGCAGGAAAATGATATAAAGTCATATAGAATCAACAAACCCGTCGTGGATTAGATCCACTTTGGTAACTACTTCATAAAACTATACTGATCTGATGATTCGATAAATAAATAACATTATAATGAAGAAGTGATCATTAAATGGTAAAGCACCAATCATCTCTTCCTTAAAGTCCCAATTTATCTGGATATTACTGCACTTTAAGTACTTGCAGTTTACACAAAGATATACACATTTACTGGCACTAGTTTGCATTTAAACTAAACTAATAATATCTGAGACAATCAAATTTACAAAAAATTTGCCAAAGTACCAATTATTATGAATAATTAACTCCACATGAGGTACTCGCATTTTACATAAAAGGGTACCTGTCAGGTCAATGAACGTTTGTATTTCAGCAGAGCTGCATGTCATGCAAGGTCAACAAGTGATTAACAAAAATTATTTTAAGTTTACAATTTTACTAATTAAGCTGAATTTGTCGAGGACGGTTACAGTTATAGTGCGTTTTTTAAGTACCTTCAACAAGGATATTCCGTAATTCAATGTTTGAGGAGTGATTAGAAGCAGAATTATTTGGTTTGGTGATTTCTCTGGGGTTTCTTTTGCGTGTAGGCCTATTTTGTTTGTTATTATTTCTATTATTTTTTGTATTTTTAATTTGTTATTATTGTTTTTTTTTTCTTATGTATTTTATTTTTAATTTGATTTTTCGGGGGAGGGGGTTCTTTTCAAAATTGCATACGAATTGATATTCATTTCTGTTCGGTTCAGTACTAGAACTATAAAAGCATTGACAATAAAAAGGGTGCGCTGGTTTGTGTTTATTTCCAGATGCAAAGCTGCGGCGTTTTGTGGTTGATACCAATAACTATTTCAATAAGAAGTCCCTCGCTATACCATAAAATTATATACAAACAGTTCTTGGTTATTGCATCCTGGCCTCGTAGTATTCATAGAAAGAAGTATAATGTAGTCTCAATATATTTCTTTGAAAATGTTTATTTAACTTTTGTTTAATTTTTTTGCCAGTGCATAGTCCAGAAGCAACAAATTACATCCATCCAAGCGTATGCAGCCTCCATTGAAAATAAAATTGATGGCTGATTCAATGCTGTTTGCTGAAAGTCACTGAGTCGATAAATTACTGTATTCCGGAGAGACGACCAAAATAAATGAGGCATGAAAAAAACCAAAACCTTGACACAATCAAAAAGGAAATTATGAGTTTCCAAAAGGGACAACAAATATATAATTATTGCGTTCTATAATTACAATTTGTTGATATCATATTCATAGTTAATAACGTTTCTCCACTAAATTGTTTGATCAGAAAACAACAGAGTAAAAAGAATACGTGCATGAACGATTGTATGCACTTGATATAGCATTATTTGACATTCCCGGGTCCGAATCGACCCAGATCCTGGGTCAGAATCGACCTAGATCCCGGGTCAGAATCGACCCAGATCTTGGGTCAGAATCGACCTAGATCCCGGGTCAGAATCGACCCAGATCCCGGGTCAGAATCGACCCAGATCCCGGGTCAGAATTAACCCAGATCCCGGGTCAGACTCGACCCAGATCCCGGGTCAGAATCGACCAAGGTCCTGGGTCAGAATCGACCTAGATCCCGGGTCAGAATCGACCTAGATCCCGGGTCAGAATCGACCCAGATCCCGGGTCAGAATCGACCCAGATCCCGGGTCAGAATCGACCCAGATCCCGGGTCAGAATTAACCCAGATCCTGGGTCAGAATCGACCCAGATCCCGGGTCAGAATCGACCCAGATCCTGGGTCAGAATCGACACGGATCCCGGGTCAGAATCGACCTAGATCCCGGGTCAGAATCGACCCAGATCCCGGCTCAGAATCGACCCAGATCCCGGGTCAGAATCTCATTTATCTCTTAACTTGCGACTTCAAAAGCGATCAGATGAAAATTATGCAAGATTATTTAATTCACAGATGAACACAAAATCAGCTCAACGACTATATAACCGGTGTGTATTCCATCCTGAAATATTTGATAACCTATGATGAAACCTAAGACGATAACCAGCGCGGGGATTTGGATATCGGCCGCCGTTGGAATTAACCGATCTACCCGTTGTAGTTAGTTGCTTGTGAACAGACCCGCGATCCGGGTCAACATATGTCTCAGCTCCGAACAGTTCTCAATCAAACCCCGGATTGAGTTGTCCCCTCTCCAAGATCCCATGGCAACCCATTATGGTTCTAATTATGTCAAACATTCACTTGGTGTTTGTTGGTTTGGAATTTTACGGACAGACTCCCTCGCGATGACATGCCGGGAGAATGTCCACGTGTGGTTGCACATTATTTACACATGACGTCATCTCAAAGTATGGGTCACATATCACGTGACTTGAATACTCTGACGTAGAAGCCGAGCTTCTTCAAAGGTTGCCAACTTGACTATTGACTAATGATGTTTACTAAATATATGTTTATGTTATCTATTTTGTTCGTATTAATGAATAGTTGTAATTGCTGTGCACCTTTGAAAAACTGTGTTCCACTGAAAGGTCTCCCTGGGTAAAGAGACAAATAAGAACTGCTCTTCAGTCTATATAAATGCGTTTTATGAAAAAGGTCTATCCGTATAGCGTACAAAGGTTAGACTACCTATCAGATTCGATCGTATTACGTTACCAAAGAGACGTTGACTGTTTTCTTCATTGGACTTGGTTTTTCACTTTAGATTTGGATCGCCCTCGATCACCAAATCACCCCGTATTACCACTATGTCACCAAATCTCTACCCGTTGTTAGTGTTTGTAAAGACCTACTAAATGGTTCTGCCAACTTTAATCACCACGCCACCTTTTTCTGAGCACATGGTCCGTTAAATCACGCTCGTTAAGCTTGAGCGAGAGACGTACAGCCAGGGCCCGGTAACGGAAACCACAAAAAGCCATTCCAAGGTTAGCCTTTGAAAGTGTTTTATGCTAAAATATTTGACTATTATTTACTCCTTTGTGGTAATGTCAGCCAGGAAGGGGAAGTTCAAGGTATTGTATGCGTCCCCTGCTGCTACCGGCACGCTTTGTAAGCGATGGGGGAACTGCATGTTTTTACCGTTGGCTTGCTCTCGTGGTAATCACAATATTCAAAAGGAAATATCACTCAGTGATTCGCTTCTTCAAGGGATTGTCTTGAACCTTATTCACATTTTCTCGGTCATTCAGTAAATGTCAGTTCATCTTTCCGTTTCTTTGCAAAATCTTGGAGAATCTTGTACTATATTTGTCATAAATCTGATACGGCAGAGCGGAAAATCCACTGATTGGAACTGACTCATGCGCTTGATATCTCGTGGGGGTTGATTCATATACTTTACCAGCAGATTCTGTCAAAATGGTCAATATCTATACTGTATAGTTTGAAGGATATCTGAATGGTAAAGGTCCAGCGGGGTTCACAACTTTCTGAAGATGTTGGTCTTTGACAATGTTTTTGGTATCTTTGCTGTTGTCGCTGTTTCTGTTGATGTGGCTTGTACTTGGATACGGGCTTCTGAACATGCCTCAACATTATCAACCTAATTGTGTTTTCTGTTAATGATCACGTGGAGAAAAATACTATTTGAATTTAAGAAGAGAAAAGGCTGGTTGGTTTTAAATAGTCAGAGCCCCTCATGCTAAAATGATTATCATTCTATTCCTATTATAGATTGGGATCCCGACGAATTGGAGTGTTTGGTGGTCTTTTACTATAATAGGTAAGCCATTGTTTTGTTTTGTTTTTGTTTTGTTTTTGAGAATATCTGGGAGGTGCTATTGTGTCATTGAACGTTTTACTATGTGGATGATGCTTTAAATACTTCGCGTTCTCGACCCATCTACTTGGACCCGAGACAGTTCCTTCAGCAAAACGTCTCAGATTTCATTTATTTTATTTTCTCAAAACAACACTTACAATTTATTGTCTGTCGACACAACCAACACACGTTTGGATTAACCCATTCGCTCCATAGCTCCAGGGGGTTTTGGGGAGCCATTTACTAAGAACTTACCCGCACTTTTGGAAAATTCCAATCCAGGGATTGACCCCGTGTAAACGGCGGAGTTTACAATACTGCTGTTCTAAATGCTAAAAAATAAGTGCATGTTTACAACGCGGGGACGGACAAGTGAATATTACGGCCAAGCCGGAAATTTAATTATTTTACAGGCCTTCGTAGAGAGGATAACCGGCGAACCGCGAACTATTTTATGCCTTCATTCAACATTGCCTGATCCGACTTTTCGTTTTTCTCTACCGTACTTTGTAAATCTCTCGAAGACATTCAAATATTGAATGTAGGCTTACCACACAAAAAACCCAACTGATCTTCTCTTTGTCTTATTGACCTTGACGTGGCCATCTTGATTTTCAAAATCATTGACACCGAACTGAGGCTGAAAGAAAAAATCGTCTGTTTCAATTTGTATGCATTGAATATGAGCATTTATTACTGTTAATGGATACAAGGAGCATGACCAAGATGGTGGCAGTATAATAACATGTCAATTGAATTAATTGAATGAACTTTTGGAAGGAAAAACAATTTTACCCACGCTCTCTATACTTCAAATCCCAACGTCAATTCTAAAACCACCAACATGTAAACAACCCTAACCCTCGGTTGATACCTTTCTGGATAGCCTACGGTTACAACAAAATGTCGACGAGTTGGCGACATTTGACTCTAAACCACACAAACACAAGACCCTAATATTATTTGAGAGAGTTGACAATGTAACACATTTTGGGGCCTTTTCGTGTACCCCACTCGAAACACCCCTGACTAAAGTTTGCTCAATAAAGCATTGTTCGCTATTTGTTCAGTCTGTGTACACGCTTCTGGTCACCGATAAAACATCGTGTTTTTATGTTATTGTAAGAAAACAATGGACTCCACTTTTCAAAGAGTTTAAAAAACCATATGTCTGTCAAAGACTTAATTCATAGCCTTTCATACAGTGATAAACATAATTCTAAGGTTTAATTACGATTCGGGCTCGGCTATTCCGTCTCTTAGGATTATCATGCTCGTTAAAGTTAATGTATTTCATTAATTTCATTAACTATATCGTGTTTTTCAACAGCTGTTTGTTTGATTTTTTTCTTGTAGGTTTTTTCCCCTACTCTCCACAGCTCATTTGTTCTTATTTATATTAAACAAATTCACTTCATCAACGTAAAAGTACATTAAACTATAGTAATTAAAAATACCCATAACAAAATGCAACCATCTCTTAAATAGAAGTTTAAAAATACCATATTTAAATGAATTTTCAAAGTCGGGGATTTGTTTTGTAAAAATGCAGGTATCTATTTTAATCCTTTAACAGGCTTGCTATTTGTGTGTGTACTTTGACGTATTTTTTGTGTGCTCTTAACGAAACTTGATTTGCACTTTGGGGTCAGTTTGACCTGAATACTGTCTCAAATGACCAAGAAATTGCTAGAACTGACCCGGGACCCTGCCGTCGATTTTACTAAACTCTTTCAACTATGGACTATAGTCCTTGGCAATGCTAAGACTAAGAGATAGGACTAGTCTTAAGTTAGGACGAGTTACTCGTCCTAACTCGAGATTTCGTGAAATCGGCTGCTGGTTCCTTGGGAACTGATCCATTTTGGGGTCAGTTTGACCTGAATTCTGTATCAATTGACCCAGAAATGACTCAAACTGACGCATAGTTCGAGTTAAAATACCCTCTGAGCCACATTCCCGGTCAGCCTGAACCGGTTATGGTTCAGATGGGAACCGGAATCTTGGTCAGTTCGGACCGAGAGTATTTAGAGTGTCTACCATCTTCATGTTTAATTTTTCCCATTATTGTGTTCGGATCATGACATCAGGGGTTGAATTACCTCGTTATGCCATACCATTGCGAACGATAACCAAAGACATGCACCGTTGGTTTTATGAGTGATCCATCGTGGCTGATGGAGACCTTCTTGGCTAACAAACTCACGAACTCATCACGGAGGTCCACAGATCTTAAGATTACTAATTAGTCCACAGTGGCACACCTAGCCAACAATTTGTCAACCTTACCCCCATCTGTTGTGAGAACTCTAGCCGTAACTTGTTGCAATAAATCACATCTTATTTGCATCTGCAAGACAAATGACTCGTGATACTGTTGTCCAAGTTTCCTGACGTGATAAACGAGTTTCATTTGCTTTAGATCAGAGAGCGCCAGCCTCATGCCGCGAGAGGGGACAAACACATCGTGCGGCAGTAGACAAAGCTTTTAAGCCGAACCTATCACCATTCCTGATCAGGAAGGGTAACATGAGGTAAAACCTTTTAAGAAAACACGTTTTATTGACGACTTTCTCAACGAATAAGGAGATTTTCAGTGGACAGATGGACGAAAACAGTTTAGAAATTGTCACCAAGTTTTGAAAGAAACGGTAATAACTTCAAACTGACCATCCGAGAATAAACATTAAAAAACAGCATCTTCTTTTAGGCTTCCCCCACCCATTCAAAAAAAAAACAAGTTGCTGATTGAAGTATAAATATAGGTTGAATAACCAAGATTTCAAATCTAAAGACAGCTATAAAGTAAAGAGTAACGATACATGACTTGCCCTCAACTATGTCTCCGATAATTTGGCGCCGGAGTATCATTTTATCAGTGCAGTCAACTAGGGGGCATTTCTGGCCATGTTTCATTTTGCCTCTTCCCTAAAAGAAGCCCTTTTCAGCACCGTTTAGTATGTACCGTAATTTGCTTTATTTTTATTAAGATAATCTACCGTTAGTGAAAAACAAATACATTATCTGCGTGTACGACTGAAAACATCAAAATGTCCCCAAACTCCAGATTCCAATTTTTTTTTTTTTTTTTTTTATTATTTATTTATTTATTTATTTATTATTATTATTATCATTATTATTATTATTATTTTTTTTAAATTATTATTATTATTATTATTATTTATTTATTTATTTATTTTTTATTTTTTTTTGGGGGGGGAGGGGGGGGGCAGCCGGGGAGTATGGAGTCACCCCGTGCCCCCTTCCTTAGTTACGCAACTCCATTTTATGACACAAATTGAGCGTATTCAGTAACAAAGCATTAAACTGTTTAAAATGGTACCATTTTTGTTGTTGTCGAAACAAATCGAACAGTGTTTCAGGTTTATCGATTTTTATTTTATTTTTGATACCGATCTCGTGATTTGGTCGAGGACTTTTACTGCTGGAATCACTGGTGCCTTTATTGATCGAACAAAAATGCCCTTGGGTTGTTTTCTCAATGACCAAAGCTCTCTTATTACTCTATAACTTCCACAGTGATGTGGATCAATTATTTTGATATAACAACCTAGGATTAATGGAACAATATCATCCGTATTTTTGAATCAAGGTATTGGTACATCAATGGAGGGATAAGTTCACTTCAATCCTGTTATAAGAAGCTTTCAATGAACACAACAAGATTCATCATCAAACCAACCGCGGAAAACCGTTGTGCAGGAATAACAATACAAATATACAACTGAAGGGAATGACTACAACAAGATTTTATTTCATTACCTTACTGTTAAAATAGAAACAACACACAAATATAATATTATTGGGGGATTGTGTGATTTTGTTGCCTTCAAAGTCAAAGCAATGTTGATGTTTTCATATGCACGATCTTGACAGTATCCCAGACGAAATTATTTCTCTTGAGGATTATTACTGGTATGACTCAGTGTGAGTGAACTTGGACATTGACAATAATTTGTTTGCTTTTTTATCTTTCAATAAATGAGAGGCCCAGTAGGCCTATATGTTTGCTTTAAGATTCCAATTTTCCATTAATGCATTACCATTAAAGTAAAACCATTAAAGTAAAACTAATGAGATCAGAATAGATTTTTAGTCAGCATTAAAATTATTTCAGAAGAAAAATTATTTTCATCGATTCTTCACAAACAACACACAAACTCATGTAAAAAATATATTTATATAAAAAGAACAACAATAATTCCCCCACCTTCCCCAGATAAAAATGTGATTCTTGTTATAAGTTTGCATTTATACTAGCCTACCGTCAGTATCTTAATTTAAAAAAATATATACATAAATTGTTGTGCTTTTGCATCGATAATTATGTTGGGTTTTTTAAATTGGTTATCCATTGTAGATGCATAATGACTGACATTCAGCAATCACTGAGCTTAAAATGCTCTTAAAACCTTTAGTTCTGGGGTAACGTCATAAAATATTCGACCCTATATTCAATCTCGAGATTGACGGCACGAATGAATGAATACGTTACCATGGTAACAAAGGGGTTGTGTACGGCTTATAATTATGACCATAATTATTGATAAAAGTCGCGGTGTGTGACAAAAGATAGTGGGTGGTGTTTTTTTAATATTTACCAACCTGTTTATGAATACGTTGCGTTATTTTCTGGTTTAAAATGAGATTTTTGCTCGGACTCTGCGTAAGCTTGACCTATTTCTGGGTCATTTTGACACAGATTCCAGGTCATACTAACACATCAGAAATGGGTCAGTTCCCACGGGACCTTGACCAGAGTTAGTCACTGAAGCTTTAGTTTACTCTATGCCCTCGGACAAATACTAATCTCGTGGGATTCGAACCCACGACCCCGAATTCCCAAACAGATGTCTTAATAACCTCTACTTATGTACCAAGCGTAGCCGGTGATGAGGGGTCACAAACAGGCTATTTGGGCGGGGTTTGAACCAACGACCCTCAGAATCTAGAGCACACAACCAAGTGTGCCTGGTGCATAAAGGCAATTTTCTGCTAAGCAAATCGAGCAGGAAACCAGTCGGAAACGGTACTTGGACATGGCACTTTGGTTGTCAGGTTCCTTATTGTCTTTATTTTGTGCTTTAAGCACCTCTATGAAATTGGGCCCAGGTGGGGATTTGTGCCCAAGTTATTATTCGTACTCAGTTACATTTTTCTATATACTCATACTCACGTGTTTAAATGGAAATGTACTCGGGTACATTGTGTAGAATGTGGTACTCGTGTAGTGCGAGACTTAGATCTCTCAGATACAACACTAGGACCTCGTACTGGGTTGTAATCTCGTACTCGGTTACAAATCTCGCACTGGGGTACGTTATTTGTAGTTTTCTTGTTTGTTTGTTTGTTTGTTTGTTTGTTTTGTTGTTTGTATAGTTTCTTTCTTTAGATACATTAAGCAAGTGACACATCGACCAATATAAAAACCCTTGTAGGAGAGAAACATGATTCACCCGTATAAAACTCACACACAAGACGAAGATCACAAATTATTGCCATAATTCGATGTGTCTAAATTGTCAAAGAAAAAATATAAAAAACTCTCGCCTGATTATTTGGGGGCGTGACCTAGCACAATTACTTCACTGATCAGTTCACAAGAAAATGAAAATTTTTCCTCAAGGTTTTCGGAGATTAAAAAACTGCGCTGTAATCAGCCATTGCGTCTGAACGTGTAGCATTGTTCGTAGAATTCCAATTGTTATGACCGAATTCCTCTCAGACAAAACCCGCATTTTTCATTTAATAATTTTCTCCGTTGAATGAGCCTTCCATGTTGCTTACGCAATTATTTGCTGTCAGGTACCTTTGTTCTGAAAAGGTCAAACTTTCCAATTAAAATATATTTAGTTTCCTTTTTTATTATGCGGTTGATGAACCGGATGTAATGACACCGTGAGTGCACCATGGCTGTCAAGTATACGTCAACCAGAACAAAATCGGGTTTTGTGCCCAGTCTGGAAAAAAATAATTACAATATCGATATGGAACACGCCAAAATGCACAGACTCAAGACTGAACAATTAGCTTCAATCAACAAAACGACCAAAAAGGGCGGTCGGGTTGTCGTATCTTTGCATCACCTTCCACCTCTAGGACCCCGGTTCGAATCCCGCTGGGGGCACTATTTGTATTAGGTTTTCAGTCCCTACCTGATGGCGTGGAATTTCCAAGGATTAATTCACTTGGGTTTTCCTCCCACATACACTGAACCTTCCTTCCTTGTGATCTCTCCATGGTGTTCTTGGCAAGTAGGCCTATAGTGATTGGGTTCGCTTTTCTTAAAACCATTGGCTTCACAGCAAAAATATATGAAAATGAATCGATCTCGAGCGCAAACTCATACTATGATGCTGCATAATGTGATGACAATCTAGATTGCTTTTGGTTTTTTTTCAGTTCAATTTCATAAAGTATTTTCCGAACTCTTGTTGAAAGTGAAAGCATATAATATACCGATCGAATCAACGACTTGCTTCATCACTCCTGGGGGTGACAACCAAAGAATTGAAAAGACCTAGCTGTACTTCACAACAACAACAAAGTGCTACGCAAATCCCATTTTACTTGCAAATTCCTTCAAATTACGTTAACATTGAGAGACAGTTTTGCAGCACTTACCTAATTCTCTGGCGAAACAGACACAGTGGTTGTGCGTGTTACTCCAAGTCACTTTAACCCGTCATATCTGACCGCCCAGACGAGCTTTACTCCAGATTTATCTCCGCTCAATTCAGATTCGAAACATCACCGATGCGTCGTCTGATTTTGATGACGAGATTTACGAGAGAAGTCCGGGTAGATTGCAGCCACACCAAACGGCGACCTCGCCTTTCGTACTCTGTCCCTCGATCTCCCTGCAGTGAAATAACAGGTAGAACTGTATTGGCACATGAGAAAGCCTGCTACTAACTCCTCGCGAATGAAAACAAAAAGATGCCGCCAAATATAAAGCGATGAGTGAGTAACAGCCGGTCATGCAGATTAACTTCCTATTCAGAAATGTCTCACGGTACGTTGGAGCTTCAGTGAACACAGGGTTCAAGTTCGCCGTGTACTGAGCTCGCCCCTGGGCAATAAAGATAATAGTTGAACTTGCCAAGGACGAGGGTCCAATGTGGTCTTGTACGTGGCATTAATTGTACTCAAGCTGTGTCTTCTAAACTGTTTGCAAACAAAATACCCTAAATGAAAATAAACTCCAATTTGATAATTGCATTCCGCTTTACTTCAAAATTGCGCATACTCGTTTGCCAGCTCGTGTATTCCATTACTACTTTCTGTTTATTGTTTCGTAGGATTGGCCGACTTCGTGTAGAGAGAACGTGTGGTTCTGTTTTTTGCGGGCAGCTACGTGTGTTTTAAGAACTGATCGCCTCTGTGTTATTGTTGATATCGATTGACCTTTAATCACAAATGTCCAGCAGTGTATCAGACGGGTACGATCAGCTGTTCCATTAGCAATAATTGTTATCGAGTGTAATTTGAATGAAAATGGCGTCGCCGTATGTGTGGGAAGGGAAATGGCGTCGCGTAGTAAGTCCCAAGGTTCACTTAGGGCTGTAGCATGGGGGTCCCCAGAGGCCCCTGGACGGTACTAAACCTTCCCCAGACAGTATTGGTGAATCCTCGCGATAGCCAACTTAACCACATGGGATCTTACGTTGTTCAAATATAGACATAATCTATATAAATATACAGGAAGGACCTTTCTCTTTGATGTCAATAACTCGCTATAGTAAAAGTTACTACGGAATGCAGATGACCATCTTCGCGCCCATCCTAGCTAAAGTAGCCGTTGTAAAACGCGGATAATTAAAACATGTCTTATAGTTCTCACTTCGTAGAAAGACGTCTTTCCGATTTGCTTTATCCAGGAAGGAGCTTTCTCTGTGATATAAATAAATTGCAGTATAGACTGATTCCTATACTATGGATAAGTGATAAGTGACCATCTTTGCGCCCATCCGAGCTTAAGATAATTTACGTGGCAAGTTCAAAGTTCTGTCTTTATAAAAAGACGTCTTTTCGATTTGCTATATCCAGGCTCGATTTCACAAAGCACTAGAAGATTTTATCTTATGATGAGTTGCCAGTATTACCATTTGTAAAGTGACATCACACTTTGCTTCATTTTTCATGATTGCAGTTTCAAAAGACACCACCAGTTACGTTGTAAATCTTCCAACGATAATGCAAGTAAACATTAAAATACCGCTTGCACGATAAGCAAAGGCTTTCCCTCGGTTACTGGCCGAGAAATAAGCGGACGTGATATGCGTCACATTTTACCTCCTAAGTGCTTAATCAATATGTTACTTTAACATCATTTCTGCTCTGTGAAATCAGGTTCTGGTGGTATATCCATCTCCAAAGATTTTTGTCGAAATGTGTCAACGTCTTAACGGGGCCCACTTTCATAGAGCTTCTTAAACAGCAAATATTGCTTAACAGTTTTCTGGTAAACAAAAATAAGCAGGATACCAGTCACAGACTTGTACATGTAGAATGATAATTTGGCTGGTCACCTTATTCTGGCAAGCATAAGTGTGTTGTGCCTAGCTCCTTTTTCGCTTAAGCAGCTCTAAACAAATGGTCCTGTTCTCTTTAAGATCGGGTTTAGATCACTTTAACAATCAACCACATCAGACGTTTTTCTTACGGGTTTCTTTGAACATTGGTACAAAAATGAGAACGCCCAAATACAGGATTAGCTTCGACTTGGACTTTCCAAAACTGTCTGGTCAAATTATGCAGTACGGTGAATTCTGGGTCTTACGAAAGGTATTTTGAATTCCTTGGATAATTGCGAAACAGATATTTTGTGTACATTCAAATCACTCATGAATAATGTTTATTTTTGCCAGTGGTTTTATGAACTTGATGTCACAGACGGTCATGTTACACCACTTTTATTTCCGAAACTTTACCTTCCCAACTACCCTAAACCTCTATAAAAGAAATTTAAACATCAACATGTGGTTACCAATATCTGAGGCGAAAATGCTTCTCGTTGTCATCATCAGATACTTAAACCGTCGTTCATCAATTGTTTTCTGTTTCCAGCTCCAAATACCGTAAAAGTTTGATGACTTATTTTTAGCCTTCGAGAAAGACTTTGCTAGTGTCGAAATGTCAGACCATTAACTATATTTTGGCATCTATAGGTCCTTTTGGTTGGTAAGCACTTTTCAACAGCTAATTCTATTTTCTGAAATGTTATACACTAACATAAAGGGCGATCATAGCTCTACACTAACATAAAGGGCGATCATAGCTCTACACTAACATAAAGGGCGATCATAGCTCTTCGCGGAATAAGACATTCATTGTTGGCCAAAAGTCATACCCGGTCTGTAACTGTCTTAGGATCTAGGCTGCACTTAAGATTTCCCTCAGCTAAGAGCTTATGTTACTAGTCATCCTGGATTGAGAAGTTGTTTGCTATTCCATTTAGCCGCGCGTGGCAGGCTCCGAATTTCGAATCGATGGTCGATAATTTTGACGCACTGCAAATAGAACGGTGTAAAAAGAAGGGCATTTCTGGAGCTTTCAGACTTTTGAACGTACCGTGTCTCCCTCTGTCGCACTATAGAGGTCGTGTTGTCTGTTTGGCAACATATTGCAATGTGCTTAATAATCAGCATTAATAGACATTACACACATAATAGCACATTGATTCACACACACTGAATTTTTCTAAAGCTATAAGTTGATATCGTTAATCATATTCCTCATGACGGAATCCAACCAAAAGTGTCAATTCAAATGCTGCTTGCTATAGAATAAGGTTCAAGTAATTGAAAGGCCGTTTTCAAGACACTTTTTAAATGAAGGTTTTAAACTTCTTTTGTGAAACTCGATGGTGTAAGTTTATTAATGTAGTGTTCAGGAATTCAACATAATTGATCACCTTTTTTCACCGACTATATCATGGAACATTTTTTGAATGTGCGTCTCCTTTAAACCTATTTCTGACGGGCAACTACGGAACAAAACGAACATCTGTCGAGCAGGAATAAGCGTTTTCTTTATTTGCTCCACATAATGAAGGACTCGTAAGAAGTGGGGCATCTTCTGAACGATTGAATCGTGACTTGTAAATTTAGTCTGAAGATCGATGCGAGTGGATGTTCGCGTATGAGTAAGTCAGGCCTATAGTCTATAATCACATGTTCATCACAGGACCAAGTTGGATCACCGCAGGAGGAACATTTTGCCTCACTGAAAGAATCAAAACTTGTCATATTTATTATTGGCCTTTCACTGAACCACAGTGTGTCAAACCGCGTGGTTTTCGTTTGCTATTTAGTTGGCCACATGTTGGCCAAAAAGCGCCCTCACTGAGCCAAAAGAAGGCTTATCATTGGACGATGGTGGTTCTTTGTGCGTAAAAACGTGCGCGTGACCTCAGCGCGCGTGCAGTAACTAGGTGAGAGTTCATACTCATAAACAGCCACGGGCTTGCTTTGATCACGATGATATCCCCTTTAACGGAATAATGTGAGAATGACAAAACTGTCAGGTTTACAAGTAAAACTTTATGATTAAAGACAGTTCGTTCTCACTGAACGCAACAAAGTAGCCCGTGCACTATTACAAACAAAATGGATCACAGACGATTAAATGAATATAGTTTCCTGTTCCCACTATCCATCACGAATAAATAAACTTCACACCGTGTCAGCTGGGGAATAGCGATTTAACAGATTTGAAATCATTCTAAAAATAACTATCAGATGAGAAAGACCTGCCTAGGAGAGAATAAGGTTACAAATGTGGATGTCCAATGACTCATTCATTCATTATAATCATGTAGGGGAGTTTAAATGGAAAAATCCACTCATCGGCTATTTACTAAAAACTTAATGAATAAGATGCTCAGGGCTTCTCGAAGTCTTGGAGGGGGTGGGATTCGAACCCAGGCCAAGACGCAGTGAAATGGTAAGGGAAGAGTGTTCACTATTTCGATTTGATCTCCTGTTCGTTTTATACTAATAATCTCAAAAGTGAACCACTAGGTCCCTTTTAAATGTCACAGGTCACTTAAAGGGAGTTTATACTTTTGGTAAATGTCAAAGACCAGTATCCTCACTTGGTGCATCCCAACATAAACATGAAACAACAAACCTGTGAAAGTTTAAGCTCAATCGGTCA
>JAUELU010000025.1:1571865-1582567 GCA_032357145.1 Evasterias troschelii
TGAAGAGTAAGGGAGGTGAAAAAAGAAAAACTCTCTAATCAAGAAGAAACCTGACAAATCCTAGGCCTGTGTTTGTAACACCCAACAGAGACCAATTCAAAATTCGTGGTACAGAGTTCTCCATTCTACCCATCAGTTCGGAGTGTGGTCACTTTAGAGTCCTTGAATTCAATAAATACAATATAACAATGACAATAAATGTTGGTATTTAGACCATGGTTACAGTTCAGCTTTATGCATGCCTGACTACAAGTCATGCGCAAAAAAGAAAAGAACAGTTAGTAATTTATTATACATGTAACTTGTCTATTACACAATACTCTACAGCAAAATCATTTTTAAAAAGTACAAAGATTCTTCAATACTGGCGCCTCATCAGAAAAAACCCAAAATGTTTTACTTTGTGTTGGAAATGTAAACAGAAGAAGAGAATTTAATACCAGAAGATTTATTTTAACGACACTTTTCAAGTTATGTGCATATTTTAAGAGTCGCTAAAGATATGAATGGACAGGAAGAGAATCTCTGCCTCTCCAATTTTGTGGAATTCGTTTCTTCTACGAACTTCAACAATAAACTTTTATATTACGCTCAAGCCCTTTCTGTTGAACTACTGACACAATGACCGGACCCTTTTCAATATATTTGACATTCATTTAATACTAGATTTTGAACCGGAACTTCATGGAAATAATTTAACAAGTGAAGGGATGTAGCAAGCCATCCCAAGCTATTTTGAATTCTTCAATGAACGTAACGGCAATGACAGGTCCCAAGCATCCTTGGGTATACACGTAGGGTCTCGCCCCACAAGTTAAATCGTATTTGTTACAATTCAAGTACATTTAGGCCAGGGAGTCTGACCGTGGGAGGTTTGAATTTTCTCTTTTGACAACCACTTGTTTACACCTAACTTTGGACAACCACTTGTTTACACCTAAATACAAAACCCCACATCACCATCAATCATGACCATGGCTGCAAGGTGAAACAGTGAGGTTTAAGATAGAGCATGGCAAAAACACTTCCATCATGTTGCAGCCACCTTGTTCCAAACCGAGGCTGAATGGACAAATAGTCTGGTTCCTTCATAGTAAAACCAAATCTACTTTCACTTGTGACTATGGTCTCTTGGTTCCATGCTGTGACTTCAGAAGTTGTGTACATTAAGGTGTTGTAAAAATTACCCCCTGCCTTCAGCTCATACCAAGTCAGTATTGCTTTTTCCCCCCAAGCATGTTATTTGCCATGTGTTTGGAGTTTAGGTCAGCCAGATGTGCACTACAGCTCTCTTGTATGTTGTAATCAAATCGACTTCTTCTTCTCACCTTAAACAAACTTTATTGGCCACTAGAATGTTTTTCCTTTCAGATCCTTTCAAAGAAATGGTACCTTGATTAATTAAATGTTTTTATGATTGTCCTTGAGGGTGTTTGTTTGCAGTCTAAATTGTTTGTCAGAGCCTTTTTAGAGGAGCGTCCAAGAAGGATTTGAAACTAACACAATAATCTGGTTAAAATATTTGACCAAAAAATTAAGAGCAGGCTCACAGGGGGGAAATCCTTGAAATGGTTGACTCAAGTCTGGGACTCTAGTTATGTATGCAAGGTGATAGTGCTATTGCTATGCAAGCAAGTAGTTTGAACCAGCATGGTGTCTGACTAGGTCTAGCACCCATAGCAACCAAGACGCATGTAGAACTGCACTGATTGAGAAGGAAACTGAACAAGGACTTTTTTATGGGTTTTTCATCTGCCAGTATTAAAATTTACTTTTATGGCATGAGAAAAATGTCAATGCCATTCCCCATCAAGGTATTTAGTCAATCTGAATAAACATTTATGCAAAGTGGGATAACCATGCCAACCAGTCAAGCCCTCTACTCAGATGATTATTCCATCAAGGTTGTATAATGGCAGTCACCTCAGGGACTGCAAGAATAATTGGGGGAAGGGAAGGTTGTTGGTAAAGGATAACCTTTAAATCTGATTTGGTTTTTGTTGACAGAAAATGTAAAGCCTTACAAGTTTACCCTCTTTAAAGTCCTTGGTGCACCGATCAAGGAAGCATAAAGCATGGGGAGTCACATGCAAGAAACACCAGGGGAGCAGTCACGTTGCAGTCAGCATGTTTGTTGGGACCCATGTCATTACTTTTTAATTTTTTA
Source organism: Evasterias troschelii (assembly GCA_032357145.1). NCBI lineage: Eukaryota > Metazoa > Echinodermata > Asteroidea > Forcipulatida > Asteriidae > Evasterias > Evasterias troschelii. The sequence goes on from JAUELU010000025.1 coordinate 1,574,033, forward strand.
TTATCCGTCTTTTTTATACGCCGGTTTATACTCGCTCATAAAGTCCTTGATGTACTCATCAAAAGGTAGCATAAAGTATGGGCGGCCACGAGGAACAGGGGGGCAGTCACATTGTTAGTTTGGAACCCATGGTGTTAATTTGGGTCTGTGGAAGTGAAAATGAAAAGCCTTTGTATAAACATACATGTATCCAGCATACAATCCCTACATTCATTTTAAAATCTCAAAGTCCTTGGAGCTCCCATTCAGGCACTAGAGTAAGCATGGAGGGCCACCTAACTATAACAGCCAGACAGCCTGGTCACAAGCAGTTTTTCTCTGTTTCGGATCCAGTGTTTGTAGTGCCCATTGCAGCAAAGACTAGAGACAGTGACATTTTTAGACAATGTAAAAGGATAATCAGGAAAAAACATGTCTTTTTATTCTCAAAAAATGAAAGTTTAGCATCCAACTGTTTTACTGTTGGATCAAATAGCTCAGTCGAAGATCGTTTTTCTCCTCAAACTTTCCTTTAAAAAAAAAATAAAAATGATAGTGTTTTTGAGGGCATTCAAAAAACAGAACAGAACTTTTTACAAGCAATTGTATTGAGTTTTAAACATTGCATTGGATCTACATAGTGTACAGGTGTCAATGATGTCAGCAGATAAATGGTGTATTTTTAAGTGGCACTGTCGTCATCGACCGTCATTGCAGGCCTGTGGCTGTATAGAGTTATGAAGTTCTCTAACACAGCTACTACACTCATGCGCACGGTGGCCGTCACCTCACAAGTCACAATAGATACCTTGCATAATGCGCAACGCTGCTCGTACGCTCAGGTCACGCGCACGTTTTACGCACCAAGAGCAGCTGTCGTCCAATGAGCTCCCTCCTTTTGCCTCAGTGAGGCTGGGTGCTGTTTGAGACTGTGACACCATATATGCAAGGGTCAATAGAATGATGTGACAGCCAGCGCCCACAAGTGCAGTACCTGAGTTAGAGTTTATAATTCCATGTACAGCAACAGGCTAGCTCCGATCGTGACGACAGCGGCCTTTTACTGTAGAGAAGCCTGGAGCGGCTGTCTAATTTTGATTGTGCATCGCAGGGACTTGCATTTTTCAGATCACAAACTTCATTGTGAGAGGGTCATTTAAAGTGCATAAAAAAGCAACAGTTTCGGAGGGGTGTCAATAAAAAAAATATATACGCCAGCGCATATCGTCTAGGCTAACAATGACGACTAGGCTAGACCGTGACTACATGGTGTGTGGAAAGAAATTGGCGTAAACAACTTTTGAATAAAAAGTGATCTTTGATGTGACCTGTGTAGGCAGTTATGGTGTGTTTTTATACCAATTTTAGCTGTTGTTGCAACAAGAAAACAACAACCAAATAATATCACGTCTACCTTTCACCTAAACAGTGTCAGTTTAACACACACTACATATATAGTTATTAACTTTCACTTCTGTTGAATGTCATTATCATTAGTAATACATTGTGTATCATTCATTTTCATTTTGAAAATGATACAGTCTTTGTTACATTTACATCACATTGTGTTACAGTACAGAATTAAAGATCCTACAAACAAACAACCCCATTTTCTAAGACTAGAGTAGAGGTAAGGGCAAGGCACTTTTGCTGTGGCTGCTGGCATTGGGCATCTCTCTATGACGGACATTTTAAATTTCTTTTGGGACATCTTAAGTGTGCACCAAGGCAATGACCTACTTAGATGTTTTTGTAAAGTATCGAGCCTAGTGTAGCAGATATTTAGCAAACTTCCTGATAAAACAGAAATAAGTTGCAAGACTTTGATTTTTAAGTCTTTGAAAAAGACTCTCCAATGGTGGAGACTAGAACAGTATACCACCTGTTGCATACCAAGATTTTGGTTCATAAAGCCGTTTATCAACAGCATTGCATTTTTTCTTTCCATATTTTCATTAAAGTGTGCAATTTAACAGCAAATAGGTGTGTCCTAAACAGAATAAAGAAAAAATAGAGCCTTAGTTCTACATGTATTCAAGCCCCCCCTCCCGGCCCTCGCACACACACCATGAGATTAATTTAACTGATAGATTCTGTTGAAAACTTCAAAGGCACAGAAAATTGGGTCAAAACTAAGGTCACCTTGAACAAAAAGTGTTTCCAGGGGCTACGTGTGGTGTGTGTGTGAGGTAAAGAACCTTCCAGGGATAACAATCACTTGAACTCTGTGACAATTAGTAAAAACCAGTTCCAGATCCAGTTCCAGACCCAGTTCAAGATCAATAAAATAACTACACTGGTTCTTCATAAAAACAAGTCTGTGACAGCAAAACAAATTTCAGTCAAATTTCGTCACTGACTGACTGTACTTTTCTTACAAATTGAACCCACAAAGTACAGTGGATTTAACAAATGCCTTTTGCAAGGCCCAAAGTGCTTTACATAGATGTAAAAAGGAAGAAAATACAAAAGTTTAAAACAGCAAATTAAATAAAATGGGCAAATTTAAGGCATAAAGGGAAGATTATCATACACAATGGAACTTTAGAAGACTACATGAAAGTACTTAGTACTGAAACAAAAAAAATCTGATTGTTGATTTGTTTGAACCAGTTAAGTAAAGGAGATCTTCATGAATTTGTTTTGTTTCTGTCGATTTTAAAAACATCTGACTTAACGTAAATAATCCTAAAACAAGATACAGTTTCAGTGTTTACATTCTACCAAAATGTTTCATTGTTTCTTGTTTATTATGACCTATTTTCAGGAGCAGTTTGAATGACGACCCGACGCCAAGCAACCTTTAATGAGCGAACAAATATTTGCCCATGATCAAACCTCACTGAATTCACTTTTTGGCCTTGTTGACGTCACACTTTCAATCAATATGAGCAGTAGTGCCTCAAGGATCCTCTTCTTGTTGTTTTCGCACAAAAACATCTGTCATTAAATGGGTACGTCTATTTTGAACATGTCAAATATTATTTATGATCTCAAGAAGTCCTCTCTTTGATCCTTATTCCTCCATGCTTTGATTGACTGGTTAAACGAATGAATTTGCTTGCCCATGCTAGATCAGTTTCACTTAACTTTCTTTTCGAGTGGTTGATATCATTTAGAAACATGAGCGCGTAACAAAATACCACTCAGCATCAAATTCACCAACGTCATCATACACAGCAATTTTTTGAATGAAAGTTGTCATTGGTTTTGCTTCACGGAGAAAAAAAGTCTGAAATTGGACAGTCCTGACTCGACAGTCAATACAAAATAAATAGAGAATATTTGAAAAAAATTAACTTCAAAGGTTTTTTATCCTTTTTGCTTTTGCAACTCTGGTTTTTGTTTTGTTTTGTATTTGTTTTGTTTTTTTCATGTAAAATTTCTGTCAAAAAATTCTTGTTTGCCTGTCATGCCTGTGTAGTAAATTTAAACAGCACGAACAAATAGAAAAATTAAGTTCAATTTTTCTTTTCGATATTGTGTTACCTGTGCTAATCAATAAAGCAATATTATACTTTTAAAACTTTTTTTGAAGCCTTTTGACTTGTGTTCAACATGTTCAAACCTTGCTGTACACATTCTGTCAAACTTTCCAAACACTTAGGATAAAATTTTACATTTATATTTAAAGGTAGATAAAGTGGCAGTCGGTCATGAATTTTTAACCTAATCAAATATTTCAATATTCATGACATTCAACAAGATCAATTGAATAACTTATTTCAAGCAATGTTATTTCATTTCAATCAGTTAAACCAAAGACATGATACTTAGAGAGGTGTGTCCTTTCTCTATGGTTTTAATAAAACATTAAATTTCAATTAATTTTCTTTTTTTAAGTTTAAGCTTAATATCTCATTTGTTATTAAATCTTAAGCTGGCATAAAATCAAATTCATACTAAAAAATGATTTCACAGTTAAAACATTGGGTTCAGTGGTTTATCTTTACTTACCTTCCGAGTTCGTTTTGAACAGCGTAAGATTCATGGAAATCTCCATCCTTAAATCGGTTCGTAACTGCCCGTGTCACAACACGGGAATTCATGGTGAGTTTTCGGAGTGGCATAAGAATTGTTCGCACGCTCAAACTTCCTTTCCAGACGACGGTTTATACAGACATCAAATGTCCAGTTGGATGGAATTAATGTATGATTCCTCCAAGGTTTTGTAATCGGTGTGCTCTCACCAAAAACAGCTGAAGGTGGTCAGTGTTTTGAATTAGGTCCTTCTACTTCTAGATTCCGTGAGCCAGACAGCAGACAGAACAACAACGCAGTGGTTATTGCAGATCGGCCCGCGCGGTGTGTACACGCATCGAAGAATGAATATTTTTATTGGCACTTCTTTGTCACCTCTGTCTTTCAACTTTGAAGTACAGACAGCTGGATGAAAAGCGAGATTTCACAAATAAAGTTGTAGATCTTACGATAAACTAATTAATACGGTTATTAAAGTTGGACTGGAAATATTTTGATTAAAACACCCATGTCAAATTCATACACCGGAACTCCATGTGTGTGTGCATCGCGGATGGGATGCAGGCAAACTGCCAATTTGACGGCATGACGTAAAATACGTGTTCGTGGTTTTTCGACGGTTTCTATTTTCCCTTGTCCATTAACGAAGGTTTCTCAATAATATTATCACATTCTAAACAAAACTTTTATCATGAAAGAAAAATGTAATATAATTCAAGATGTTTAGATTATAAAACTTTATATTGGGTTACAAACATATCAGAATATATTAAAACAGCTGTAAGTATTTTCTGGTTTACAAGAAACTACCATAAATAAATAATTCAAGTTGACCAATCAGCATCATCATTTTAGTGTCCCCGGTCACCGACATAACAACCGGTTAGCTCATCTGCTGCAGAGGGATTCCCCGACAGTGTCGCGGCAGTATCGATTAGTGCGATATTTTAAATTAACTTTTCCAAATGGTCGAATATGCCCGGAATCATCAGATACGTTTTTCGAAATCGTTTTGTTTTCAGCAAAATTGTTTATTTAAGCAGATATGTTATTGCAAATTCAGCACAAAGTTATTTTTTGAATAAAAAGAACCCAATGAATCCAACTTTCATTTTTACAATTACAAGTTTTGAAACTTTATAAGGGGTTTTAAATTCTTTCTCAAAAATTTGGATGGTTGGGTTTTTTCTTTTTAAATAAGGGTGGTTGGTTTAGATGGCTGGAGAGATCAAATATTAAAAACATTGTCTTAATAATTCTGAATGACCCCTTAATATTTAATAAAACGAATACAAAAACAAATAATTACTTATTACTTTTTTTTATTTGACTCAAGTTCATATTCTTACAATACAACTTGTAAGATCATTTAACAAGATGTTAAGGGGTGTACATCATTGGAATTTTTGTCAAAGACCAGTATCCACACTTGATTTGACCAAACATATACATGAAATAACAAACCTGTGAAAGTTTCAGCCAATTCAGTCTCCGGAGTCATGACAAAACAGTGAAAAAACTCATTGTCTGTTTTTACTGTTTTTAATCATCGGATTTTAATTATCACCAGTGATAAAGACCAAGTGTTTTACCCATTTCCTAAAAACTATAGCATTTCAAGCAAAACTATTTTAAGGGAAGTTTTCCACCATGACCATCTTTATAACCATGTAAGTTTTGTGCAAATCTGTGAAGATTTAATTTTTCAATCTTACCAATGCTTGTACACACCCTTTAACAAGATGTTAATGCAACATCATGTGTTTTAAAACATGCATTAGTAGAATACGTCATTCTTGCCCTACCTAAATGCTAAAAGGGCCTGAAAGAAGTTTACAAATACTGTCGGAGAAAACATTTGGTACAACTGTTGTACTTTTTATTGACAAAGGAATGGATGTGATAAAGAACCAACAAAATAAATCAAATAACATTAAGAAGGATTTGAAACTTGCATGGTGGGAGTACAATCAGGTGGGGTTTGCAGTGACACCAAGTGTAAAATCTTTTATGAGTAGTGGTGGTTCTGAGACGAACCGGTGGTTTGACAACTTGATGTTTTTATCAGTATGCTCTGATCATAAAATGAAGAACAAAAACATTGGAAATGTGAAATAAGACTTGGAAGTTTAACACGTTGAAGAAATTTAGATGATTCTGTATCAATAATGGTAGATATGTGTGACTAATAAGTTTAAGAGAAAGATTAGTAACATGACCACAAACAACACTTAACTACTCTTCAACCCCCTTCACACTAGACGAATTCCCCACGAAATTCACAGGAAAATTTGGTTGATCTTTTTCTTACTTGAGTTTATAACCCTGCAATCTCCTTGAAAATGGCAACTTCTTGGGAAATTGCTACTACTGCTTGGGAGTAGGGTTAAGCGAGATAACCCAGGGGTTAGCATGTTGAGTGTTGATTCTTTCCATTGCACTAAAGTTTGAAACAAACATGGAGTGACGGTTGGGTTACAATTCCCCAGGAATTTCCTGGGGTTTTATTTCCCGGGGATTCCCTTGTTAGTGTGAACAGGGCTGAAGATAAACACAAGAGAGGAAATTTGCATAGATAAAAACATGATACTCTATTGTTTTTACTTATGACTTACAAAATGAAACGATACATGGTTTTCAGTTGCATTAGTTAGAGTTTAAGACCTACCTGTTTTATGATTTTTTTTTAATTTTTTTGAAAAATATACAAGTTTGCATAACCAGTAAATTGATTGATACTGCCTATCTCATTACGTACAATAGTTTTTAAAGTGTAATAGTTTGTAACGATCACATGCAAATAACACAGAGTTTCTCTGAATCAAACAGTTCAGAGGAAAAATCTTACGACTTGACATTGTTTATCACATCGAAATAGTTTGGCTGATTTATATATTTATATATCTTACAATAAAATAATTACCAAACGATACAAAAATGAATGATGTAGAAATTATGTTCAATAACTTTTATCAAGTACAACTGTGAGTGTTCTAAACAAAACTCCTCCATTATATTATCCAAATATATCAATATTTTATTTTCTTCCAGTATTTACTGTCAAAAAGATCTTTACATAACTTAATTTTAACAAAATCTGGATTGGATATACACCGTAAATAAAGCAGAATATACTAACAATTTTATACATGATCTTCATTTTTTACTTGTGAAATTCCCAGCACCATGCAAATGAGTGAAATTATTGGAATTGTCAAAACAAATTCCACAAAAATATAACAAGATGACCAATGCATAGTTATATAAATATAAATATAAGTATCGCCACGATTTGAAATAATCACAAAAGTTTAACAAACAAACATATTCACCAATCAGAATGCATGATCTGAAATTGGAGTGGTCATGTGACATGCAATATGCAATTTGATTGGCCTAACTAATACAAGAGGAGGCTAAAAATGTTTCTCATCGGAAAAATCAACTGAGCTGAAGACATTAAAATTATGTAACATCGCCATTTCAATGCTCACAAAAATTACAAAAATTACAAAAAATGTGGTTAAGTCATGAATTGCGTCATTCTGCTTGGTTACTCCTTAGGGGTAGGGTCATTGTTTGGTTTTTGTCAATGTAATGCTGTTTTATTGGCAATATTTTAAAGAAAGATACAATAAAAGTCTCATGTGAAAGTTTTCAGCTGAATACAGTGTCTACTTGCTGAGAAAACAGCATAAAAATGTCCCAGTGTTTTCACACGAATGTTGAATCCATCCACATTTAGCGAGGGGACAGCGGGTACCAGCTGCATGTCTGGCCGCAGCATTCGTACCGGACACCAACCCTTAGAAATCTGAGAAACCATTCATGCTTAAATCGTTTCTCAGATTCAATCTGGGTGAAAAATAATCCAAACCATAATACTTCAAAGGAAATTATACTTTCTCAAAATAGTTGATACTATCAACAGCTGCAGTGCTTCTCATCAAGTAAGTTTTTATGGACACTGATTATTGAAGTACCAGTACTTACCAATCTATGACCCTACCTATAGGATTTCCTATAGATAATACTAATGTAGATTTAATACTTTGAACAAAGTTGCCAATGCAATCTTAAACGTCTCATACACACGCCTATGTGATTAAAATTTACATGAAAGACTGGTGCCTTTTAAACAGTGTTATCGTCCATCGAAATTTCCATTGGTAGTCTTGGAACCAGACAAAAATTGACACTGTACAACAGTGGAAATGCAGGGTCCAACTGCATAAAATTGTCGAGCAGAAATTAGTGCAAATTTCTCCTACTAGTCAAAAATGAACAGGGAACCAGTTGCAAACAATACACATTTCATGGTATTTTGGCTGGTAACCTGTTTCTGCTAAGCAAGATTTTGTCAGTGCTAAGCAAATTTTCTGTTCCGACTATTTTTATGTAATAGGACCCTGATACTAAACGTATTCTGAGGGCATTTTTCAAAATGTGGACTTTTGGGGCATGCAGCATCTAGTCAATTCCAAAGGTACTTGTTTCTTCTACGGCGATCACAAGCTTCTCCAGTAGCATTGCATAGGACGAGTAGGATGGAAGATCAAGACGATTGAAACACGT
>JAUELU010000025.1:1587627-1603321 GCA_032357145.1 Evasterias troschelii
ATTTTTGCTTAGCAGAAAATTATTCAGCAAATTTGTCTGCTTAAGCAACTCGATGAAATTGAGCTCAGGTCTTTGGCCTTGATTCTCTGTGAAAATGGTCCGTTAAATAGTTTGATGTCTACAAGTAAATTGAACCTAGTCCTTTGAGAACAAACTTACAGAATTGAACAAATGATTTAGAAGATGAACACACCAGATTGTGAGTCTTAACAATTTTACAAATTCTACCAAGGATATGAGGGTTAATAACGCTATTGTAGACAAATTGTCCGCACAAAGAAACACAGAAATGACACAAACGTTTAGGATATAAAAGACAATGTTGTATTTACCTGGTGAGGAATGAGGGGACGGCTGAGGGGTGTTGTGAGGGGAGATATTGGCTAGTGAAGACCTTAGCTGGGAGGAAGCCTGTGCCATGGTGGGTGTGTAGCTCATCACATCATCTTCAAACAAACTACAACAAGATAAGTAGGAATTAAAACTTTGCATTATGGTGGAGATACAATCTAGTAAGGTTTGCTGTAACACCATATACATAAGTAGGAATTGAAACTTGACATGGTGGAGATAAAATCTAGAAATGTTTGCAGTATTACAATGCACTTGGGTAGGATTTGAATCTTTACATGGTGGAGATGCAATCTAGTAAAGTTTAAAGTAACACCACGTACATGAGTAGGATTTGAAACTTTTCTTGGTGGAGATACCATCTAGTAGGGTTTGTGGTAACATCATGTACAGGAAGTACCTCTTCCCGGTTTGTAGTGGCTCTGAAAAAAACGGTGGAGTGTTACCCCACAGTTTTCATCAGAACCACCACAGCTCAATAGATATTTCATGTACATGGTATAGCCACAAATCTTACTAGATTAAAAAAAGGAAAGGATACAGTAAAATTCTAAATAATCATCTAGTAAATTTAGTCTGTTACCTTAACAGCATAATGAGTTCCACGTCGTTACTTAATCTTTGTAGAGCAGAGATTCCTTCCTGTCTGATCAAATAGATTTTATCCCTAAAAAATAAAATAATAATAAATAAATTAACAACAGCTTATTTTTGCTAGAGGAAAAAAAAAGCAGTCACTAAGTAAATAACCGACAGACAATCTGTTTTTTAGGTTTAAGTGAATTTAGATCTAGACATATTGACAAAACTTAAATATCCTTTAATAATTCTTATGTTGAGAAATAGAAGAATTTGATTTGCCGATCATGTTGCCATGGTCTAACTAGATATGTATATTTGGTATGCAGTAACACCATGTGTATATCTACTTGCTAGATAGATTTTGTTCTTTGAGAACTTGTCTTGGTATTTCTTCTGCTGCCGCGAAGTAGATTATTCGGAATTCGGGAGACTTTAGGAGACTTCTCAGTTCTGAAAAGAACTGTCCTGCTTATTAACTACTACCTGGGCGAAAGGTAGGAAATCGGTCGGGACTACTACTTTCGCTTATAGTGGATCGAGGGGACTTCTCGCTATTAACTTCACTGCCGCGGAGTGAGTTCTTAATTGGTCTCAACTTTTCGATTAGTTTGCTCTAGATTTGATGAGTCAAATGACTAGAGGCGTTAAACATGCGTGATTGAAACTGCATATTGACTAAAAGTTAGCACCCAACCTCGCTCCATGTTGACTCCTTTGAAGGAAAATCACTAGAGGTGTTTTTTTGTTAGTACCTGAGTTTGGTGTTTGTGCTGAGATCTTCCTGTCTTTCCTTCAAGATGTCGATGATGTTGGGTTGTCTCAAGAACGCAACCACCTTCTCATTGTATGCTACAAGAAATACCAGAAGATGGTGAGAGATGAGGGTGGATTTTTGTTAATGTGTATGAACGTGAACCCAAAATCACTCGGGTTGGCTCAGCGGTTTCTTCCTCAGCCTTTCACTTCTTCTAGACCAAGGTTTGACCCCCACTCGGTACGTAGCCTTGCATGAGGATTGAGCTTTCAGTCCCTGCCTGATTGTGTGTGTTTTTCCCCCAGTTGGGATTTTCCTCACAATGTTACACTGAGATTTCTTCAACATCTTCTCAAGACACATATCTTCAGGCTTAGGGGTTACATTGCCTAGAGGGTTCCATAATATTATTACCAGAAATAAATAACATTAATTATAGCAAGAACAACTATAGTTTTTAAACTTGTGGGTACAACCATGCATAAAAATCTTTTGGGAGAAGTGTGTAACAATAGTAATAGTATAAGATAATAAAAGACAAAAACCAAACTGGTCCTTCTGGCCCTTTGGTAAGCATCCAACCCATCAACAGAAGTACAGAACTAGGCATTACCTACAAATACACATGGTGTAGGCTCTAATAGACCTTCCGGGCCTCATTAATAAAAACTTTTCTGATTTTCCCCAAGGGGTCCCTCAAAAAACAAGTGGAAGAACATCATGCCAAAAAGGAACTTTCTTACCTAGTGGAACTGCTTCATCTTTGCCTTTAGCTGGATCAGGTCTTAGAGTCTCCTTAGGTCTAGGTTGTATAGGTGGACCCGACTTGTTCTTACCAGGTCCCGCTGTCGCCCCCTGGAATCAAAATCACACGTCAAAACCTTGTTAAGGACATGATGAAGTCATCAGATTTACCAAATCTGTTTGAGGCTGGCGGGCTATTATTGTTATTTACTCTTTTATTCAAGAGGCAAGCAAATGAAACTCACGGCAGCAAAGTCATTTTCCTGGACGCCATCCAGTAAGCCCTCTCCTTCACTCCGGCTACGCATCCTCCCCCTGGTAGGGATTTGCAACAGACTTGCTGTGGGGTCAGTGACCTCCACTGGAAGACGTGGGTCGATGAAAGTGGTACTGTGGGAGGTGTGGTCAACGAAAAATACCTGAAAAGATGCAATTTCAAAAGAAACTGTTTTCAAAACCATATTCTTTATTCAGGTAACAAAACTATGACTTTACCAAACACACAAAACAAAACAAAACAACAAAAAGATCTGAATAAAGGTATCTTGGTTCATTTGACCTTTGACCTCACCTTTCCAGATTTGTCTTGTTTGGACTCCCATCCCCCTGGCAACTCGGCTTGGTGATCAACGTAGAGATTGAGTAATGCTACTAAGTCACGATTGTGTTGATAGTCCGAGAACTTGCCAGGGTCCCTACGGATCCGATTGACCATATGTTTGACGGAGGAGTTACGCTGGAACATCTGTTTGGCTTCCTGCAACCACAAAACATTATGAGAGGTCAGGTAAGGGTCACTGCAGGTCAAATTAAAGGTCAAGTAACAGTCTTGGTAAAATTTAACTTAAATAAAAGGTTGTAGCTTATTTGTGAAAAATCAGAAAAAAATATACATCGGAAAAAGTTTTCACAATTTATCTTTACCAATTTTGTCCATGGAAAATCAGGGCTTTTATCTTCATTTTTGACAAACCGATCCAACATGGCCAAGACTTTGACAAACTTTTTAAGATAGTTGTGCATTAAGCGTTTACAAAGGACACGCTAGAAGTACTGGTACTTACAGCGTTGGAATGGAGGATAGTGAAGAAATCTGGTCTGGTGACAAACTTAACTGCCGGTGCTTCTAGGAATGAATGGCGCCCTCTAGGGGTCTGAATCTCAGCTATACTGTCTGTTGACGCTGATAAAATTTACAAAATAATTTCATTTAGTTGAGGACGCTTTGAATGAAATTATGCTAAGGGAATTTTGGCGAGGTACAGTTACAGGATATAATCACTTAGCATTAGTGGTGGTTATCTACATGTATTTCTAAAAGTGTTGTTAGCAGTTCTCTGAAAAGCCTTAGAAAATGTTCAGCCAATAAAAACAGGTGCAATGGAGCTTATTCCCAGACTACAATGCTGACAGTGGCACCAATTTTACAATTACAAACAAAGGAAACCAGACTTATTTCCTTACAGCCTCCATTTGGCCACACAGGTTTCAATGGAAGATATTAAGAAGGCTGCACAATTGTCTAGTCTAGTACCTGAACTTCACATTTACATTGTTACTAATGTCTTACTTGATGCAGATGAGCTTTCTTCTGCCACATGGTCCTGCCTCTGAAGCGTTCTATGTATGCTCTGGTACCTGTGCATACAAAATTTATAGACAGTATTACCATAATGAGCAAGGTTAAAACAAATGTGTAGTCCACCGACTTCATCAAGCCTGTAAGCAGATATTTTCTGCTTGTAGACAGCTGTTAGCAGAATTTCTGTTTCAAAAACACTGCTAACTGTAAGTAAAGAAAAAGCCTTACCAGCAGTTTGTTTGTTTGTTTGTTTCTTTATTTGTTTGTTTATTTGTTTGTTTGTTCATATGATCTTCCTATCACAGAAACTAGGTAAACTCCCACATGGGGATGTAAACACCAAGCTGGCAACAGCCAATCTCACTCATTCAAACTATGGTTTAACAAATACGATTATGAACTGCACCAATAAATAAATCATGACGAATATGATTATGAACTGCACCAATAAATAAATCATGATTCAGTAACTAGAGAACAACACTTATTCTAGTCATTGTGCCTTTAATTTTCCTGTTATAGAAAGCACACGAAAGACTACATTATATTGATATTTATATCCCCCATGATGAACCAGTTTATTTTAACATGATTTTGGGCTGCATTTTAAAGGCTGGATCCACGAACCTTCGATCCAGTTGTTGTCTGCTCTGCTGTGAATCTCTCTCATGATGCTCCTGCTGAGTAGCGTGACTTATTTTGGGTTTAGTCCACGTAGTCGTTCGCTGGACGTGGTTGATGTAGAACACGCGGCCGTACTGGTCAATTCGGGCCTCCCAATCTGTATCCACACACAAAGCATTCAATGAAATAATACCATCGTTTTGTCCATTTGTGTATTTTGTTCAGATTGATAGATGTGGCATTTAAAACCCCAAACTACCAAAGTATAAAGCATCTAAAAAGAAAGAGACAGACTTCAATAATTCCCAGTCATAAATATTGACGAAAGAGAAAGCTTGGGAACTAGTGAAAAGAAAAGCTAACTTGTTCCTGCTGGCTAGTCACGTTCAGGGCAAATCCTGTTATGTCTTCAAGAACTTGTGAATTCAATAGACGATCAACAAAATCACCCCAATGTTAATTTAAAATTCTGACGAAAACCACTCTTTTACAAATTTCAAGTTTAAATTACAGAATACAATCATTATGACGAGTTCATCGGATCCCTTCTTGACTTACTGTTAGGAAGTGGTTCCTCATCAGCTGGTAACTCGTAGCGTTGGTATGTCACTCGTTGTGGTGTGAGCACCGGTGTGGTTGGGGTCCTCTCTGCGTCTAGGTCGGTACCATCAGTTGTTACCCCGGTGATGTTAACTACGGAGAAGTGGTCATTATTCATAATTAATATATTTTAGCTTGCAAGCCCTTGCCGAGTGTTTAAGAGCATTGGATTCAATATCTGTTGTTTCTGATCAGCAGAGTGTGGGTTCGAGTCCCGGTCGTTAATGGTTAAGTGTCTTGCTTAAAGAAACAAGTGTCAAGACCGGGACATGAACCCACACTCTGCCGATCAGAAACACCAGGGCTTGATGAGTCCTGTGTGCTTGACTGCTCATACACGACACGCCCCAAAATGCAAACTTACCTACAGATGTTTCTGTCAAAATAAAACCAAATAGAACCCCCACAAATTTGAATTAAATTGTCTTCAGTTTAAAATATGCAAACACTTCTATTTACTTACCTCTAAGACTTGGTCTTGAAGACTTGTATTTTTTCCTCCGTTGCCAGACGTTATCATTCTGATGAGCGCCCCCTTTGGCGGACTGGCCAGCTTCCATGCCCGCATCGAGCCCTTTGGGATTCACATCTGATGACTCCGACCCAACGGACTGACTGGTCCCCGACTCAAAGCTCTCTGATTCTGTAGTGGAACGGTTACTTGTACCCTGTGAAACAGCACCATCCGGTGACGATTCACTACCAGCCTCCGCATGCTGGATATTGTTTACGCTTAGCGGTTCAATGGTACTACTACCGCCCTCGCTTGCCAAGTTGATGACATTGGGGATGGCAGCTGTTTGGGTTTGTGACTCATTGTTTACTGGCTGAGTCTGACTGTTGTTATTATTCCTTGATCCAAGGTCAGGTTCTGAAGTATTGATAGGTTCCACCTGCCGTGATGAGGGCTTAACCACTTGCATCTTTTTACTCTGAGGAACACTTGTTACGCATGTCTTCCCTGGTAATCTATCATCTGGTGCACTGCGTGCGACCATGACAGAATCCATAAGCGGGGTACCGATTGGAGTATTCGTCGGTGTTTCTGGGTCACGTGATGGCATGGACGTCCCCGATCGCATCCGTAGTCTGTTCACCTCTTCTTCGATTTCTTTCTGGAGGGAGATGTCGCTGATGTCCCTGCGCCGGCTGGCAGGGGAGGCGGTGGGAGAAGCGCTTGGCGAGTTAGCGAGAGGCGGGATTCTTAAGGGTGAAGAGCTAAGAAGGGCCCTAGCCACAAGGTTTTCATTACTTAGGAGACGATCGGCAGCAAGCAAAGAGGTTGGTTTGGAAGGCAAAGATGAACTCAGAGCAGAGTTCTGCTGACTTGAGAATCGTTTAACTCCTGAAAAACTACTCATGTCTACCGAAGATGGCCTGCTGGATGTTCCATGGCTGGAGACTGTCTCACCATCGGATCTCCTCTGTCGACTGGACACTGTCTCTGAGTCAGATCTCCTTCCACGGCTAGACACTGTCTCCACATTAGATCTCCTCTCAGTTCGGAAGGAGGACTCCCCCACTTCTGAGTTGTTCTCTGAATCATCCAAAGTTAATTGAAACATAGTATCCTCCACTACGTCTGGAGTTTGCACTCTCGTCAACGACGATGCTGCCGTGACACTCATAGTCAACCCTTCATTTTGACTCCCGAATTCCGGCGAGAGAGCAGTCTGGGTTGCCACCGCTGGCACCACAACATCCGGCTGCAGACTGTTGACCTTTGTACCAGGTATATACAATCTCAGTTCTGTCGGCCTGTTTGGGGAGATGCGCCTTGCCGACCCTCCTCTCTCCTTATCACTGATATCATTAGATGTCATTTTATCAGGCAATACATAAGAGCACTGTATGCTCTCAATTTCTCCGATAGACTGCGTGTTTGTTCTTCGTGCAGCTTCACTGAGCTGCTCTTGGGAGATGGGGTTCGATATGGCGTCTGTCGGGGTGTCTGGGGCCATGGCTTTAACACCTCCAGAAACTCCCCCGTGGTACTGTGCGGGGGCCGATATCGTCCGATCTGCCTTGGCATGACTAGCGGTCTCCACAGCACCGCCGGTGGAGTTCATATGTTGTGCGGCATGAGGTATAACAGGTTGACCATCAAGAGATCTGTCCTCATGTAAGGTTGCCATGGCAGGTACAGATGCTGATCGTGTCACATGGTCCAACGGTTGATCCACAGTTCCGTTGAGGATTGAATCAGCTGCATGGCAAATGAAAGAACAACAGTTTGCAATTAACATTATCAATCAAACCATGTGGGAAAAATCAACAAAACTGCAGATGTTGTGTTTACTGGACATAAACTCTTTGTCCAAACCACAACAAATTAATACCCTTTAAAAGAAAAAATGATTAAAAACCCTCTCATAGCGTGTTCATAAAACAAAACCCTCTGAAATGGCAACATCAGACACCATTTTACCAAAATAACCAATAAATTGCATAATTACTTCTACTGAACAGCTTGTCCACTCATTTGTCACGACTTCTCTTGAGCACCATGGTGGATATGCACTTTATAAGTCTTCACTAGTACTATTGTTATTATAATTATAACTACCAACTTTTAACTTGAAATATTTACAAATATTTGTTTTGAATTGACAAGAACTTGTGTTGTGAGTTGCGTTTTCCTTAGGACATTCCTGTGCACTCACTGATAACTTCATGATGTACGTACATGCATTCCGTGGTCCTTTCTCTATGGTACATGCAACAACTATGTTTATTACAAAACTTCAATAATACTAACTTCCTGATGTGCAGAGCAAACTGTTGATAAGTTAAGGTTATGTAACAGCTCTTTCATACGACACAATTCAAGGCCATTTTTTTGCCCCTCCATAACATTAGAGGAAATATGGAAATTGACATGTTCCCTAATTGTGTTGATTACGTAAGGGCGCTGAGTATATTTAGACATGATCTCGGCAGGGGATGTGTTTATTTTAGTCCCTTCAAAGGTGATGTCATCATTGCTCTACAATCTTTATGACAGCTATAACTCGGATAATCCTGTGCGAGTTTTTCTGTGTCTTATTGTGTACAGGCAAAAAGTGACAACAACGTTGTTGACAGTGACACGCCAGAAATAAACAACTATGTTGGTGAATTTAAGTGTTCATTTTTCTACCATCCCATCATTCAACTGAAACCAATTGCCCAGTTTGACATTCTCTGTCTAGGACCTCTAAAGCAAGATACGATTGAAGTCCAACCAACACTCTGGTCTCATTACAGTTTGTGTCAAAAGACAGACGCCATTTTAGTCTTGTTCCCTCTATCCACCACTGTTAAACAGTATTGAAACTTAATAAATTAAAAAGGGGCCAGTCTTTATTTTGTTCCAGCCCCCTAAGCCCTTTTCCAAACCTGTGGTCTGTCCTCAATCTTGGAACAATGTGCATTTTGCACGTTGTTTCCAACATCAGAGGAAGCCCAGAGCCGCAATCAGAGCCTCAGCGGAGGTGTGGAAAAAGCACTTGGTTTAGTTACATTGTGTTTTTTTATTAAGTTTTTCTTTTTATAAAGAAAAATCACAACAACACAAGTCTAAAGCACCACACTAAGTAAGGGCTACATAGAAAGGTTAAAGAGAGTGGAAATATCTGTGCACATACAATACAAATATTAATAATCATAGAAATAACGAGAACAAGATGGCAGCCCTACGGTAGTTAATAACACATACTGCATTCAAGGCAGGAAGTTAATGAATTCCTGCTTACATGTATATCCAGATTACAAGTTGGTTCCTGTGCATATGATTCTTATGGTTTCATTCATAGACACAGAGTGTTATTGAATTCCCACCAACCCTCTGGACCTTTACAGTTCCTGAACACATTGTTAACATTTCATTCGCCCCGTAGTCTCCTCCTCAAGTTGTACATAACTGGAATCACAAAATAACACGACTCATGCCGATTCTAGTTTAATTTACATTCCCTTTTAAGACTGTGCTTGTTTCAGAAAATGATCTGGTTAATTATCCCAAAACTTCCTCTTCCTTCGGAATAATCTGATTAATTTCCAATTTGCAAAAAACACAGAGAAAACTCTGACAAGAGATCGTACATGCACTTCATGACAAATTGTGCATTCAATTTCACAAATTAATCTTTTGAAATTTGAGGCATCCAAGGTTTACTTTGAGGGGATGAACTTTGACCTCTGAAGCTTAATTCTACTTACCCTCGAGACTGTCCTCCTGCTCTATCTCGACAGTGAACGTCAGACAGCCGCTGACGTGGTCCGAGGGGTGACGCTTGTTTAAGTTGTATGTCACGGTCCGCTCTCTGGACGGGAACAGAGTGTGGCAAGAAAGGGGAACAGAGAAGGGTTAACTGTATAAGATTGGATTTAAACCAGATGGGGCAAATTTCATAGACCTACTTAAGTAGGAAATCGATCACAGATGGTGACATGGTATTTTTGGCTGTTAATCTTTAATCTGGTAAGCGCAACTGTTTTCTGCTAAGCTTATTTTTGTGTTTAAACAGCTTGATGAAATTAAGCCTGGGTTTTGAGATTTGAACTGTGGATGGAGTTCAACCCTTGAGGAATCAAATGCCTGCCTCTGTCTAAAGATTCTCTGAACAGCCAAACAAAATAGATTCCAACGGCAACAGATTCTACCAACGATAAAATCAATCTTAATTTTCCAGACATTAAACGTTCCTACTGTCTGCCGAGTCAATACCATCCATACCCCTATGCATGCCAGCAAATGTGATATCATCTGGGCTAAATTTCATGAAGCTGTTAAGCAAAAAATACTGCTCAGGAAATGTCGCTGCTAAGCAAAAAATGAGTGGTGCGCCAGTCAAAACAGTGTTAACTTTATGGAATTTTAGCTGGTAACCAGTTTCTGCTAAGCAATATTTTTCTGTGCTTAGCAAATTTCTGTGCTTACATACTTTATGAAACCGTCCCCTGGTGAGTGCATACATAGTTCTATACAGAATTACTCCACCATCAGGCGGGATATCTGGCCCTTGGAAAAAAGGTTGGACAATTTTATCGAACACCAGGGTTGACCTTTGTGCTTGTGGTGTAGGCTTTTACAGACTTTCAGGCAATTTAATAAAAATTTTGCTGATTTTTCTGAGGGCAAAACAAAACAGAAATCAGACTTAAGTAGGAAGAATATATAGCGTGCACCCATACACAAGCAGTGCAGTTGATAAGTTTCAAATAGTCAATCAAGTCACTGGCAGATTTTACTACAAGAAGATGGGTTTAATAATCAATTACAATTTTCAAGACAAAGTCGACCCTCAAGTTGTCTCCAAAGAAGTGGCTGACCAGTCCAAAGATCAACCATAAGACACCTTAAACGTTCATCCAGAAGGCGCTGCTCAAACTATAACTTCTCTCTGGATAAAAATCACAAAAATGGCCGAGCTAATCAGACGACTAAACGAATTTACAAACAATTTAATCCAGAACAATTGACAGAAAACTCACCCTAACGCTGCCTTCTCGACGATCCGCTGAATGGGAATGGCCAGCCGGCCGAGAAATCGACTAATGATCGGACGAGATCGAACAAACTTATCCTTTAGCTCCAGCTCAAGGACGTCAGTCCGTGTGGCTTTGAAGTGGAACTCCTGTGTAGAGAGGGGGAAGGAAGACAAGAATTAGGGAGATGCGGTAATTAGATTACGGTATTCTCGGTGTGCTGGTGAAGTGTCAGGTGTCGAGTCGCTTTCAAACGGAACACTTTGGCAGCTCATCAAGAATTCCACCTTGCTGTTATTTTGTGGAATAAGCCTATCAAAACACAATATTTTCCAGCAATTTCTGTGAAAAAATTAAATTGAAATATCCTGAACTCCGAACTAAAAGATGCTATTGCCATGTCAACTTGTTAACATGGTAAGCCAGAAGCGTAAGCTGTCCCTTTCCATTTTGGATAGTTCCAATTCCTAAAGTTTAACATCCGTATCAAACACACACAAAAACACCACATTTCCATTGAATAGTACAGCAGTTTCTGTCAACACAATTCTAAGCATGGCTACAGCTATAGTACCTCCCTCCAACCTGATCTACACCGTCATATCAATCAACCCCTCTCTCACCAACTCACCCCCTCTCTAACAAACTCACCCCCTCTCCAACCAGCTCACCCCCTCACAACCCCCCTCCCCCTGAATACCTACCCCCTCTCTAGCCCTCTACACCCCCTTACCATCCTTAGGGACCCTCCATCACATACAATGAATTTCTGGAACTAATTCAACCCGCAAACTGTTTTCCTCCCTGCAAAAATGAGTCAAGAATGTCAACCCCCCCTTTCCCGGAGGATCTTCAATCGACAGAGCTGCTTCCCCCCGGCCTTTATACTACTTTAAGTCCAACAACAACTCTCGGAATGGTTTTACTTGATTGATTACTACAGCTGCTTATGAATGAGTCTATAGATATATCTACCACTACTTTAACTTCTCTTTCAGAATGACAGATTTAAAATGAGATGAGAGACAGGACATTGTTAGGAATGAAGTCATTTCCTTGGAGTGGGGAGTGACTTCCCATCCATTCGGATACCTTCTATCTCCACACCCTGCCGAAGATCCTGACTTAACGGATGCGGGAGACAAGTCACTGATCAAACAATCTCAAGGTTTATTTGGATCCTCTGTCGTGTTCCCAACAAGTTTCTTCTTGTAGCACGTACCACGAATCTCCTCCACTTCATGTTAACATTAATCACATTTCTGGTCTCTTCAGCCGATAAACTTTCTGGCTCCTCTTCTTGTTAATTTCTAGTCCCAACGGGACGTGGCCTTGGCGACAAGAAAAACTGCTCTTTACTTTTAAAAACTTTTTAAAGAAGGCTTGTATCAATATTGAGAAAAATTGATAGCATTTTTGCCCAAAGTGATCAGGGCATCAAGTTGATTTTTTTCAAGGGAAAGTTTAAAACATAAAATTCCTCAGAGAAATAACCTTAAAAAAAAAAAAATCAACTACATGTGTATGCCAGTCTGTAATGTCACATGTAGTATCTGTATTGTCCCCACACAGCACATAGTCAACCCTCCTACTGTCTGACCGTTCAACATTATCCTCTGTGGTTTTGATTGGTAACATGTTGATTCATTAGTGGTGAATGCATACCAACATGGAGCTACATGTACACATGTATACAATACCACACAACACACACATGTACGTGTACAAACACTTCTTTTCTTAATTGTGCCATCATACACAGCCCTTGTGGTTGAATGGTTTCCAAATGTTGGTCAACTCGCTCGTAAATCTTACCAACAATTAGAAGGTTAATTAAAAGACATTTCTTTCATAAACTACAGAAATCATCAGAAAATTAACAATTTACGGTCTCAATTGTTAAAAGGGAAAGAGAGAAACTTCGAGCAGAGTGAGATCTCATTTCACTTCACAGTTAGCACTGCTATCAAATCAAAGATGACGAGTGAAGACAAAGTCAGTTTCTTAAGCTGCCCAAGGTTGCAGATTGTTTCAATTAGCCACTTCATCAACAGGAAGATTTCAGGAATAATTTTTCCGATAGGATGTGTCAAGAGAGGCGGACTGGATAAGGGGGAAGGCAAAGTAAATGACACATCAAGCACATGACGTATATGTACATGTAGATTGTAATCGGACAGCACTAAATTGTCACAGCAAACTACGTGTAATAACACTACGTGACACAACATGACACAATTATGTCAACAACTCAGAGCTGTGTATTGAGAGATTTGTGACAAAGTGCGATTAGAAGCCGGTCCAAAAACAGGGCGCCAGACTAAACTGCACAATGAATAGTGCTACATTTGGACCAAAAATGGCGTCCAGCAACCACTTGACCACAGAAAAATAGTCCCTCCATGTTGCAACTCTCTCCATATACAGCTTTCCACCAACTCAACTAACCTTCAACTGAGGACCAATCAAGTTCTTTAAACAATAAATGCCATTTTGGCTGGTAATCTGTTTAAATTTAGTAAAACCGTCCATGCTAAAAAATGAATTCAAGTGCTTTGCAAACTTGGTTCTGCTGGGAACCAACTGAAAGCATTCAGCGACTCAGTGACAATAGGTGGCAGCAGACGAACAAAGTAATTTCCCATTATATACAATGTTTTGAAAACAAATGATTTATACCCCGGCAGGGAGTGCTCTTATCCAGCAACTTTCCCGCACAAAATCTATTTAGACTGAACATGTTTTGTGCACACTGAACACTAAATATTGAGTAGCAAAATGATGATTTTTGAGTAGCAACTAAGTAGTTTTGTGTATAACATTTTGCTATACTAAGCTATGCAAAGGAAATTGTTCACAGACCCAGTTAGTGTTCTTATATCCATTTCCAGTGTCCAGTGTCGTTAATCCGGGGGTCATTGGTTCAAATCCCGCTCTAGTCAATTGCTCTTGGTTCAACCCCAAAATCATTTAAAATTCACCCAGTCAGTTTCCCTTGTGGTTTATCTTTTTATATCCATTTCATTACTTGTTCAGCCATGCTGAAACTTTCAAAATCACAGTATAAAGCTAAACCCTACAGAGGAGTTGTGATGTCATTGAAGGGCGCCCTCACCTGATCATCCCAGGAGGGCATGACTGTTTTTTCAGCAATGGTTGTTCTTTGGTCTTGTCCATAGTGACTGTCTGACAATGGCAGGTTGTGATTCCTCCCAGGCTGGATGCAGAACTTGATGTAAGGATCCGGGTTGAAGAACATTCCTTTCTTCAGCCCCATTCCTTTTAGATCTAAAGTTTCAATAAAAAAAAACAATAAGTGAAAGATTCTAATAATTTTGCATGCTCAATTGGTTCATGTAGAAATAATTTCCTAAAGCTGTATTGATTGCCAGGATTAGAAATCCTGGTTTTATTAATGATTTTTTGTCACTCAATTATTTGACATTTTTTATTCAATATGTCCAGTCCAAATTTTTTTTTTTTTTTAATTTAAAAAATAAAATCTTTGTTTTAAAAATCTTTGTTTAAAAAAAAAAATTAAAAATCACAAATTCTCGGAACACTTAATCTAAAAATAAATATGAAAGAGGACAAAGATTCAAATGTTCACTTCCTAGCTAAATCTTAAAATGTCAATTTAAAAAAAAGATTTATGACTTGTTTCTCCACAAGGCCATTTGCATAAAAATGATGAGCACTGTAAATTATTGCTCAACAGGAAACGATCACCAACCAATACGCTACAAGCAACATACTTCAAATCTGACTGGTTTCCTGTTAACTTTAGCATGGTACCTTTTTTGCTTACCATGTTTTATGAATTTGGCTGTGAAGATGACAAATCAGGACCCAATTTCATTTCTCTGCTTACCGGATAATTCTATGCATACAGAACCATGTAAAGCACACAAACCAATGTGCCGTAAGCGCGGAATTCTGCGCAAAGCAGAGCCATGAAATTGAACCCAGGATTTCTGGAAGTGCAAACTGGCTTTAAGAGGGTGGGGAAGGGTTTCCTCAATTCAATTTCAGGGGCTAACAACCTTCTTCATTTTCACTTCCTCGTTCAGAAACAAGAATTCAAGCTAATTACAGCACTGAAGGAAATGATTAATTCCTTATTTTTTTTTCCAAAGACGGAAGGTCATTTTTTTTTGCATGAACCTGTTTGCAATACATCAAACGCAGCAGGGTAGCAGAAACTGTAAATGACATCTGACAAACAGATGACAACAAATGACACAAGTATATAAAGTTTGCTGTTTTAGAGATCAAGTGAACAAGGAACACACTTAGTTTACATGAACAAGTGTTTTAAAGGACAGTAACACACAAGTCACAAAATATTTGGTCATTACAAAACAATAGGTTTGGAGATGAAAATTATGACTTATAATAAAAGCTAAATCGGATTAGGAAAAGCAACTAATATTTCTTTAAAATCATTAAAAGACAAGTGTGTAAGTTGAAACCTTTGACTCCGAGTTGGAGACTTTTATTTCAGAAGAGGGGTTTTATTTGTTTGGGGGAGGGGGGGGGGGGGCTCTAGCTCTTACTGTTTCAGTCAAATATATAGCACATTTGCAATAGGATTCAAAGCACTGTGATAGGTATGACAGTTATGCTATGTTTGAATAATGAGACCCTTTTTATAGCACCTTGTAAAAGGGTTTTACAAAGTGCTGCAGTGCAATCTTCAGCAAACCGTACCAGGAACACCCGGGCAAACCCCCTACTTGAGTCTGAGGCACAAGACTGATCGGCTTTTCCTCTAAACCTCTTCAAGTCATGATATTTGGTCATTGGAAAAAAGTAGGAATAGTTTATCAAGTACGAGGGTTGACCTACACATGTACACATGGCGTAGGCTTTAATGGCACTGAACACGTTTGGTAATTACTCAAAATATATATTAACATAAAAACTTACTTGGTAACCAGCAACGGAGAGCTGTTGATAGTATAAAACATTGTGAGAAACCACTCCCT
>JAUELU010000025.1:1632312-1643951 GCA_032357145.1 Evasterias troschelii
ACTAATGAGTAAATCTTGACTAGTAACACAAATGTCTGTGCAATGTCAGTGTCTTACCTGTTTTTCCTGGATCTTGTAAAGTCGATCTTCTTCCGCCATGGCTTCAAGTTCTTCCATCGCCTTCTCCATTCTGACCACCTTCGAACGATTCTCATACTCTCGCTTTTCATTTTGTGAGTTTCTGATGTGAAAAAGAAAAAGTTCTTGATAGAACCTAGTAGCGCCATCAGCAGAGGTCTTAAATCACAGGAGGGCGCTATTACCAAGGCCCCCAAGCCCTTAATTCAGGCTTCTCTAAAATGTTCCTTTTTAAAGATGTCACTTTTGCAAAACCCATCTTCATAATGTAACATCTTAACTATATTTCACTTATCATGGGAATAAACTCGTTTTAAACTGAATCAAATTTAATTTGGTTGTCGTAAAAAAGACAATTTATGTCATATCACTCGATAACTTTCTTTAATCATGGGTTTGAATCCCACCGATTGATTTGCCTGTGGATTTTTTCCCCAGAACTCGGGTAAGTACCAAGTACACAGTGCTTAAGACACATCAGTGCAAGGGTAAAAACAAAATGGTATTCTTTATCCCTGACGCAAATTTAACATCTGTTAAGCTATCTTTATACCTTTCCACGATGAGGAAGCACTGGCTCCCACTTGCACGTGCTCGTCCCTTTGACTGGACCGTTCCGATCTCATTGCTGACAAAATTATATCTGATGACGAAGTTACAAATTGGCATGTCTAGGCCTTCCTGAGCGATATCTGTAGCAACCAAGATGTTACATCCACCATCATCTGCAAGGCCTAGAGGGCAAAAAGGGTTTAAAGGTTTCATCATTACAGAGCAAACCTTTAAGTCAGATCTTCAGATCGAGAAACCATTAGTAAAGGAGATCTTTCGCCCCAGTCAGACTCTACCTCTATGTTGTACACTAGATACTTAAGCGTCTACACTGAAGTGAACGTCTTCAAGAACTGAGGGGACCATAAGGACAGACACTGAGCCCAGAGGTCAAACTGAGACTGATAACAGTGAAAAGTAACACTACCAAGACCTACTTTTATTTTGGTCTCCCTACTGCATTTTTAAAGATCTTGCATGACTTAAATTACACAGATCCTTGAACTGCATGACTAAAAAGGAAATACAAGACAAGCTTACCGTTTCTGAACTTGTTCAAGACATCCTTTTGTTGAGCTTCTGTCAGGCAGTCATCGTCTAGGGTGCCCTGCCCAACCAGCCGGAGTGGTTCAATCCTGCATGGTAAGGTCTTGAGGAGATCCGAAGACCTCAGAAACTCAACCAGAGCTGTAGCAGCTACTTTCATAGTTGCAAGGATAATTCCTGATGGATGAAAAGGGATTAAAAGGGATGAAAAGGGATAAATTAACCAGCTCATAATTTATCCCTAAACATAAAACAAAATTTCCGATATACAGTATCCCTGTAAAAATATAACTTTAATCAAGATTGATGCCAGAGTAACGAGATTTGGCTTTAGATGATCCATCTGATCAAATGGTTTCAGTAGGCCTATACAACTACAACGCGAAAGATCTGAAAGCATTTCTGTAATAAATTGACTTTGTTTAGAAAGGGCTATATAGAATGGTCTACAAATGGTTATAACTAACTGCAACTATTTATTTGTCAAAAGGTAATCTTGTAAGGTTTGGGTAACACCATGTACATTTATATAAATCTCCTTAATGAGTTGCAGTGGTTATGGAAACAAAAAACCCAGTATTGTAACAAAAAAAACAATTTGATCAGTAGGCCCTATCCTATATGATCATCTTCAGAACCTTACTTCAGGATTTTTCTCCTGAAGACGATTAGGGCATACTGAAAGAACTGTTGAGTTAATAAACCACTAGTTCTTTTCATTACCACCTAAACTGACAAGAAAGAGTTATGTCAATAAGGTTATCGCAAACCTTAATTAAACCTTCACCATGAAAAGTTTCAATTCCTACTCATGTACACGAATGGTATTACTGTAAACCTTAATTAAACCTCCACCATGCAAAGTTTCAAATCCTACTTTGATAAAAAGATACCTTTGGATTCAGGTTTATCCGAGAAGATCTGATGAAGAACATGTGCAAGTTCCCCGAGCTTGTGGTTGCTATGCTGTCCTTCTTCATTCACCATCCTCTTCATTCGGGAAATGTTTGAATTGAAGAGGCGCTGGCAGTGTTCCTCAACGGGTACCTGGTCAGGATGTCCCTCGACATATCGACTGACATGAAACTCTTCTAAGTGTCGAACTCCATCCTTGACCCTTAGATCATCGTAGAGAATCATGGCACGGTTGTACTCATATAAGTACATGTAGACGATTATATCCGTGCGATTGGCCGATCTCTGGGACTCGGCTTCTATAAGACGCCTCTTGACCTCTGTCTCATAAAGCTTAGTACCATGTGAAGGCAATGGATGCTCATCTATTTCCGGAAGCTGACTCTCAATTTCCAACATGATCACCTCCACGAGGTCACCAAACTGCCGATCGTGGGCATCTCTTGGTAACACCTGTTTTATGATGTCTTCATCTGGACTGTTCACATGACTTTTCAGCTCCTCTGTGTTGTCAAGAACTCGCACAACCCCCTTGGAGTCCATGTTACCACAAAGAGTCTGAAGATGTCCAAGAGCTGTCAACTCATGACCAACGCCCAGAGAGGCACTAAGACCAATAATGAAAGGAAGGTACCCACCAGAAACCCCCACATGGTGTTGACGCTGTTCGTACTTTGCTTTCAGGTATGTCTTCATGATCTCGTTGAATGGGTGCTTTTGATCGGTGTGGTGGCATTCGTCGAAAACAAGCATATCTAGATCTTTTATATTGGTCGCTTTTGACTTCAGCTCGTTTACAAAAATCTGCGCAGTCAACATAAGGACTGCTGGCATCTCCTCGTCAATCTTTAGGGCATCTTTGAAACTCTGCTGGTCACCAATAACCCTCACCGCCTGCTTATTCGGGAAGTAAAGAAGGAAATTATTCCTCTGCTGCCAAGTCAGGTGCCGCATGTGGACAATGAAGAGAGCCTTGAAGTGCTTTTGGGGTACGTTTTTCTGAAACCATCTCATGTACTGGTAGCAGATGAAGGCAGCAGTTAGTGTCTTTCCACTGCCAGTAGGAGCACAGATGATATGATTCTCAAACATTTGTAAGGGCCTCTTTGCAAGTTCAATCTGGTAAGCTCTTAATGTTGGACGCTCTGAACCTTTCGCAGCTCTTGCATCTCTGACTTCTTTTTGTTCTATCAGATTGTTGATCGACTGCACTTGCTCATCTGTGGATAGATCTGCTGTTGCCATCCCTGTCTTTTTGTCTTGAGGTGAATTCAGAAGCAAATCCCAAACAGTACTTCTTTGGCTCGATCTTGGAGAGGATGAGACGACATCCTCAAGAACTCTGTTGGCAGAATCTGTTTGAAGATCATCATTAACTCTTGAAGGAGAAGGATCTTGCAAAGACATAGTACTAAACTTGGCCGCTATTAAGGGCGCATCTAGGAGTGGGGAGCCTGTTGATTTTTGGCTAGAAAAGGGGAGACCATGCACCATGTCACTTCTAGGAGTTGCAGGAATCTCCCCAAAAATGTTTGGTCTGCTCCTTTGATTGGTTGGCTGATCTTGAAGGCTAGGGGAGCTGAAGTTCGACTTTGGCAGGGTTTGACCACCATGGCTTTTATGACCACCATCAATCTTGTATGATCCTATCAACGTTTGACCACTTTTGGTGTTACTTTGATTGTTCGATGGTGAAGAGAGCGGAGCAAAATGCTCTGGTTTTTTCAATGATGCTTGTGGATTTTCCCTTCCACTGAAGCCAGAACCTCCGACTGGTGGAGTATGTTGTAACCCAGATGGTGGAGTTTTACCCTGTCCTGATAAAATAACAAAACTAATTAAAATTGACACCTTTGACTTGGACCTGCTACCTCGGGTTTCGATTATGGTAAACAAATAAACAAATACCCTTGTAAAAACTGTGAGATGCATTTTTCTTGACATATGATGCAGTAAGTAATTGGCAGAACAAAATGGTAGAATTTCAGAGAAGAAACTTAACCCTTGGTTGTAAAAATAACAACAACCACAACAAATAAACAAACAAATAAATATTATAAATTTCTCACCTGGTGTCATCTCACCCAAGATTTTTCTCAAATCATCTCTCCCAAGAAGTTTTAATAATTTGTCTAAGTAACTTAAATTACTTTCTGAAATTTTTCCTCTTTCCTCTAGGGTTGTAAACAGTTGCAATGTAGTCTGTATTTTTTCTTTGGGACTTTTCTGGATGTGATCATCAGCCAGATATTTCAATTCGTTCAATTCCTGTTCATTCAGCCTTTTGTAGATGCAGAATAGTTTCATTTTTAATGCAGATACACCAACTTCGTCACACTCCTTACTAGCAGCCATTATTACGCTTTTTTTTATTAGGGCAGAAAAAAATGTTTGCGTTTATGGTTTATGAATTTAATTTGATGCTTTGTTCAAGTTGAAATAAAATTTGAAATAAGACTTGATTTCATTTAATGCTGGGATGAAACCCATCGGATTTGAATGTTTGCTTGTTGTGGTATTTGAAGAGATTTTTTAGGAAATCTCTCAGGTGGAACTGGAAAGAGGAGCTTTGCTACAAAACTTCTTGGTGCATGTCTGACACCAAACTGGTTTCCTCAAAGGCAGGGATCAAATCTGAAATGAAAGAAATTATTTGATCAGGCTTAAAAGATGTTTTGTATCACTTGTTCATCACTTAGTCTGATACTTTATTAAGGAAATGTCTTGAAGTAAACAATGGACTGCACGCTAGACGCCCATGATTTTAGTGTTTTAGCCAGTAAAACCAAGACCATTATAGTCTGGCAGTCTTGTCATTTTCAAATGAGTTTGTATACCTCACTTTGAACAAAAAGCAACATTTTACGCGTATAAGGCCTATTTTCAAATGTTGTCTTTCTTTTTAAAATTTCAAACAACAATTAGTTTTACAACTGTTCAACGTGCAATAACCAAACTAACATGTTGGACAAGAAATTGAAATGTTGTCTACAGTGATTTAATTGAAGAGCTTGTCCAGTCATAAAATCCCTAATGCAGCTGTCTTTCTCACAAGATAATTTTGTTTTGTATTAATTTTATTCAAAAAACGGAACAAACCCCATACCCTGGGGAAGGCCCCATACCCTGGGGAAGGGTTACAACAATAACAAAATTTTAAACTTACAATATAACAAAGAAGGAGCGGTTAGCATGAACAATTACTAAATTATGTTTTCCTTTAACTTGAAAGCAGAGAATTTGTACTTCGCAACACAATTCATAATAGTTTTATCATGAGAACTCATAAGGAAAATAAATTTGTCCTTTTCCGATAAGATACTAAAATCCGTGTAACTTTTACCAATGGCATCGTACAACTTCTTTCAGAATACATTGGGCAAAAGAAATGAAGTGAATTTCCGTTTCAACATCCTCCAAGCAATGGAGACAAATACGATCCTTAAATTCTACACCTGTATATCTCCAAACCTCAACTTGTAGTTTATGTGCTGAGCATCTAAACCTTGCTAAATAGTGACGATATTGAGGATTGTACAAATAACTTAGGTATGTCTCTATCTCGAAGTTCCTTTTAAACGCCCTATATGTCCTAAGTTTATTTCTATGGGTAGAATTAGAGCCCCGGGAGTCATCATGTAATCTTTCAAACCAGTTACAAATGAAGACATTGCTTAATTCTTTTCTAAATGCATCACAAAGTACACGTTGGTACCGAATTCCTGACAAGCTCAAAGGTGCATTCCATTTGACCAAACCAAAGGTATTCTGGACCTTGAGGAACAAAGATGGTTTCCTCGCAATTCGATAATGTACCAAATGTGTAACTGTACGTTCAGTTTTTTAACCATGTAACGGCAGAGGCTAAGATCTGACTTGCAAGTATTTATGTTTTCTGATGTTGAAGTTTGAGTCCCGGATTTCAATATTTTTTTATTTCATATGTTCCTAATCATAGAATTAGAACAGAAGTCTCTATTTAGATTAATTGAACAATAGACTGTACTACCATGGAGGTATGTACTCTATAGTGCCTACTCCTATATGAGTCCTAGTACTACTGTTTAAGATGTCCAGCAGGCCTGTCATGTCTGTAGTTTTTAGAAATTTAAATCATAGTATCAGCCGTAATTCAAGGTTCACAGAAAGAACCCCATGGCACTGCCTGTAATTTTATAGTAAGATCAGCCGTAGCCCCAATTTAGGGCAAATCCACTCTGTATCCTATTTTTTTTGTTAGGATACTGAGTGGATTGGCCCTACCCTAGCCCCAATTTAGAGCCAATCCACTCCGTAGGATACGGAGTGGATTATTGGCCCTAAATTGGGGCTAGATCAGGCGGCATGTCAAAATTTGCCAGCCACACACCATGGATTAGTATGGGCCGACCCCCCTAGCTGTTCAATGCTTGCAACGCCCAGCCCGAATTCAGTGTGTTTTGTCAGTATGAAGTGTCATTACTCAGCCATATAGGCCTACTCATCATACTGTGTTGTACCAATTCTCTAGTCTATTTTGTACTACTTGCTTCAAGTTCATGTGTCAGTCTAACCTGGCGCCGACTCCTTCACCGACAAATTCTTACCTTCAAAACCATAGCATATTGGT
Organism: Evasterias troschelii; assembly: GCA_032357145.1. Taxonomy (NCBI): domain Eukaryota; kingdom Metazoa; phylum Echinodermata; class Asteroidea; order Forcipulatida; family Asteriidae; genus Evasterias; species Evasterias troschelii. The sequence goes on from JAUELU010000025.1 coordinate 1,639,013, forward strand.
CGTAACTGTTCTGTGTTCAATTCCCTTCGAAGCTCCGAGTGAAAATGATTTAGAATCATGAATTAGGGCTAAGGCGTTTCTCAATTTCACGATTTATTCTTCACCACTGCACGTCGATTGAAGATATTGCACAGTCCGGGGAATCCCAATCCCTAAAATAGCAACAGTTACGACGACGTCACTCGTCAGTGCGCAGGTGCGAGTAATAGACTGGCTGTAGTCTACTCGGTAGTTTTACCCAATGATTCAACGAACGGTCGGCGGTTTTTGTTGAAAAGATAATTTACACGGTAAATAACAACAGACTTGAACAACTTTAACAACAAATTCCCAAACATTCACAAAGACAGTACGCAGTATGCAGGCAAATTGATGCGATGAGTGACTGAGATTGATTACTCAAATAATACTTGTTTTTTTAAACGACAAACCTACTCACAAAATAATTAAACCAACAACAAAAATTGATAGATAGTAACAGAGAGTATGTAACTATAATGTGTCTTTTTCTCTTCACGGAAATTCAGCCCATGTTGACAGTGTTTCTTCCGTGTAAACAACTTTGAACTTCGGCCATGACGATGCAAAAGAAACGAAAAAAGAGAAGAAAAAAAAGGGAAAAAACGGAACCCCAAAACCCCACACAAAACCAACCGCACAAAAAACCCATACCATTGTTATGGAGTTATTTTTGTATTTTAGTGACTCAACAATTCACAGGATAATTTGCAGCTTTCCAAGTAGGAAAGATAGGCCTCGGAGCTGGTCCCGTTGATTTTATTGAAAAAAACAAAACCCCAAATAAAATATTGCAAAAAGAGCCAGGATTACAGAAAAACTACAGATTACAAGGATAAGTCAAGCCGATGTAAAACTTCTTACAAATACATGGAATTTACCTGGGACCTCCATCCACTCTTCGGCACATCAGGTGTGGTGAAGGAACAAGGAGTTGTCTCTTGTAAGTTCCCGCTTCCTTCTCATGTAGGCGTCATGGCTCTGAATGGAGCTACTGTACTGCCTCTACTTCCACAAATGCAGAAGGAATACTTGCGAATGTTGAGCCGTGGTCTTGTTTTCTTGGAGACCTAGCCTCCTTAGTTGATGGGCTAAGAACAAATCTGTCTGGTTCATCCTCTCGTAACCCGTGATAATCTTCTAAAACGTCTAGACGTTTGGAGAGTAGCAAGCCCGAGCTTTCAAAGTCTCGGTTCATAAGGCAAGAGAACCCTGAAATTAATAGAGTACACTCTCCATAGGTAGGTGGTCTGCAGGCTTGAGAACAATGTGGCTGTCGGACCACAGTCTTGTAATTACAATTGAAGCATGTATGCATTGGGCATGCGTAAAATTGTACATCAGCGCATTTCCCTGGCAGTCAGTCATGATACATGCAATTTTTTATGAAAACAATTAATAATTGTAAAATTAAAGGCTGAAAGGCTTTGAAATAGTTGTGCCTCTAAAAAAAAGAAAATTGTATACGGTGCTCGTGGCGTTAAACCAGACATTTCAGTTTGTGAAGCAAGCTGGGCAGTGCTTGAGGGGCAAGTACATCACCGATTGTGCTCATCTTAAATTTAACTTTGTATCTTTTTTGTCTGTACGATAGTGGTGTAACTAAGGAAGTACGGGGGGAACCCCCCTCAAAAAAATAAAAAAATAATAAACATTTTAGACTTTGGGTTTTAAAAAATACCAAAATAAAATGTAACATTTCATTGTGATAAATTTAATGCTTTTTAAACCATTTTCCCATTTACAACTATTAAGACAATGTATTTATTTTACCCCAAAGTACGGGCCCAGTATCCTATGAGCAAATGTCTTCACCAACTGTCAAGGCATATTTTGTATATTAAAAGTGCCAGTACCTTACAAAACGAATAGTGCTTGAATTTGCATAAATAGTCAGATTTCTCTGATGGAGTGCACTCCTTGGGGAGCAAAATGAGAAAAGGTGTGACTTGATGCAGATATGAGCAGCTTGACAGACTTGGTTCCAGGAGGCGAGTTTCGGAATCAGAAGTAAAATAAACTCAGTCTCAAACAAACCACTTCAATTTTGATTTTCAATTTTGTTTATTTTGTATTTATACAGGCATAGAGGTATTCACCTCACGCATATTAATATACGCCTACAATTATTAGCATAAATGTATTACACAGGAACAGGGTTAAAAATAAACCCAAAACCCAGAAGTTTATGTTTTCCAAATTTTACATTTATCTTTCATAAAGGATGAATCATTAGATGTTTATAGAAAGGGGTCAGTGAGTAAGGGGGTGGGGCTAAGTCAGATCCAAAATTATCTGGACATCCAATTTGGGCCCAATTTTATAGAGCCGCTGAAGCACAAAGAGTTGCTTAACATAACAAAATCATGCTTACCAGAATAAGTTTACCGGCCAAAATACCATGTCAGGTGTACCATCTGTAACTGGTATCCTGCTCAAGTTTGCTTAGCATAAAACTGTTGAGCAAAATTTAATGCTTAATCAGCTCTGAAATTGGGTAGAAAATATTGCAAAAACAAGGAGGGCACTGGTCACAATACCATAAACCTCATGGCATTTGGGCTGGCAACTTGTTTCTGCTAAGCATAATTTGAGTTTTAGTGCTTAGCAGCTTTTTGTGGTTAGCAGTTTTTTGAATTGGGCCCTAGAGAGAATGTCCCATGAGGCATAATGCCATGCTTTCAGACACAAGACCTGATATAATTGTTTATATACAACTTGGCATAATTAAGAAAACAAACACCAAGACATCTTTAAGATATCTTTAAGATGCGGTAGTAGAGTACTCCAGCACACACTACTTTTAGAGGACAGTGATGTGAGAACCATCCCTCTTGTAGATAGAGAGAGAGATAGAGAAGACAGCCTAGCCTGTAATGCGACGAGATGCAATGTGCCTAGATAGAATGGCTAGTTACCAATGTTACAATATACTCTGGATGCCAGGCTATGTGATTTTGTTTTTATCTACAATGAGGCAAATACCTTCATTAAAGTAGGCCAGGGTTTGATTTCACAAAGAGCTAAGATTAATCTTAAGATGTCTATCAATCTTAACTGATAAGCAAAGTGTGATGTCACAATACAAATTGTAAGATGAAATTGACATCGCTTCTTAAATGTCGGGTCATACTTTGGTAATGACCCTGAGAAAAACCTTTAATTTCTATCCGAAAGCTTACTTGTTGTAATAATGGTAATGGTAGTAAGCATCCTGTAAAATTATTTCGTCTGAAATTCCCCCGTTGACTAGAAATCAATAAAAACATCTGAATCAGAGACTCTTGAGGGTTAGTGTTCATTCACCAATGCTGCGGCCAGAGATGCAGTTGGAACTCGTTGTCACCTCGCTAAACGTGAATGAATTCTACGCTCTTATGAAAATACTGTGACAGTTTTTTGCCGTTTTGTATTTTAACAAGTAGACTCAGTATTCAGCTGAAACTTTCACATGTGACTTTTTAAGTGTCTTTCTTGATAATTTTGCCAATAAATCAGCATATCGTTGACAAAAATCAAACAATGACCCTACTTTTTAAAGATGAATATTAGTGCTTCGTGAAATCGAAACCTGATCATAAAATTATTTATGTTTATAGTCTATAGTAACTTGAAATGATAATTATTTGAACAGCCTCTGATTTTTAAACTTTATTCAGTCCTTCAGTAAACTCCGTCAATTGCAAGGAATAATTTATTATTCTTTGATAATTTCTGATAAAATATGCAACAAAATTGCAGAACTAATACATCCAAGTTACCATAGTAAACAGCATGCTAAGATTACAAGTGAAATTTACAAAATATTAGGAAAATAATTTCATATTATAAGATATATATTTTTACACGATACACAATTACTAATATCTCAGGTTTGAATTACATTAATCACATGTCAAACAACCCGGCATCATACCCATCATTCAAACCTATCATTGTTGTCATGGAAACAAAAATGAAATAAGTGTGCCAAAGTTTAATATTCAGGTATATTTCAGAACACTGCTATTAAAAGATGTAAAACCAAGATCGAACAAATAGGGGCAATACATACAAATAATGGGAGAAAATATACATAGATTGAAAATGTAAATAAATAAAAGAAATGTTATATATGCATAGTTTTTCACAAAAACAAGTCCGATTACAACAAACAAGGACAAAAGGTCACAATATTTACAAAACGTGCAAGGACAAAACATGTCAGTTAATCAAAAGGGGCGTAGCTAAAACCCGAAAAAATGGGAGTGCACATAGCACTTGGTGAAAACTACTTCCACTTTCCGCTTTATCATGTTAAGTGTGTGTGTTAACACACTGACGAAAATCCCCTAATCGTTTTGATGCATAAGTGGCTGAGAAACTGGTTGCAGACCATACGCGTCGACTAATCATACTGTCCGACACACATCACATGACCATCCTCATGCCAAACAAAAAGGGACTGACCGTACATGTTCTATAAAAGTGGCAGTTGTCTTACACAAGATGACATCCAGTTCTCAACAGACCCCAGCCAGGCATGCAAGTGCAGTTTGTCAAAAAAGAACGAAAAAAACAAAGATAAGAATAAAGAAGGACGTTTCCAGGCAATAAAAGCCAAACTTTGTACCGTGTTTTACAATTTTCAATAGCACAGATGAGACACAAAAAACAAGGAACTTAGCTGATCAGCTAAGAACTTCCACAGCTGCTTGCGTCTGACTAGACTTGCAAGTCATTAATGTTTGTCGCAGTGATTGTCGAGTCGCGTGGTGGTAGCATAATAAAACTAACCTCGCAAATCACTGCTCTCACGCAAAGTTTCTGGTTGCCGACACTTTGTCATTAACCAATGCGACCAAGGCCCAGTTTCATAAAGCCTGTAAGCACAAAAACTTGCTCAGCACAGAAAAGTATTGCTTAGCAGAAACAGGTTACC
>JAUELU010000025.1:1747693-1757985 GCA_032357145.1 Evasterias troschelii
GACCCAGACCACTACGTCATCAGCCAAAAAGTCACACCTGATACTTCCGCATTCCAAAGCTTATCAGCAGGACCAAAACAAGTGGTTATAAAGTTAACATTAATATTAGCAGAATGTGTGAGAACATTTCTCTATGCGTTCAGCAAGATGCTTTAATTTAAGCAAAACCATCAAATCGAGTTGAAGAAAGTGCAAACTGATCAACAACTGTGGAATTGTTAGGAGGGAGCAATGACCGGAGGCTTTCGAACCGATACAGTGTCTTCTTCTGCATTAACCTTCGAAAATAAAATTGCTAGATTCAGGTGAACGCAGAGACATCTACTTGCTACTGTTTTTTGCTTTTGACTTTACAGTGAAAACAAAAAATGGTCATAGGCCCCTAATTATAATTTGGCAAGGCTACTGATGAACGACGGGCCACCATTCTGTCTCGCAATATCAGACACGCGGAGTCGGGTACCAGTATTGCCCTCGGAAAAAAAAACAAACATGTATAGAGATAATTTAACGTCCATCATGATCCGATTACACTCCTTGTTTTTGTCCTGCCTTCAAGCTTCAAAGCTCAATATCTGGGTCTCTGATACTACAATAATTATACTGAACAAACTGAGTATGTAGGAAGGAAAAGATCTATTTCTCCACTAAAACGGTTCATCTTTCAATGTTTTCAGTTTCAAAGTAATGTATGGTTTTTCTCTACTTTTATCCCGCATAAGTTCGTGAGCTTGTCGAACCAGAGGTCGAACACGCTCAAAATTGCAGCATAACATGCAGAAAGAGGAAAGTGGTTGATATAAACATTGCGGCTGAAATTGTATGAAACATTCTAATGATCCCTTCTATTTTTCAGTCGTCTATAGTGTTAGTAGTTGAAAACGTATAGGAATAGACATGCACCATAATCTGTCTAGGGTACTCTTCATGGAGCAATGTAGGCTGTGACAAACGGCTGGGTGACCTTTTTAAACACTTGATTATTTCAGAATATTTAGCATTTAGCATTGGCTGCTATTTATTGTGACACACACACAACAGACGACGCTACGTGGCCTCCAAATTCCAAACAATGATTTCACTTATACAACGGATCCTTTATGGGGAGGTCGGTTATTAATGGAGTCTTTCCCTACCCGTGGCTGTTTGAGGTCATTGGTTTGTTAATGATTTGCACCCCGAAGGTTCCAATTCCAGACAAACAATTCCATTCAGAAACAAAATAGTGAAACCAAATTCCAACTCGTGGATTACAACTAGTAATAGTATGCCCCTGTTGGTGGGATCAAGTTATAAGGGAAAGAGCATTGGTTCTTCCAGTGAAGTGTTCAAAGAGGGAGTTTTTTTTCAATTTTTCGTGAAAAAAAAATATATATAAAAATGCCTTTTGGTATTTGTCATGGATTTGTGTGCTGGTCATTATTTTTACCCACGCATATTTCAATTGCTGAAATCCAAATAAGCAGTATGGTGAATTTAAAGGCACTGTTTGGTAATTACTCAAAATATATATAGCATAAAAACTTACTCGGTAACGAGTAATGGGGAGCTGTTGATAGTATAACACATTGTGAGAAACCACTCCCTGTGAAGTAACGTAGTTTTTGAGAAAGAGGTAATTTCTCACTAAAACAATAAAAGACTTCTGGCCAGAAGCCCTTTATTCCTATTTGAAAGCACACTAATTTGTGCAACAAGGGTGTTTTTTCTTTCATCATTTTCTTGCAACTTCAATGACCAATTTGAGTCCAAATTTTCACAGGTTTGTTATTTTATGCATATGTTGGGATACACCAAGTGAGAATACTGGTCTTTGACAATTACCAAACTTGTTCAGTGCCTCGAAGGGTCTACAGCAGAAATATAGTATCTGCAGGATTGGTGTTGGAATAACCAAAGAACGGAGCTTTCAGACTCCGGTTTGCAATCACAATTATGCAGCAAAATGTACCACTGTCCAAGTGGAAACAACTTGGTTATGTTCCCCATCTTCAATAGCAGTGAAGAAGTATCCCCAACGATGGGAACATGCTATTTTTACAAAAAAAATAATGGTCGGTTGTTGATAATCTTAGTCTGTAATAATCTATAGTGGTTTTTAACCACGGGCTATAAATCTAGCATCGGGAACCGATTATAGAAATCATTTACTTTTGAGAAGTCAAATTCATGCCCTCATCATTCAATAAGTCGCAAAATATGTTTATTCTACACCCACGAAGAGCTTTGATTTGAAGCCGAGGCCACGAGAAGGTCACCATTCCAATATAACAGTCACAACCCATACTCAGTGCCCTGAGGACGGGAGTCATTTTTCGGCGAAGACACTCCGTAGGTCATCCGTGGCAACCCCCTTTTCTAAAGTGACGTCATTCATAAGAGTCATCCGAGTGATGACGTATGGTTTAATCATCTGGCAAAAGGGGATGGGCACAAAGTGGGAAAATACCTCCTGAGTTACAACCACTGGAGCGTTCTTTATACAACAATTAATGTCTATCCCGAAAGCTGCACAACTGACTTCTTGTTTTTGCCACAATCGTTCGCTGTGTAGAACCGCTCCCTGGCTGCCTCTGTGCCGTGACCATGTCTACTGTGGGGGCTACGCTGTTTTGCGTGGTGTGGTTTTCGACAACCATTAAATTTGAGGAAGTTTCAAGCTACAACAACCGTGGAGGAAATAGCATTGTAGCCCCTTAATAATTCAATAATCTCTTTTCTAAAATCGTAAACTCTATGATAATTTGTTGATCAAAACAGAGTTGTTAAAATGCTTTTATGAAGCACATAACCGTGGCTTTAGTTTATTTATGGATGTGAGTAGGATTTGAAACGTTGCATGGTGGAGATACAATCTATTATTATAAGTAATGTTTGTGGTAACACGTACATGAGTACACTGCAAAAACTGGGGTGTTAAATTGATTCTTTCCGGTATCCATATGTGACAACACCGCCATGGTGTTAGCTATCCCCATTACTACATCGTTGATAAAATCAACACCATGACGGTGTTGTCACATATAGATACCAAGAGAACCAATTTAACACCCCAGTTTTTGCAGTGTAGGATTTGAAACGATTTGTATGGAGGAGCTACAATCTATAATTTGCAGTTATATACACCCATGATTATCTTGAAACAATATGTCCATTGTCGTGGTTCTGAAAAAACCGGTGGTTTGCCATGGACCATCGAAGTTATTATTTCAATGGCATGCTAGGTTATATTCTCTCACACAACAAAATACATTATTTCCAAGATGTTTTTTAAATTTTATTTTATAAACGACAATCTACGAGGAGTAGGATAGACAATACCAGTAAAAACTATTTTATTTGCACTAGAAGCTCTTCGTCTGCCCAAAAGTTAATGATCTTCCTTTATGGTGGTGTTCATATCCTAACAGATAAGTGCACCCGTAGGGGAGTATATGGCTTCAGCATAATAATATTGTTTCCTCGTCAGCTTTATGAATGTAACTTTTAGTTTTTACAGCCGGTTGAAAAGCGATGAAGACGTACTCTTTAGGTCAAATTTACAGTTTGTTTGTTGATGTAAGACGACATTCAGCTTTACCTAATTTTTATTTGTAAAAAAAAACAAAAACTCAAAGACATAAAAATAGAAATACAACACCACTCAAGAAACGGGTTATCATTACGCCCTGATTTCTCTTGCGGCTGAATTCTTGAATCACTGGGCAAGCTATATCTGACAGCTTTTTGGGATAGCGATTTAGACCGTGTGAAAAAAGGGATATTGACTTTTGTTGAATTTATTGCTTTGATCTTTGGCATAATATAGATAGCTCCCCTGCCATTCACAATGTCAACAAAGTATATGGGGCAAGGTATGTAAATGATGACGTCATCAGTTACGACTTGGGCGTGTCTGTGGTGTTTGCGGTCCGAGGGTCCACTGGTCCAAAGACCCTTCAGGCTTCGTTTATAGAGGTCAATAATAATAACAAGACTATGAGTTATTCTTTACAAGCAAAACAACTGGGCGTATGAACATAGCTTATAGTATAGTGATTCACATTTACAAGATAACCATGTCATTAGGCCCACTAATCAACCCAAATATGGGCATCGGAAATGTAATTGGTCTGCCGTTGGGAAAACCAAACAACATGCAGCTATCGATCGACGAGGTTTAATGCATTTTATGCACATAATCAAATTTGTGTTCAATTCACTTTGTTGAAATAACCTGTTCACCATCTTAGAGAAAGGAACATGGTGACTAACACTTGGCGGACATATAGGGCCTACACACCCCGACGGGATTCCTCTTTTGAACCAAATTTCAGTCACTTTTCAGTCGCTCGTGCAATTCACTTGCGTGTTGGACTCCAACCCATGCAACTGGTTAATACGCTAATTAAGTTGGCCAAAAACACTGAGGGTCTAGCTTGAATCGTTTATTCCTCTGCTGAGGTACGAGTTGGATCGAAAGCTAAAAGTTATGCATAACACTTGTCATTTACTTTTTCATGTATGTACATTAATACAATTACAAGGTACATGATTACAAATTATTGTGCACATTCAACACGGGCTCCATGTGCCTTCGATCCTCCATGCTTCGATCATGTATACTTCTACCTAGTACAATGTACATGCGGTGCATGTGTATCGTTTTGACGCACACACAAAAATAGCATTGGAGGTGACAGTAGGCATAAGCCCATTAGAAGGCGATGGAAACTACCAAACCATTTTCCCCCATTTTCAACGAGTATTTTGGCCATTACCTGTCATAAACAACGGTTGAAATGTGAAAATAAAATAAGCTCCGACTACAAAGCCCAGGGTTGGGATCGGCCGCACCTTGGCATTTTTGACGGTGAACATCCTTCCTTCTTCCTGGTACACTGATTACATATTCAAATGTATGTAAATTTACGCGATGAATTATTTATTATTAGGTCCGCGGATCGAGGTTGTGTTGCTCTATATTTGGTGGTCGATACTCTCGTCTCAATTTAAAATTTTACTGTAAATTTGGTTTTCCAATTTTACTGTTTTTTAGTGAAGATTTTAGAAGGAATATTCTCGATTAATACTCTGTATAAACCAGACAAATTGTACGTGTACATGTACGCTGTATATACGGGGTAAATCGAGTCGTAGAACGTTGTTGTTTTATGGCTCCATGGCATGGTGCGGTCGCGGCGACCATAGAGCAAGTGGTGCGACCATAGAGAAAGGGTGTGACCATGGAGGTAGATTCTAATTCTATCTCCATGGTATGACCAAACGAAACCTAGGCCTACTACTAAAAAAGACTTTCAAAGGAAATAGGTATCATTCATGGGCACATTATTTAGAAGTAAATTTAGTGGTTATCTTTTCTCTATTTTTTGAATGCACACTATATGAGTGTAGTAACATGTAGAACAGCTGAAACAGCATGGAAGTATTGATGACATTAGAGCATATAGCTAGGGAGGACAGTGAGCGCTGGGTTTTGAATAAAAGATTATGTCAGCGCCCCCTACAACAATTTAGTTTGTTTAATAGTTAATTTTACTCCAGTGGTTGGTTTTACATTTACGAGCACATTACCATGGTCTCTGCAAATTAAATTATTTCAATAGATAAATTTTAACTCAGCTTTACTTCATATTTTGACTACTGAAAATCGCTTGGCGATGTTGTAGTTTTTATTTGAGATAACTATAAAATACTTTGAATTACAATCTTTGTCGCCTACGACCATACTACGTTGAATACACCGGTTCTCGTCCGATCACCGACGAAAAGCAGCGTCGGGCCCGGTCAGTACTAGGAAGAGAGACCGCCTGGGAATACAGGGTGTCGTAAGCTTTTTGGTAATTATATTTACACTAATTTGCTAATTGAATTTAATACACATTAATTTAAAGTTTCCTCCATCGGTTTCGTCATTTACTTTTTTGCCCACAGGTACTTAAGTTTAAAAAAATAGCGATGTATAACTGACACTGGTAAAAAAAACCTCTGGTAAAAAAAAACCTTTGGTCTATAAAATTGTTTTGAACTATACTCAATAAACATCATAGAATTAATCACGTATTATGACAAACGTTTCTTTAAACCCCTCGTCAATTGACGCGCCGCTGATAGATTAATTTAATTAATTGAAAAACAAATGAGTCACCAAAAAGTGTCTCAGACAGTCATGACAAAGGGGGGGACAAGGGGGGCGTTCAGAATCAGAGTAAAAACTCAGAATGACATAAAACTATTTGTTTTAGCCCCGAATCCATTTTTGGGGGGTCTATAATGATTGTACAAAAATGCACACCTTATAAAAAACATCTGAATTCAACTTATAACCGGACATTGAGAACACAAATTTATTTATTGCAACTTTCCATAGACGTGTCTTTGTTTTTGAGTATATGAAAAACATTATCTGTATTCTAAATATAAAAAAATAAGAAGCATAGCTGGATCATCTCAAGGTAATAAGAAACCGGGAAAGCACCTATAGCCTATATAATTAAAAACAAAATCTATAAAAGGAGTTGTACATCGTTGTGCTTTGAGTTAGTACCGTATTTGTACATTATGTCAAGTCACAATGATGATATTGGATATTCATCAGACGCACGCGCAATAAGTTATCATTGAATTATTCATAATTTCCGTCATACATTAGTGAACTATAAATACTTATGGATTCTACTATCGCCAACGACCATACTACGTTGAATACAGAAGTCGGGCCCGGTCAGTACTTGGATGGGAGACCGCCTGGGAATACCGGATGTCGTAGGCTTTTGTTCTTTTTGTTTAGACTAAAATTTGTTTTTGTTGACTAGATTATTGGTTAAGGTTTCCTTTACCCATAGTATCTTTACCATCTCTTGAATTTAGGGTGAGGAAAACAAGCACGCTGTTGTCCTAAATAAACAAGAGAAGATATATTTCCTTTAAAACGAACAAAGTCGCTGCATCCTGTGATAAGGCCGGTGTATTTTTCTTTCGGGCAAACAAATTAAGTAAATTCCCGGGACCCTCTCAGCAGTCCGGTTCCTGTGCATCGCTTCCCGAATAACAAACAAGGCGTGAGCTAGCTGTAATTCTGATTTCGGTTCTTTTCGATCTTTTAAACCATCATGACAATTGCCATGGAAACTATTAATTACAAGCCAAGTATTGTGTAAGATTAGTTTGGTTAGAATCGGTGTCAGTACTTCTTAGAACTAAAACATTTATAGAATTTGTAAAGAAAGTATTAAAAACGAACTAATACTTGATTTGCCTCAACCACATGTTGTTTTTAAAGACCGTTGGTGGTCGGTCCATCCACCACAGAGACCTCGTTATTTCTAGAAACGAGGAAACTTCAAAAGTAGGTCAACTCCAAATCACGAAACTAGTTTTATGCCACGTCATATATAGTTCGCTGTGAAAATTTTCTAGGGATCAAAGTGGTTCGTATTGAATTGTAAGTGCGATTTAAATGCAATTTTTTTTCTCCCACTTTTTATTCGTGTTGGTTGTGTCATGGTTGTGTACTGTCATGGTATAGGACTCCCGTCCTTAGGATGGCGCGGTTGTTCTTGTGTTAGTCGCCGTTAGAGGGCGCAACATCGACTGACTTGGGTGGACTCGGGTTCAAAAACTCAGAGGGACTGGGTTCTATTTTTGTTCAAAAAGGACGTTTGTATGAGACGACAAACTGATGTTTGTTTGATATTACTGCTCTTCTGTAGTAATTTGAATTGCGACATGGGCGACAGTGTTAAACGTCGCCACTAACCACTCTTTCCCCAACCCAGCTGAGAGATAGGTCTTCGGCGTTGTCACGCGCCTGCTGCTGGACTAAAGCTGGACGCCCTTCTTTTTACTCCAAATGAAGCACAACCATTTTGACCTCTATTATTATATAATAGAGTTTAATGAGCACAACCCATGCGCAGTCTAGTCTGGCATCCTGTGTCCGAAAATGGCTTCTAGTTGCAGGTTTTTCGCAACTCACTTACTAGATGTCTTAGAGGGGTGCCCTCTATTGTCTTTTTCAGTCAAATAATCGACAAAATGGCAGGTTATGAACGAAAACTGTTCAACCTTTTATAGATGCATTGACCCCATCATTGTTGAGGTCAAAATCACGGAAACTTTCAGCCAATGATGGCTCTCCATTTACCTCAGTGAGGGAGCTATTTGGGTCTTTTGCTGCCTGCGAAGAGTGAAATCAAACTACGGTTGAAGGCATAAAAACTTCTTTAATGAACTACCGACAGCATAATGACTGAGACAATTAAACAATAATAGTAATAGTATAAGTATTTAAATATATGTTAAATTTACATTGTTGATAAAGAATATTGTTCGTGTTTTACACAGTCATACATCGATGTGTTTTTAGCACCTTCGCATGACTTTGGAAAGTATTGAGTTTAGAATAACACATTGGTATATGGGTAACAAACAATAATATTTCTATTATGGAATAGTCTACCTATCCAAACCAGGAACTCCCAAACAGTGTCCCAGCCTTCAAACGGGCTCTCAAGACCCACCTTTTTCCCCCTAGTCTGTAGCTGGTCGACAGCGTCCTTGTACTGTCTTGTTTTCCTTTTTTTTTTCAGCGCCTTGTATCCTTTGGCAATTTGGCACTTTATAAATACAGTTATTATTATTATTATTAAATTTCAGTACTTTTATTTTTTAGTAAATTTGTATACGTACCTAAGATGAGGGAAAGTTTACTCATCGCATTAAAACCATACATAATTGCCTCTATTAGATTGAAAGTTAATTATTGATTATCTTAAAGTTACTTACAGGATTGGTAAGATACATTATTACCTTTGCAGATGACATCATATTGTATCACTCGCCACCGTGCGGCACACATGAACATTACGCACACATGATACTAGAGCCGCACAATATGAAAATGTAATGCTGGATGACCCTACGCATTCATATGCCATACGTGCCTAACTAGTGTGTGCATCTACTATTTCCGTCATTTGGGAGGCAATGGCATCATCTTACTGAGGGGACCTTCTTAAATGATATTTTGTGCATTTAAGGTCATGATCTATTCCCTTGATTTCCATTTATGGAGACCACTGGTCTATTCTTTTACATTTTGACCTCCAAAATGGCGGATGTGATAGGCGTACGTAAGTGCTCTGCGCGTCACGACATCTTTCCCCTCTCTAGCGCAGAGACTGGGCGATGTGCCGGCCACCGTCTACTGGCAAGATTTCCCCCGTTGTGAAGCTGGCATCATCGGAGACGAGGAAAGCCACACACTTGGCGACATCATCCACGGTGCAAGCTCGACCCAGTGGGTGCCAACGCCTTCCCTCCTCCTCCAGCTAATAAACAACGAGCACATACCACTTAATGAAAAATTTGAATGGACAGGTGGGCCAGTGTAGCAGGGATTCTGTCCCCCCCCCCCCCGAAATACGAGAACTGTACATGAATTTCTTCTGATAGCGCACTCTTTTGAATCAACCTTCTTCATACAGGCCATATTAACTTCATAAGGGACAGAATATCCAGAGGGACAGATTTTCCTAGGACACAGGTGCCCTGGGGATTTTGTTTCTCCCAGTTTGTGCGTGTGTGTCCGGCCCCCCATACGGTAGTTAAAAAGGGCTATAGGAAAATGGTTCAAAAGAGGGCGCTATCAAAATAATCCTAATGGAGGACATAATATCCTGGGCACAGAATCTCCTGCCACACCGGACAAGGAGGTTTGGGAAGAGCCGATTTGACGACTTTGAACATAAAGTTTTACGTTTATACGGACCTGTCGGGGGCAGAAGGGTTTTCTTTGACTAACTTTCATTCTGACGTCCCCGGCAAATCTGCGCAAGGTTATTTTGTAACTGAACAGAGGGCGCCCTACCAAACTGGTGGTTTCCCATAATTTTGTTGTTATGTTAGTAGCGTGGTTAGTGGTAGGGCTAGACAATACATTTTGAAAACATTGAAACATGCTTACATTTTCATCTGTTGGATTCCACTTGGGAGCAGCTTTCTGGTACAGTGGAGTGACTGTCAGCCCAGGACTGTGGCAAACAAAATTACAATGTTATACAACAAGATGGCTGATCCACATACAACTCTGCATCGCTTGGTGGCAGCAGATATAATGGCTAAATTCCATTTGTTTTTCGTGGCTGTGTCGTGATTTCGGCTTCCACCCAGTGACGGTAATAGTCGTTAGCAGTAAAGACAAAGGCTTTACCGGAGCTATTATTTGGGACATAGTGTTAGGTATGGGCATGTCCAGAATTGTCCTAGACTTGACTCAAGTCCCAATCCCG
>JAUELU010000025.1:1801987-1812066 GCA_032357145.1 Evasterias troschelii
CTTTATTTCTAATTATGCCATCATAATGTCATTGTTCAGGTGCTATCTTGATGGGGGTTCAATTATCTGAATAATTTCAAGGTTTAGCTCAATTTCATTTTAAAGTTATGCTGCAGAGAAGAGTTTGAAGGAATACAACCAACTTCATCCGCACACGCAAATTTGCGGCACGCAAATTTCATTCCCGCAAGCTTGAAGTTTGCGCGGCCCATTTTGAAGATTGCGCGTGCAAGCTTCAAGCTTGTGCGGGCGGCTTGTTTGCGCCCAATAAAACTATAAAATAGCAGAAAACCCAAATTATTAATTTTTCCTGAATTTGGAATTATACCTGAACTTTCAAATAAGTTGTGTGGTAAAACAAAAATCTACTGTTTTTTACACTAAATCCCTGTACTAGGTAGGGCAGTGTACAAATGGTGTAGTGTTTGAAACATTGCCAAAACCAATTGCAACTTTTATTAAACTAAAGTTTGTTTTAATTAATTTAGGCTAGTCTGCCATACTAATGGCAATAATGCCATTTGAGTTTGATTAACTTTTAAAAATGTTTTTACCCCATCAATCAATAATTAATAGGCCTAATTAATATTTTAATAAATAAATAAATCTGCAAAAATTTGAAATTTTGTAAAGTTAACAAAATATGTATTATGACTATTGAACAATGTGAGCTATCCAGCTTTTTAAATATGTTTCTACATGGAGGTAGGACCTCCATGGTTTATAGTCGCTGTGACACTTATCTTCGCCCCCCCCCAGAACCCCACCTCCCAATCCCGTCCCGCCCCCATTTTTGAGCCCCCCCAAAAAACTCAAATTTTTAAAGGTTATATCACAATTGAATAACAATCCTTACCATCTGAAAAAAATGTCCAGCCAGACCACGAAGACCACTACCATGCTTCTGTACTAGTAGCAGCTACAAATCCCTGAGTCCAAATGCCGGGTTAAACTGCACATCCCCGGCGGTGGTCAGCAAGCCTTTTGAGTTTGTCGGTCCGCGAGCCCAACGAAAAATATGCGCCTCCAAAGTTATTTCATCAGTTCATCAGATTTCTTTTGACGGTTTGAACTCTAAATACTGGCACGCTATCTCTGTAAATTTATAAGCTAGATGTTTCCATGTCCTGAATCTGTCCCAGAGCTGCAAATAGTGAAAGAATTTGGCATAGATGATCAAAAGATGTGTTCCATCCGCACTGAATTTTTAGCAGCCATTCGAATTTGTACACGTATGATGGTGGCCGTTCATTTACGTCATCAGCAATGTCCTTGCATTGATCAAAACTAAGCTACGACCCCAAAACTAGTAAAAAATACAGCATAATTTCATCATGAAATACACCGTTAGAGTGTTCAACAATATCACAGTGCTGTTGTATAACGTGTTGTTTAGTAAATGTACTGCGAATTTTGTTACTTTTTTGGTTTATTTTCTGCGATGGATTGGGATACTTTTTTTGATTATAAGTGCACTCTCTTTCTCAACGCGCAGACATTTTCTATTTTTCAGGTGCATCATGGGAATTTATCTTAGTCTGGTTCCTCTGCTGAGCTGTGTGATGATGTGGTCGTCGTCGGCTTACAGTGTGTTCATTTTGGACCGAACCTATGAAACCAGACCTGAAAAATATAATAACAATCCCACACGAAATTCTCAACACAAACACACCATGATTGAACATTGATGGTTGGTGGTCGTCATTTGTTTGTTGCCTGTGCTGTCTTCTGCTGACTCTACTTAAATATGCTTAAAAGTTAATGTGAATTTAAAGTAATCACGTATGTAGGAGTTCAAAATGTCAAGATCTGTAACAGATGGAGGTTAGTTCAATTCAATAAGAATAGATTGGCACTTCTAAATTTCTTTTCATTTTGATCATGATAAAAACTTGCATGACTTGTGTGGCCAAGACTAGCTGGCTACTACACAAGTGGGGCTAGATGATGACATGATTGATGACGTTCAGGGCAAAATTTTAAACAAAAAGTAGGTAGCTAAAGCACAACCAAATTTGCCTTACTTTAATCATGGACTGTGGAGGTAGGTAGGATCCTTCCTCCATCATTGATCATTTCCATGCCATGCCACAGTCAGACTCAGACTCTCGGAGCATGTCAGAGATACAGTCTCTGTCTGTATCCTTCTTTTTTTCATTTTTATGCTGAGCAGAAAATTGTGCAAGCAAATTGGTTTTTACATTAATAATAATATAATTAATATTTCTAATAACAAAATATTATTTTAGAAGAAAACTGTGCTGCGCAAACAGCTGTATGACATTTTGCCCTGCCTGGTGATCACAGTCTACCTGGGAAGTTGCCAGTTTCAAACAAAAAAAGTTGATTGTTTATTTTTTTGTTAGTCCGCAGCATCATGGGTCACATTACCATGGGCGTTAAGGTGGATGAAAGCATCAACAAACCATGCATCAATGCAATCAGCTCTTGTGCAGATACATCCCAAGTCGTCGTAGCCGGAAGATCAGGTTGGTATTTTGGTAGAAAAGTTTATAGAAACCAATATAAATAAACCATTTGGGTCAGAGGTCAGAGATGAACAGGCACAAAGTGCACACATTTCTATGCAGCAGCTCTGCGTTTGTGGAATGCACTTAACTCCCTTCATACATCAAATCTAGCAAAACAATTGAACTGTTCCACAAGAATCTGAAGACCTACCTCATGAAGGAATTCAACGATTAACTGTCATGTCCATACTTGTCATTATTTTCATTTAATTACTGTTTCTAGTGTATCTTTGTGCGCCTTGGGTGCCATTATAGGCAGATATGTGCGCTATACAAATCTTTAATTATTATTACTATTATTATTATTATCAGGGATGAGAAATTTAAGACATTTACCTGATTTCGGACTTTTTTATGTCTGCCTTGCGAAAAATTGCTGTTATTTTCTGCAGATATAAAGGAGTCCTGCTCTTTGATCTACTTCTCTAGTGCTGAGGATACTGGTCCCAAAAGCTTCTTGAAATCTTTAACTCCAGGGGTTACCAACAATAGGTGGAAACGCCGTCACTGCAACATATATCCTAACATTTGGATGGCAGTTTCCAACCTTTCTGTCTGAAGTGACACTCACTCTGACTGTTCTTGGAAACTCTACCTAAATTCATTTAAAACGACATCAATGCACTAAAAAACACCTCTATAATGTGACTTCATTTTGTCTTTTCAGTCTTTAAAATCTTCAGTGTTGAGGAAACATGCTTCAAAGAGAAGCTAGACCTGAGGGTGGGTCGGATAACTCTGAAATACTGCTGCACTGACGTCATGTGGCACCCAACCAAAGGTGAGGTGACCTTTAATTGTACTTATACTTGACCATTAATCCGGAGGTCACAGGTTCAAATCCATCTCTAGTCAATTTTTCTTTATTCAACCCAAAACAAAAATTGAAAAATTTATTTTCTCCACAGATAACATCCTAGCCACGGGAGCAACCAATGGTCACGTGTGTACCTGGGACTTGAACAAACACCAAGGCAATAAGCTTGACCAAGAGTTTATTGACCATGCTCGGACTGTCAACAGAGTCTCCTTCCACCCATCGGAGTGGTACATTCTGCTCAGCGGCTCACAAGACGGCACCATGAAGTTTTTTGTAAGTTAAGATGATCTTCTCAACAAGGGTTAAACGGTTACCGGAAGTCACAAGTTTCGTTAAGGAAAATAATGGTAAATGCAAATCCTTATGAAAACCCATTCTATTATTAAAGGCTCCGATGCGAGTTGGGATTTATCCGGGTCCACAGAAGTGACAGGCAAGGAACCCTAATCTTTCTCCCTCAAGTTTGATCAACCTTTCATTAAATGTTTATGTTTTGGTTTTTTTGCAGGATCTAAGAACCAATAAATGTGAATCAACGTTCGGGAAGCAGAACGAGAGTATTAGAGATATTCAGTTCAGGCCACATAGTAACTACTTCACGTTTGCTGCAACATCTGACAGTGGGAACCTACAGGTATCTAAAATCCATAAATCCACACAAGTCCACTCTCAACCCTCCTACTGTCTGACCATTTCATATCACCCAAGTAGTTTTGAAATAATATTGTTATCATGTGATGAGTGCATTTACAAAATACAAGGTCAACCCTCCTACTGTCTGACCATTCAATATCATCCACTGTGGTTTTGGCTGACAGATAAACTATCCCAGCCTGCAATATGATATCATTTGGTGAATGCATACTATGCATTACACACATGTAAGCTGTTAGTTCTGTGATCAGTTGTGCCAACATACACAACCTGTGCAGTTTGATGATTTCAAATTGTTGGTCAACTGGCTGGGAAGTGTTACCAAAAGTAGGAGGGTTAACTGTGGTCATACAAGTTTCTCTTCGTGCAGCCATCTTGGTTTCTCTCCCCATACAAATCAATGTAACCAAACCGAGGCTGGAAGGTTTAAATAGTCAGGTCTCTTTTTGCTATAATGGGAATCAGTATTCAATGTTGCTGTAGCAAACGGGAAACATGACATATTATTGTGACAACATGAAAAAAGTCCAATTGAGAATTTGGTCTATGCAAGAATTTCCTGAATTTCATTAATTTAATGATCTGTTGTTTTATTTTCGAATCAGATGTGGGATTTCCGATGGAGTGATAAAGTATTGTTAGATTACATGGCGCACAACGGACCAGCGTTCTCCTTAGATTGGCACCCGAACGATCGCAACTTAATCGCAACGTGTGGCAGGGATAGGCTAATAAAGGTAGGCATTGTCAATGAGGTGTTTACTAAGTTTAATGAAAAGTATTGCTGTAAAAAAGAGCCCTTGAAAATGTATGCAAATGTTTTTCTCTAGCAAATTAGTGACAAAGTAATAGTGTGTTGGGTCGGTTTGTGTAGTGAAGACCATATATAGCATGTCGGTCTTGTGTGTGTAGTGACTAAACAATATAGAGCAAGTTCGGCTGGTGTGTACAGTAACAGAACCAGTTTTGAGCCAGTGTGTGTAGTGCATTTGCCACAAGAATTGATGGCCAAGTCATAGGAATTCTAGTTTGATTATTGGTGGAAGTATTTCTGAGTTTGAAATTGTTGTTTTCCGATAGATCTGGAGATTACAAGACAATGCAGAGAACAAGCTTACAGCCGAGAACACCGTCTACTGTATTGCGTCGGTAGCCCGCATCAAGTGGCGACCGGAGAAGAAGTTCCACATTGCTAGCTGCTCACAGGTCGTCGACCAGGCAGTCTGCGTTTGGGATATCCGTAGACCCTATATGCCGTTTGCTGTTTTCGAAGAGCACAAGGATATGGCTACAGGTACTAGAGATTCATAGGGGAAAGAGTTTTTCACTTTGGCAAGGTGGAGAGCTGAGTGCAAAACAATATATGTTAAAAAAAGAAAAAAACATGATTGTAAAGAAAGTCTCTCAAAAGTCGGGCATATTCTTGGCGCCAAAGAATGTTTCTGTAGTCACATGCACGCTATCCAGTGGACCGCCGAAACACTTCCAGTGAATGATTTCCCTCGTATAGCAGGGCAAAACGCTACACAAAGTGTATCAGTTGCTACTCAAAAATCATCATTTGCTACTCAATACAAGCATTCTGTGTGAACAAAACTGGTTCAGTCTAACCATTTTGCTACGCAAAAATTGGACAAAATCTGCGACATTGTGTCGAGAGAATATGCACCTTGGGATGTTGAATGTTTCAAAGGAAAGTCCCAGCATTCCAATGGATTGGTCCCATGTAGACTTGCTGGAATATTTAACCGATCCAGCTTTTTAGGCGCTCCCGAAATGGAATATCTTTTTTTTTTTTTATTGGGAATTAATTGTCGAATACTCTCTTTTTTTTCTGTTAGGTGTGGTTTGGAGAGACCCTCACTGCTTTGTCTCGGGTGGTAAAGATGGATTTCTCTACCAACACATCTTCAAAGATGCTAAGAGACCTGCAGACAGTGTGGTAAGAAATTGTAAAAGGGAAAGGGTTGACATTTGAAGATTGGAATGAAATGAACAGACCCAGTGGGGAGTGGGATTTAAAGCATGCATTGTAACCTGCCATGAATGTATCTACACAGTATACAGTCAACCCTCCTACTGTCTGACCATTCAATATCATCAAGTGGCTTTCAATGAAACTTCACCACTCTGAAACATGATATCATGTGTTGAATGCATCTACAAAGTACACAGTCAACCCTCCTACTGTCTGACCCATTCACAGTGGTTTTGAAGGATAGATAAACTATGCTAGCCTACAATATAATACAATTTAGTGAGTGCATTTTCACACAGTACATACATGTAAACAGTGAGTAATGTGCACAGTTGTGCCATCTTTACACAATATGTGCAGTTAAATGGTCTCAAATGGTTGGTCAACTCCCTGGAAAATGGTACCAAGAGTAGGAGGGTTAACATCGGTACTGAAGTCACCCTTTTTAAAGAGTTCACTAGGTTGGACTTTTTTTTATGTTTCTTGCGATTATTATTTATTTTGTTTTGTTCTTACAGTGTCCAGTGGGTGTGTCACTTAGTATCTATGGCGACGTCTGCCACGCCCTGATGGGCAATTCCAGCCAAACGGAGAGCCAGATGCTGGCGACCAACTATTCCAGTACACGCAACCCTATGACATTCAGGCGTAGGGGACCAGCAGGGTTACCAGAAGTCTTCCGGCCCTACCAGAGCTCCATGCTGGTTTACAATAAGAAAGATATGAATGCAGTAAGTCAAGTTAGTCAACATGGTTGAACAGTACTGTTAAAACTTGTGTTGTATTGACCAAAATCTTGTAACGTTATCATCACAATAACCTTGGTTGCGCCATTTTTGTCATTGTTGGCCATTATTTTTAGTCTGACTAGCCCCAAGGGTCAGTTAGCTTGTCATTTCACTAGTCCACCAGCTTTTTCATTGGTCCATGGTTCATATTATACAGAGCTTCTATGATGCTTTTCTACACTGAGCTAGTCAGCGGGACCACTTGGAGATAATTTGACTGGTCCTCTGACTTTTTAAACTAGCAATTGGCAAGAGGAACCACTGTTAAGGGAGAACGCTGTTTGTAGTCGGTGTCACTGAAGCGATGCTGCATTTCAAGCTTGCTATAGTTTGTTTTGGATTGAACAAAAAGAAATTGACTATAGCTGAATTTCAATCTGCGACCTCCGTATTGATTTCCGGGGCTCTAACAACTGAGCAATCTAGTCCTGATGCTTGTGGTCTTTCTATTTTCTTAATAACACTGTTCAATTTTACTTCCCAAAATGACGAGTGTGGCAGATTGTAGCTTGTGACCTTAATGCAAGAGGTGAATACGAGACTGTAGATAATAAAGCGGGTGTGCCACTCGCCAGTCGTTCCTATTGTTCTCATCGTCGAGAACAATGCAAAAAGACAGATGAGTGGTATGCCCTCTATCATCTCAACAGTCTCCCATTAGATAGATCAGAAACAACTTTACATCTGACAATGCATTTGAATTTTCTGTCTAGTTTTCAGATGTGTTCGTCGCTACAGCTCACAGATACAAGTTGACTGGAAAACCCTTTGCTGAACTTTGCGAGCACAACGCCAATGTATCTCGTGATCTTGGTAGACACCAGGTAAAAATAATCAAATCAGAACATGAAAAAACATCGGCAATTCAGTTCTGAAAATTCCTCATGTTTCTTTTTCACTTCATTTACCAAAACTTTTTTTGAAATTATTTGTAATTGTTTAAAAACTCCTACTAATTTGACCGTTTAATGTGGTTTTGAATGATATATAAACCATGTCAGCCTGCAGTATGATATCATTTTGGAGGATGCATCTACACAGTACACATTTGTACACACTTAGTTCTGTGCTAAGCTGTGCCACCAGACGCCATTTGCGTAGCTGAATGGTTTGAAAAATGTTACCAACACTAGAATGGTTAGGATATGAAGTTCTTGATTACGCTCATGGTGAACTGTTTTTATGTGTCACTCAAAGGTCGCTCAGACGTGGAACATGCTTAAGCTAATCTACACTGATAATCCCATTGCCAAGAAAGGATATAGTAAATCTGGATCAACAACCAGCGACAGTTTGAAGCAGATTGAAGCAGAGAAAGGTAGCACAGATTTCTCACACTCAGTATTTTCATAGAAAAGTATAAATATCTTAGCACAACAGATTGCTTTGTAAAGAAAAAAACTGTTTAGTAGCAACAGGTTACCAGCCAAAACACCATGTAATTATGTTTTTTGTGACTGGTTCCCAGACAACATTTGCCTAACAGAAATATTTGCTAAGCACCGTTATCTGAAGAACAGATTTATGAAATTTGCTTAGTTTGGGAACCAGAAAACTTATAGAGAATGTAACTCACCCGTGCTTATCTTTACCTCGATTCCATCCTCAATCGCACCTTGCTCAGCGAGTAGTCACGATACTCATCCGACGGCGCCTCAACCGACAGACAACCCAACAGTGGAGTCCACCTCGGGACAAACCGACGAGGATTCAGCTCTGAGCGACAGCGAGCTTGAACCAGGACACGTGGCCGCTGTCGAGCCTCTCAACTGGACCCAAGATGGAGGCGCTGGCGTGGCTGATTTCTTCTACGGCGAACAGGTGCGGGAGGATGGAGAAGGGGACGGTGACGAGATGTTCGAGTACGAGAACGGTGGATTGAATGTAGACACTTGGACGTTACCGAACGAAGCATTCTCACAGAGGCATGAAATCCTTGATACTTACAGGTTTGTAGTGAGCATATAAAGTACGGATACTGCCACCTTTGACAATTTGAAACTTCCATCTCTCTGTTAAATCTCCAAAATGAAAATAATTTTAAATTATTCTTTTGATTTTCAGGCCCCCTTCACCGGATCAGTCACACTACAAGCCCCGTAAAGAGTCCATCTCTGCGTAAGTCATTTGATGAGTTTTATTATCATATTTATTTATTTGGGGGTTGAGCAAAGAAAAATTTGACTAGAGCAGGACTTGAACCTGCAACCTCCGATTAACCTGCCGGAGCTCTACCAACTGAGCCTCCATTGCCATTGGTTGAATGACTATTAGGTTTGCACTGGGCTCGGAAGTTTTATTCACCTTTTATTTGACTTGGGAAGACATGCTGTGCACTAGTACAACTGCATGGAGATTGTGTCTTTGTTGATGGGTCAGGTGTCATAGGTCAAAGGACTATGGTGTGACCATAAACCATGTAGGTTCACCCTTTGATTTGTCTGCCCTCGATACATGAAAAACAGATATATGAGTGTAAACAAGGGTGCTTGCTATGTGAACCAGAAACAATTGGGTTAACCCTTTCTTTTAAGAGATAAGTGTTCTAGGCTCTTTAACGAGCTCTACCTATCCCAGTACTTGAAACCTACAGCTCAATGTCCAAGCTGGAGGACAAAGCAATTATTATGCCTTAGGTCACAATTGCCATGACGAGGGGTCGATTTCACAAAACTCTTCCTAACTTAGGACCAGTCCTAGGCAATGCTAAGAGATAGGACTAGTCTTAAGTTAGGACCAGTAACTTAAGACTAGTCCTATCTCTTAGCATTGCCTAGGACTAGTCCTAAGTTCGAAAGAGTTTTGTGAAATCGACCCCTGGACTCGAAACCACACTCTGCTGATCAGAAACACCAGAGCTTGTCTACAGTGCTCTTAACCACTCCGCCACGACATCAGCATCTAAATCTAGTACCTGTACCCTTCTTTTACCCCTACAGGGAACTACTAGATGCAGAACCAGACTCTGTTGGCCTTGGTAACCAGATTCTTGTTGCCCCGGCTATCAATCCCTCTGTTGCTAAGCAACTGCCGTTTCTTCAACTTTCTGTCAAGTTCATGCCAATCGTTACCGACATGTTGTCTTTTTATGCAAATCAGGTAGGCTGGTTATTTTGAAAAAGTTTTCCGTTCTAATCGTTTGTGCCCATTTGGATGAAGAATTGCTAACATGCACCATGTTGAATCTGCTGCGCTTGCCGTGGTGTGTTGTTTATTTTAAACCCGCATCTTAACAATAGCTGTCACGAATCGTGTAAATGTCTGTTCGAAATACCACGGCTCACAGGGCAGACTCAACATGGCGCATA
>JAUELU010000025.1:1841891-1861849 GCA_032357145.1 Evasterias troschelii
TTTTATCTGTGACTCTCTGTGTGTTGCCTTTTTGTTTCAATAGCCAAATAGTTGAAAATAATAACAGCAATGAAAAAAAAAAGTCCAAACAGATTAACTTTGCATCACATTAATTTGGTTAACACTCGTCCTCGTGCGGTAAGAATTCTGCTTCTGTTGCTTCCCTGATCAGGCCTGGGGCCGATTTCACAAAGAGTTAAGATTGATGGTAACTGCAAATCCATCGCAGTTGCTTAGCAAAGAGTGATGTCACAATGCAAATCACTATGGTAATACTGATAACCCATCTTAAAATGAATCTTAATGCTTTGTGAAATCGACCCCTGAAACAGTACGCAAGAAATTAGTGCAATGCAAGAATTTAATAACATAAGTGCATGATATTGAATGGTCCAACAGTAGGAGGGTTGATTGTGTATTGTGTAGATGCATTCACCACATGATATCATATTGCAGACTGGCATACTTTATCCATCACTCAAAACCACGGTGGTTGATGTCGAATGGTCAGACAATAAGAGGGTTAACTAAAATTCAAAGTGATTAAATTATTTTTCAATTTGTTTCTTAAATTTTAGATGACGTGTTTCAGAACATGAGCCTAGCAGAGCAGGAGGAGTTGACTCTGAATCAGACGGAAGTCTGGCAGAGTAGGATGAGAATAATCCAAGGATCCATTATGGTCGCCTCCATCTTTGAGGTAACAAAATCTCTCTCGAGCATTATGTGGATGATGTGTGTGGGGTGGGGGGAAGGTCAAGATGGATGGGCGTGTGTTGTGTAGAACCCAGTACCGTAAAAAAGAGAAGGGGTTCACCTTGGTATTTCTGGCAGGGTTGGTCATAGATTGTGCTGCATTCCCATCCCTTTTAAACTGCCGAAACGAAAAAGTGTTATACAAGAACTGCAATTTATTATTATTATTATAATAGCGCGCACATTTTATCCATTTATGTAGGTGATAGTTGGGTTCAGTGGAATAGTGGGTATCATGCTGAAGTACATCGGCCCGCTGACCATCGCGCCAACCATCACACTGGTTGGCTTGTCCCTCTTTGGAGCTGCATCGAGCTTCAGTAGTGGTCACTGGGGTATTGCATTCTTGTAAGTTTTGCTTCTTGTTTCCAGTTTTCTCATCAATTTGAAAATGTTTAATTCCTGTTTTAACTTGATTCTTTATTCTGTAGGATTCTTTTAACCTAAAATCCAATCCATGTAAAGACCAGTTTATATCTCCCTCCATGGCATTGAAGTAAATAACGAGAAGTCCCGTTGATCCACTAAGCCAAAGTATTGTCCCGGCCGATTTCCTACCTCTCCAGATAGCACTTAATAAGCAGGACACCGGATTAAACTGTTTTTAAATTATGGAAATGACAGGACCATAGGATTGATGGCGCTGTTCTCACAGTACATTGCAAGGTTCGGAATCCCTTTCTTAGGTCTCTCCAAGGAGAAAGGCTGTCACAGGATTTCTTTTCCACTCTTCAAAATGTTCCCGGTGAGTGAATTTTTGTGAGAAAGGGGAGGGGAGAAAAGGGGGGGATAATGTCAATTCAATACAAAAATGATGTTGAGTTGATTCAGTTGTTCTGTAAATTTGTTGACTGAAGTATGAGGGCTATTTTCAGTTTAACCGGCGCAATGTCCATTCACATGTTGAAACACTTCTTGGGTTGTTTCAGGGTACTGATAAAAAATCACAACCATTTGGAACATCTGCCATCGGGACGGATGAAAAGTAGTCCCTTTTGTCAGTGTTTCCTGTCAGAATACCATCACACATTTGTTAGGATTGTAACGTTGACAGATTTTTTTTCACCAAGTTAATTTTAGGATAATCAAGGAGCACTGTGAGTTTGAAAGGTTAAAAAGTGCATACTAACATAAACTTGGAAAAGGGAAGGCCTGGGGGTCCGAATCACACCACTGACTTTGACCGATTCCGTTTCTAGGTGATCTTGTCTATAACGGTTTCGTGGGGTTTCGCAGCCCTCTTGACTGTAACCAACGTCTTCCCGAGCGATCCCAATGTCTACGGTTATCAAGCTCGAACTGATCTGCGTATCGGGGTGCTGAGAGAATCAGCCTGGATCCGGGTGCCTTATCCTGGTAAGAAACTCATCCAACGAAAATACGTTTTCCAAACTCAGATCATTTATCCGTACTCTATAATTTCTGCTTCAGACTTTCAAACAGAGGCGGAGACAGGAGTTCTGATTGAGGGGGGTTGACAGATTTTGTTCACTGGGTTCATTTTAGGATAATCAAGGTGCACTTTTGGGTGGAGAGGTTACAAAGGGTATACTAACATCAACTTGGCAAAAGGCCTGGAGGTAGCCCTCGACACAATGGATTCCTTTGTATATTTTCTTTTTACCCTTTCACCAATGGGTATTAAGCACTCATGTATACTCAGTTCTTTCCTGAGTCCTGTGACAAAAATTCAAAGGCATATTACTTGGACGGGATTCGAACCCACAACCTTTGCCATGCTAGAGCAGATGTCTTACCACTAGACCACTAAGATTGCCCAGTAGCTATAGAGGCAGTCAGTGTTGTCACTAGCCCAAATTTAGTGCCGGCTAATTTTCTGTTCGAGAATGTAGTACAGCGGAGTATTTCACAAAATAACAGCCCACCATCAACATGTCTAAAAAACGCTTACTTTTAAAATAAAGATCACTTTTCCCACTTATAAACATACCATACTACTCCAAACTACTTTATTTTTGTCCTTACATGACATATGCCAAGGCTCACCAAATTATGACTTCGTCCAGATAATATGGTTTGAAAAAGGCAACAAAAAAATGGGTAAAAAAATAATACATTGAAGATCGTCGTGCTTGGGTACCGACCATCTTATTTACGATTCGCTGCCTGTTGATTATGAGAAAGTCAGGGCACCGGACTGATTTGTTAAGTCATAAATATGTATTAGATGCCTCGCAATGTACTGCAGCTTGAGACTTCCCCATCTAATGAATATGCAAGCACCGTGACGTTGCATATAGCTTCACAAGTTGGTTGTTCAATGGTTGATCGACGTACAATACTGCGCGATGTCACCCTATGCATATTTATTACTTGGCAGATTAGCCAGGCGCACTGAAGAAAGACCGTTGGTTATTATGGACGCATGCAGGCCGAATGCGCAAAGCCTACACGGTACAAACAGA
The DNA here is from genome assembly GCA_032357145.1 of Evasterias troschelii. NCBI lineage: Eukaryota > Metazoa > Echinodermata > Asteroidea > Forcipulatida > Asteriidae > Evasterias > Evasterias troschelii. The sequence goes on from JAUELU010000025.1 coordinate 1,845,074, forward strand.
ACAGGACAAAATAAATTACGACGCACGCAAATGAGTTTCAGTGAGTAAAACTTTGTCAGATATTGTTAGGAATGGATACTAAAACAAAGCCCGATGTATTTTGTTGTAAATACTGGAATTTATTGTTGGCTTCTGATGACAAAATAATTGAATATTCAGCATTTTGGTCGAATTTTGACCGGCATAGTGACAACACTGGAGGCAGTTTAAATCCTTTTTGTCAACTATGAGCGTAACTTTTCAAAATGTGGGGTTGAGTTGGATCTGCCCCTTTCCCATAAGAATTGGTTTTGGATTTTGATGGATTTCATTTTGTCTGTAGGTCAGTGGGGAGTTCCAACTCTCACCATCGCAGGAATCTTTGGTATGCTAGCTGGAGTCATCTCCTCCATCTTTGAGTCCGTCGGGGATTACTACGCATGCGCTCGTTTATCCGGCGCGCCCCCACCACCAGTCCACGCCATCAATCGCGGCATCGGTATCGAGGGACTGGGATGCATTTTGGCAGGGGGCTTTGGTTCAGGCTCTGGGACAACATCGTATGGGGAGAATATTGGTGCACTTGGAATAACAAAGGTATATTGAGGGCATGCCTTATTTTATCCCAGTTGTGTCTGTCTTCGCCACAACCCTTGTCAATCAAGGTGGCTTGTCATGGGTGAGTGGTTAAGTGTATTGGACTCAAGTGCTGGTTGCTAAGTCATCAGGGTGTGGATTCGAATCCCAGTCATGCACTTGTGTCCTTGAGCAAGACACTTAGTTATAATTGCCTCTCTTCATCCAGGGGTAAATGGTGGGTACCTGTGAGGGCAGAGATGGTTCTTGTGATTAATTTAGCTTGGTGCACTACACCTTTGGCAGCACAGGGTGACTCCCAAGGGAGATGTGATGGTTTAAGGAATGAAATAAATGACCCAGTGACCAGAGGGTTAATAATGTTTACAATGATCATTCTTCGAAGCCGGCTTTATAACAGCCGATATTACCTATATTTTATCTCTGAGTTAACCTAACTGGACCTTTGCCTTTTTCTCCCATTTCAGGTAGGCAGTCTCCGTGCAATTCAATACGGTGGAGCGCTGATGATTGTCATGGGGATGTTTGCCAAGTTTGGCGCCCTCTTTGTCACCATCCCCGATCCCATCGTAGGTGGCATGTTCTGTATCATGTTCGGTAAGTTGTGATAATAAAGTTTCCTCCTTGACTAATAGTTTACTTTTGCCTCGTGTAAGCACAGACCAAAAGCATGTCAGGCCGTATCCGAAATTGCGGCTACAGCTTTGGCTATGACTGTTGCTAAGGGTGTTGCTAAGGACATACTATACTTCAACGCATAATGACGGGGAAATCTAGCCATAGCCGTAGCTGTAGCCGTATTTTCGGACACGGCCTTTGATGTAAAGGAAATTGTTCATGAATCTGAGAGGTTTATTTGCTCTTGACACCTATAGCAATGGTGACAGCTGTGGGAATCTCCAACCTTCAGTTCGTCAACCTTAACTCATCTCGGAACCTCTTCGTCATTGGATTCTCACTCATCATGGGCTTCATTATTCCTTTCTGGGTATCAAGCAATGAGTCCTTCATTAATACAGGTAGGTCCAGTTCAATCTAATTCTGTCTAGTTTAATCCAGTTCTGTCTAGTTCAATCCAGTTCTGTCTAGTTCAATCCAGTTCTGTTGGCGTTCAATCAAATTAGTTCAGTCAATCTAAGTCTAGTGCAGTCTTGTTATGTCTGTTGCAGTCTACTTCAGTCCAGTTCTATTTCAATGTAGTTCATTCCAGTTCAATCTAGTCTAATGTAGTTCTGCCAAGTTCAATCCAGTTTAGTCTAGTTCTAACCAGTTCATTCCAGTGCATTTACAGTCATTTCAACCAAGTTAAATCTATTTCAGTCTGGTTCAATCAATTCTTTTAATCTTGGTCATAATTCTTTGCAGCAAAGTAGCTTATCCAGAGGAAATAACCAGAATTTTTAGTGCGAAGATCAGCGCCCAATTTCATAGAGCATACAAAATAGCGAAAATATTGCTTAACAATTTGTTGCTCAGCAAAAATGAGCAGGATACCAGTCAAAAATGCTGCATGTGAAATGGTATTGTGGTTGGTAACTTTTACTGGTAATCATAAGTTTGTTGGGCTTAGCTACTCTTGTGCTGAAACAGCTCCGTGAAAGTGGTCTTGGGTAAGTAAGAATTCTGATATGCCGCGAGAGAGGGCACTTTTGGTTAACTTCAAATCAATCGTTGTATTGAAGGTGTGACGGAAATAGATCAGATTCTAATCGTTCTACTGGAGACCAACATGTTTGTCGGTGGATTCTTGGGCTTCATTTTGGATAATACAATGCCAGGTAAGCCATCGTAACGATAAGATGTTGGTGGGAAGGGTTAAGAGCTCTTAACCCTTCCCACCAACATCTTATCGTTACCATACCCCTTTGCTTTAAACAAACCCTCATCCATTATAAAATCAAACTTTCCCTTTCTTAAATCCGAAATTTCATCCCTAACTCAACATTAACAAACCTCTCCCGATTAACTTGTTCTCCCTCAGTTTCCCCCCTAAAAAAAACAAACCCAAAACAATAAATAAATTTAAGGCATATGAGGTTTGCCAAGGCATGTGATTTCTCAGAATGTTTTCCTAATTTCAGAATTTGTGTCCAAAATAGCCCTGAGCCTTCAAATCTTCTTGAAAGAAGTACAGCAATCACCAAAAGGAGAAAGAAATAGTCCTCATTGTGTCCAAACCTGTAGTTTTGTATATCTGGTGATGCAGAGAGTCTGTGAACCTCCTGGAAGTATGACATCTGGGAGGTTCAGGGTCTAGAATAATTAAGGGGAAACCCAGACCCATAAGCCATTTTTTTTGAAATTTTCAGTTCTGGCAAATCTCGTCGCTGGGTTGCTAATTTAATACCCACAACAGGAATGTCTCTGTCAACAGTAATTTTTACAAATAACTTTATATGAGATCCCTCAAAAATTGTCCGTCACCTCTGAACAAATTTACTCCTTTTTAAAAATTCTCCAGGTAGTGATGAAGACAGAGGTATCTCCCAATGGCGTAACAAGTACGGCGGGGCCAACCAGGATCCCGCTGTCACTGCAGAGATTCTACGCTGTTATGAATTCCCCTGTGGTATGAAGTTCCTTCGCCGATTTGACTTCCTCCGGTTCTTCCCGATGTGTCCGATGTTCGGTGGATGGGGATGTGGGTGTAGAGCATGTTGTTGTAAAGGTGATTCGTCCAGCGATGACAACAGTAAGTCCTTCAGAATCACTCAAGTTGTTTAAAAGTTTCTTTAGAGACTGTTCCCTTTTGTATAATCATCACAATAAATTTTTGGAGGACACATTTTTCAATTAAATATGGTGGAAACAAATGTGAAACAGACAGTTTTTGTTGGTGCCAGAAGTTGTATGCGTCGAGCTAAATCTATTACAAGATTCAGTCCTATCTTCACAGGTACTCAATAATACTCCTGGGTGAATAAACACGTTTTCAAGGACACAAGTGTCCTTGGCTGGATTCGAACCCACGTTTTGATGATTTCGCCAACAGAAACTGAGACTGGTGCACTAGACTGCTCATACAATGGATGGGTTTGGATATAAAACCCAAATTTAAGTTTCAGACTTCAGATTATCCTCAACGTTTCAATGTTCAAACAAGTTGTGAACACACTGTAAAGATGCAATAGGAAACTATTGACTTGTGGTCAACAAAAAATGTTACAAAAAGTGATCTGGGTCGGCTAAAAACATATTTTTCCCCCACCATTTGTGTAGGTTAAAGCACAGATAAGAGGAAAGTTTGTCCATATTTTCTAATAATTTTGGGTTCAACGAAGAGAAATTAACTAGAGCTGAATTTGAACCTGCAACCTCCAGATTAACGTACCGGCGCTCTACTAACTGAGTGATCTAGCCCTGTATTTGCGGTCCCCCTGTTTTGTCCATGTTCTCTGACGTTTTTGTGCCTTTAAAAAAAGAAAGTATCTCAGTGTTGGGAAACAATCTTTCCATTAGTGCCACTTTTTGTTGTTGAGATGTCGTTTACTCATTAAAGAAGCTTTTCCACTTGTTTATTTAGTTCTCTTGATGTTTTCCATTTTCTTTACAGCCTATTCTCCGGTTTCAGCTGACTTTATTGAAAAGCAAGTTTGCATGAGTGACAAATAATCTCAAATCCCTCAAAATATTAACCCATTTCCAGACCAACCTAATTTCCTCACGTTTGGTAGATATCTAACGTAGAAACGAGTGCCACTGACATAGTTTTGTACTTTTAAAAACCTCCTACCCTTAGGTACATTTTCCAGCTAGTTGACAAACTGATCTCGGAAATAACTTCTAGAAATCTGTGATGACTTGAACCCCCCCACCCCTTCCCTGTTCTTTCTAACTTGAATTCCTTTACCATGATTGGAAAAACACCTAATGTCTACTTGCACATATTTGCCATGTGCGTGTAGAGCCTTGACTTTGTGCTTCATTTGTATTGTATTTATGCATCTGTTTGGATGAAAGTGTCATTACATTACCTTAACAAAACAGTTATATAATACTTCTATTCACTGGTGTCCCCAATTTGAGGCTGTATACGCAAATGGCCGACTGTGCAAGAGGCGAGCCTTCTCATTGACGTCACATTTGACTTTTGACATACGAGAGAAGAAGTTGCGCGAACCGTGCGCGTGCAAGTACTCCAGCATGACAATTGTTTCTATACTTCAGAAAAATTATTTTTACGATAACAAGTTTTTAGCATTACCAGTTATGAATCAAACAGAATGTAAACATTGTAGCCCGTGCAGTGCTGGTTTTCTAAGCCTTTCTATGATTGGTTAAGCTCTGAAACAGATTTTGCAATTGGTGGCTTTCAGGTAAAGTTGTTCATGAGAAAATAATTAAGTTTAGTTTTAATGCTCGCTGATTTTTAAGTTCATATCAGAACCAATCATTCAGAGGAAGTTGTCCTTTCTGAAATTTTGCCAAAGTACGGTCAATGAAATAGCATTTAAAGATTCCCCAAAATCACCTTTGCTTATTTTGATTGCCACTGTTGAAATATAAAGCTTGATAATATGAGTGTGAAACAAAAACCCTTGAAAATGTTGCTTTCACTCAAATGAGAGCACCGAATATCATGAAATAATCACAGGCTCACGGGAACGAGGTTGCTGTTGATGCTGCAACATCTCTAATATTTTTAGATGGGGGTGCTGGAATACACTTCGTACAGCTGTACTTTTCAAACATAAAAATGCAGATGCTAGAGTAAGAATAATTCTTCCTGAACCATTTTATCCCCAATGGTGATTTTAGTCGACTGTGCACTTTACCCTGACTGAGTAGAAATAGCATAAACTTGTCTGTACACACCCAATACTAAAAAATGCTAATGAAAATGGGCCCAAATAATTATATTTTATTATTTCTTTGTGTAAATTTGATTTTTCAAGATTTTGATTTCAAGTCTAACTTCAAGTAATTTAATCTTTCTTTTTTTACTCTGTAGGTCCTGAGGTAAATACCCACTTTTAAAATGGCCGCCTAGCAACAGATGTCTCCTATATGCAACCCACCCTTCACAAGGGAGAGCCTTTATACCATTCTGATTTTCTTGAAGGAAAGTTTGTCTGAGGTATCATCAAAGTAATTATTTTTATTTTTGTTCTTCTCACTGATTTATTCAGAAATTGACAACTCAGATAATTTCATTATAAAAAATGTCAAGCGCAGTACAAATTATTTTTCAAAATTGGACTGAATGATTTGGAGTTTGTTCAAGAATGTTTTACATTATTGCTGATGAAAACAAACATCTTTTCAGTTAGAGTTGACATCGATATCTAGTGATCGAGATTGACCTGTACGTTCTTCCAATTGTTCAGTGTAAGATATAAGTTGTATATTATAATATTATATGATATATTTTGTGTTTATTTTGTGTTTACTTACTAACTTTTCTGTTGCATTTGGTATCACTTATTTGTAAAACTTTATGCAGTGGATTTAAGTTTCTTTGTAATGTAATTTCATAGTCATAGTGGTGTAATTGTCTGGTTGATTCTTTCAATATCAGCATGTCAGTGCAACAAGGTCGTAACTCGATTCTGCAACAAAGTTGAATCTTGTAAGAAAACTCTCCGTGCAACAATTTTGTATCTCAGCATCCTCTAACTTTGTGTGTACGTCAGGGTTATTTTAAGCAAGATATGACCTTAGTGCTTCATCACGTGTACACATTTTCTTAGGAGATAAGTGACTGAGTGAAAACAAAATGGCCGTGTGGTGATCGAGTAGAATGCAGCTGGTAAAGGCCAAGATATTTTGCTGTTCATTTAAGCATTTATTGTCTCAAAACAGTTAAAGAGAAGGTCAACAAAGAAACTTTTGAAAGCCTTTATTGTTGAGCTGTAGACTTTTTGCACCAACGTCTCACGCAGCTACGGTTTGCCATTTTGAGAATCAGTGCGCATCTAACCATGTGTTATGTCACCTTAAATCTGCACTACAGTATCACAAAGTGAATTTGACTCCCAAACTGGAACAAACAAGATTTATCATGGGTGATGACATCATATGAATTAGTTCAATAATTTCATACTATAGCACAAAGCCTTAGTAATGCCAAAGTGATTGAAAAACTGCTGTTCATTTGGTTAAAGTAATGAAGGTTTCCTTAGTTCAACTTTATACTATTGTTTGGAAAGTAAGTGCTTAACTTAATTTTGTTGAATAGATTATTTAGTTGTAATGAATTAACCCTCCTACTGTCTGACCATTCAAATTCACTCACTGTGGTTTTGAATGAGAGATAAGCTATACCATCCTGTATCATATGATATATTATGTGATGATCTGTATCTGCACAGTACACAGTCAACCCTCCTACTATCGGACCCATCCAATGTGTTCTTGAACTTAGATAAACTATTGCCAGCCTGCAATATAAGATAATTTAGTGAGTGCATCTTCACATACATATAGACAGTAAGTTCTGTACACAGTTGTGCCATCATACACAACCCTGGAAAGAAGTACCAAGGGTAGGAGGGTTAAAATAATTTATTGGTCAGTAATTAAATTCTTTTTGGTTTTCCATAAGCTAACTTTAAACTATTGTAACACAATGGTTGAAGGAAACGAGATGAGGTTTGGAAAAATACTTAAAATTTACCAAAATATTTTGTGTGAAAAATCTTTGTAATTCCTGAAGCTGATTTCATGAAACTTGACGCAACTGCATAAGTCCACATGTGCAAGGTTTCTTGCATTAGCGGTGTACAATTTACGCAATAAATGTTGCGCAAGTGGACTTGAGCAGTTGCGTAAAGTTTTGTGAAATGGGCTGCCGCTGACTTAGAGTTACTTGCACTCAGTTATTTTTGTCTGTATTAATAAAAATAATATGGTTGTATCCCAGCTGTTAGTAGATATACTTAAAATAATTGATATAAATAAGTTACAAATTAATTACTAAAAAAAAATATATATATATATATATTTATAATAAAACAAGCACAACAAACTTAATATTTTGATATGCTAAAGAATATAGATTAAGAACTTAAAGTTCAAATAAATATTTTGAATTTTTTAAAATAATTTTCTGGTGATAAATGATCAATCCTCAATGACCTGAATAAAGTGTGAATTTAAAAGTAGCAGCACTGGTAGGCCTGGAATGGATGGCCTTTATTGCACTGGTCTTGGCCTTGGTGCCCCTTCAAAACTTTCCCATAGACTTCCAATTTTGCAATGAAAGTGCACCCTTTATAAAATGAAAATGGCCTTGTCGTCTTTAAGATGAATTTTCAGACCTGAACTGAATACTTGTAAACTACCTCATGTGACAAACTTCTTATTTTAATATAGGATGATAATCACAAATGCTACGTGTCGGATATAACTTCCATATGTAACTAGTTTAGGTGAGGCTTCCCATTTTTAGTTGAGTGTGTGTGATATTTGATCAAAATAACGACGTGTCGGATATAACTTCCATACTAGTTTAAGTTAGAGGCTTCCATTTGTAGTTGAGTTTGTGTGATATTTGATTCAAATAAAAAGTGTCTGCTCACTGATAACTTGTAAAAATAATGTCTAATGTTGAAGTTGATCTAGTAGACAGTTTATAACATAAAAAGGCCCTAAATCTATACATGTACAAGCCTCACCCTAACCATGAAACGCAAACCTTGAACCTGAACCCTAACCTATTAATCCCAACACAAACCCCTACAAATATGCATGGGGTCTATATTGTCTGCTTCTACAACTGGTTTCTGCATACAATCATGTTCCAATAGATCGATCCATTAAGACCCGGCTCCTTATGAGTTGACCAATCACAGCCGCGAAACCCGGTCACCGTTAGTGCAAAGATCACCAAACGGCTCAAATGGTGATCAGATTTCGCGGTTGTGATTGGTCCATGAGAAATGGGCGTGGCTTAATGGATCGGTGTAATGGGCCAGACATACAAATATACTGATCCACAAACCGAACTCTTTATCCGACCCAAACTGAACCCTGACCCTAACCCTGACCCAAACTGAACCCTGACCCAGATCCTAACCCCAACCTTTTACATAATGCAAAGCATGTCAATACATGATGTGCATTTTTCTGTAATGTTAATGTTAGGGTTTTTATTTATTTAGTGTAAAATTTTGTTCTTCAACTTATTTGCTATTCTGTAATTTTAGTAATTTATTTTTACGGTGAGCATGTTCGACATAGCAAGTTTCCAATTTATGGACAATAAATATTGAATTGAATTGACAGTGCTCAGAGCTGTTAACAACATGTACAAGGACTTTATTGCAGAAAGCGACACAAACTTCCACCTAGTAATCACACATTACACACTTTCTCATAATGTTGACTTATTCCAGGGTATTTTATTGGCTGAATCAAACCTGAATTTAACCTTTTAGAGACTGTACTCAGAGTAGTTATCAAAGCATTGCACCAAAATGGCTACTGCAGCGGAAGAATACAGCTTAAAGGGGCAGATTTCACAAAGCACTAAGATTCATCTTAAGATGAGTTGTCAATATTACCATAGTGATTTGTATTGTGACATCACACTTTGCTTAGCAATTAAGATTAATACACAGTTAACTCTTTGTGAAATCGCCCCCAGGTTTTGTTAACTAGCACTCCTCACTAATGACTTCACTTTTGCTCAAAATACCAAGACGTCAGCTGGACAAACATTCCACCACTCGCATTATCAATGCATCAGGCTTGGGAGCTACAGTGATTAAGTTCACTTATTTTAGTTCAATTTCATATGTCCTGATGTGCCAGTGTTTTCCACTTCTATGCTTGTGTACGTGTTAAGGCGCAGGCTTTAACTGACGTTTTGTAGATATGCATCAACATCATTGGTCAGAGATGCCTGTGGTTTGTTTAAACAAACTTAAATCTTGGTGTACTCGTTCGATGCCAAATAATGGCGGGCCATCCCAATGGACTAACCACAGGGCCAACATACCGAGTTCACCATCTTTGACTTTTGATTGAGCTACTGAGGTAAAAGGTGGTAGAGGGCCTATCACTTTGATGCGTTGATTGTTCTTTACTGTACTTTTAATGTTCAAGTATACAAACTAACACACTAGCAGTAAATATAAATACATAAAAACAAAGTTAGGTACATGTAACTTGTATGTAAAAAAATAAAACCAGCTTTACATCAGCTATTGTAACACCCAAATCATTTAGCACCCAAACTATACATTTTTATTTGGAAGAAAAATAAATACATTTTTAAAGATATACTTGTAAATGATGAAACAAAAAATTTATCTTGTTTTTGACATTGCTGTATATTTTGAGCTGAATGGTGGGAGAGATACATACCATCGTGTAAGTGCAAAAGCGTTGTATCTACTAAAGTAGTATTTGCCTTTTGCCAGAGTTTGTATTGTCAAAACTTTATATATCTTGATTAAAATAGTCCGGATGTACACACACAACAAGCTGAAGCAGGAATTCTTTTTGGCGAGACACGTTTTCGCAAATTTAAGATACAACGTATTTGCCCATACATAACAACGATACCTAAAACAATGCTGTAAAATTCTCTCTAAAGAGCAAATGCTGAACTGAAGGGGTGCCAGTTTTTGTCTCACTAAGCATAATTTTTATGGGCTAAGCAGACTTTTATACTAAATATCTTTATGAAATTAGGGCCTGATCAAGCCCCCGCCCCCCCCCTTCCCCCAGGGAAATAGCTTTTGCCCAGACATCACAGCTTTCCGAAGACTTGCCTCTGGTCTAGAAAAACATACATTATCGTTGGGTCTGAGGAACATGCAATGGGCTTTCTAAATAAATGATTTTCTGGAATCGAAGAGGACTTTTGTCTTCCGCCCCTACAATCATTGGCAAACTCTGTCTGGACAGAAGGCAGCCTATTTAGACGATTAAATAATTTCAAATAAAGACTATCGGAGGTCATTATATACAAACATATTTTAAATATTATCTTAAAAAATATTGAGAATTATAAATATTTCCTTCTATTATTAGAAGTTTTGTAATAGATTTCAACCTTACAAAAATGTACAAATAACTTCCTGTTGAAGAGAATGCAGCACAATTGTTTTAAAAATTTTACTGTATATTATCTCCATATTTTGGGGCGTGTTTCAACTAAAAAGTTCACCACCTGTTTCCGCTGTCTCTTTATATAGGTTGTTGCAGTTCAAGTCTGGCACATAGACACACCTGGATGTCTTTCCACCAGTAACAATCACACGTTACACCTTGTCTCATAGAAGTACTTTCCCCAAAACACTCATGTGGAGCAGTCTGGTTTTCTTAAAGTCTAATTGTTCCATCAAATAAGAGAAAAAATGGTTTGGAATAACTGGCACATCGCCAAAGGTCAGTCATAGTTCACTTTCTGACCAATCAGCTTCTGGCATACATGATGGTGTAGTTGACTTTCTGTGACGAGGTATAAAATTGCTTTCACCTTTTTCAGATGTGGGAAAGGAACCATTGTTCACGCAAGTCCTACAATAACCCTGCCAGAACAGCATCATGTCATCTCTGTTCTTGGATGCGACATATTGGAGTGGCAAGTAACATGCTCTCAAGACCCTGTGATTAGTGATACCTTTATCGTCACGTCCTGCGAGGTTCCAGCTTGTGAGAGTGTTGTGTTAAGACCCGCTGGTTGTCGATTACTCGAAGATTTCTGCACAAGGAAGAAATAGAAATAAAAATCATTAAAAAAGGTGATTAATTCGAAAAACTTAAATTTAAGGAAATATCAATTCTGTCTCTTGGTTGTGATCCCTCCGCTTCCCAGGTTGTATTTTAAACAAAGGGTGTAATTCCTGGCTATACAGCAATTACAGGCTGTATGGCTTTTGACTGGCACCCCAAACAAAAGATATTAACAGAACAGTGAGACTGCCAACTTCAGGGCTAGATAGCTCAGTTGGTTGAGCGCTGGCACGTTAATCTTGAGGTCGCAAGTTCAAATCCTGCTCTAGTAATTTTCTTTGTTCAACCCAAAATTGTTGTTGGTAAAACAGTTAAGTTTTTGAGTTCAGAAATCAGAAGTTTGTTAAAAAAACTTTTAACTTGATTTTAGTCAAACAACTTCTTACACCTTACCTGACGTAGTTGCGGATCTCACTGATGTTTTTAACGGGAGGTGGAGGGTCTGCAGTGAAGGGCTCACTGCGACAGTATTTGATGGTACGAATCGTTGATGCGATCATGTGCTGGTAAAAGAAAGACAAACCAATAATAAATCCAAAATTAAACAATAAATGACAGTGGGGAGGCTTAGTACACACTTAATTTCAACGTTTAGCCACAGCCGTAGTCAAGACCCAAGCCTCAGTTCAACCTCATAGCAACATGTCCAATAAAACCCCAAGATGGCTGCTGTTGGCTTTATTTATTTATTTATTCTGGTTGTGAAGCCTAGAATTGCCAGAGAAGGCAAACTTAATCACTGTATAGCCAACCCCTTGGAGAGAAGACAAGGAAGGAGTTTCAGTTATAGATGTAGGTGGAGAACCCAAGGGAATTAACTCAGGGAAAACCCAAGCACTCAAGTAGGGACAGAAAACCCAATCCACAAAGTGCCCCCGGCTGGATTTGAACTGAGGTCCTGGAGGTGAAAGGCGAGGAGAGAAACCACTACGCCAACTCGACCGCCCTTACCATCTTCTCAAAGTTGACGAGGCCATCAAAGTAGGTCTTATTCCCCTCATGGGTGAAGGTCATGTCCTTGATGGCTAGAGGCATGAATGGAATCATCGGAGGTTGCATCTTAGAGACTGACAGACGGTAGACACGATGATTACGAGATGGATCCATCGTTGCTTCGAACTCCGCGTACGTCTTCTTGAAACGGCTGGGTAGTTTCTTTGAACAAAAGATAATTAACGATCAGTTAATCTACTCCTTCATCAGCTGAACAATACATGATTTGAACCATCTTGTAAGAGAATTTTATTCAAACTGTATTCTAACCCAAACTAACAATCCAAAATGACTTGTCAGGCTCTTTCAAAATGAAGTGTTAATCTTGAAAGAAACTTACCTCCCACGTTTGTGTGAGTCGACAGACGGCAATATTACTCAACCCCATCACAATCGCAAAGAAAGAGTTCATACTCTGGTACTCTTTACAACTGAAAGAAAAATTTGAATAATGGTATTCTGATTTAAGGATTCCATCAACACATTTGTACAACTTTCTTTCATCATATTTGCTAGACTTCCCCTCGCCCGGACACAACACCGACAAATATAAACTTACAAATGCCAAGAACTCAAATTGTGACACTTACTACGCAGCAATCTTGATAAACTTTCTCAGTAACTGTACTCTCTTGCTGACGTTGTTTGTAAGACAAAGCTCTGAGACCACCCAGAATTGTACCTCATTAAAACGTCGAAGGAAGAGGTCCAAGTTGGCCGTGATGTGGCCAAACTTCTGCCGCCCAAACGTGTGGTAGATAAACTCAAACTGCAAAAATGGTCAGCAGAACAAGTTCAAGTGAAAAAAGTGTCTATGAATCTTTTTCAAAACCACAACTTTGGCATAGGCACCGCTAGTTATTTAGAAAAGGTATTCGCTTTCAACAAGGGGGGCTTCAACAAGGGGGACAGAGGCCAAGCAAGAGCCCAAGTATAAGTCGTGGTTTAGAAAAAGCCTTTGCCGAGTGAAAAGTAAACAAGAAAAAAAATGGTCAAGGCACTTGGCCACCCTACAGAAATGTCGCCCACATTCCTTTGAAGGGAATTATTCTCAAAACGCTATACTCTATCAACAGCTGCAGTGCTTCTTACCAAGTCAGTTTTTTATGGTCATTCATGTTTGCAGTAACTACCAAAGGTGTACACTCCCTTAAAAGTCTTTTCTTGCATACCCCACCCTTTTAAAGTTGAGTGCCTCAGTCCAGTTATCTGCTCTCATTGTACTTACCTCGTGAACACAGTTAAAGAGCTCCCAGTCATATAGCGTCATCTGGTACGCCACTTCCTTTGATCCCATTAATTCAAACATGGCTGCCGTGCTCTCCGATGGCCCCTCTTGCTCTGGGATAGGCGTCTAGAAGTGAGAAATTTATATATTTTGAAATACAATGCAAGTTTTCTTAATACAGGTTGCATAGTTGTCGATCTCAGTGTGAGGTCAGGTCGGGTCAGGTCAGTTCAGGTCGGGCCAGGTCAGGTCAGGTTGGGTCAGGTCATCTGAGGTCATATTCCTACAGCCATGCGGGTTTCATTTGATGATGGTATCATCAGTTCCGACATATGTTCTCATTTCTGCGCCATCTTGCAACAGTCCATAGGATTTCAAAGACCTATACTAAAGTAAAATACTTCTCAGTAAACAATTTGTTTAAAAGTTTTGGTTCTTACCAAAGCATCTAGGTGTTCCCGGGGCGATACAAATATTCTACCATTGAGACTCAGAGCTGCCGTAACACAGATGTCATTCTCTTTGAACAAAATACGTTCTGAACAGGAAAAAAAAAAACATACAGAAACAAATCTCGCTAAAATTTCGTCTTTATCAAAACAAGACCCAATTTCAGAAAATAAGCTCAACAAATTTTCTAGTTAGCTAAAATTATCCGGGAACAGTCATAAACAGTGTAAATCATATGGTACTTTGTTAACACGTATCCAGAAGAATAAGAAAACTTGTATCAATAAATAATAGAATAAGCACAAAATCTTGCAATTTGTGAAAAAGTCAACCATGATAATGTCACCCAGTAAATGACTCCCTAAAGACTGATCCAAAGACAGGCCAGAATTTGTCCCCTCTCAGCCTCACTTTAGTTATATTGTCTTTAATGAGATGGTCTACGAGGACTTACCAGCTGTTGATTTGATCTCACACAGTACTAGATCCTCCCCAAGGCACATTTTCTCTGACACGGCTCGAACTATAACCCCGGCTGCTGTGCTCATCGGCACACGCAACGTGGTGTACGTGTGGTCTGCACAGTACACCTTGAAGATATCTGAAACAGCAACATAAAATGACCATATAGATTGCTGGAATAGGTCAGCAGAGCTGCCAACATTTGCATATTGCAATTTGGGAGATTTTGTACAACAACCAGGGAGATATTTAGAATTACATTCAACATGATAAGGGAAAAGTTTTCATAATCAGGGAGATTTTCAAATTTGTTCATCAGAACTACAGAACATGGAAAGATTTGTTTATTTTCAGGTAACTGTGTGAAGAATCACGGAGAGTTGGTAGCTCTGGGTCAGCCAAATTGAGTTCAACTGGAGTCACAATCATTTTAGTTTTGAGGATGTGGAGGGATTCGAGATGTCTAAATTAAGATGACAATCGTTTTCTTACTTTCATCTGTTGCCTTGATGGGTCTTCTCCTTGGCGTATCATCCTCTGACCGATGAAACTCACCCAAACCCTAACGGAGTAAACAAAATAGACAACACTTAGATCCTCATGTGATTTGGAAGATTAAAGGGGGTGGGATGATACAGAACAAAAACATCTCAAAATTTGGGAAGTTTTTGAGTGATCTTGATTTCCAAACATTACTGCTGAAATTGTTCTGTTACTTGTAAGATGTCGTTATTGATTGTGTAGAGAGTATGTTGCGATGGTTACCTGTCTCTGAACCTGCCAGGTGTGTGCCTGCTCCTCTTCCATCCTACGCACCAGATGGAGTACTCTCTCTAAGTTGGCCAGCTCATCTTGAAGACTGCTGTAGATGCGGCAATCATCACAGATTGCAGAAAATAAAGTCTGCAGAAAATAAAATTACACAAGAAAGAGAAAGGCATATTAATTAGGCTGGATTGGCTGATAGTGTAGATTATTTTACTCACTTGTTGATTGACTGCTTGCTTATTGATGAACTGACTGATTGATTAAGTATTGAGTAAGATTGACTGATTGATTGGTTGATTGGCTGACTGATTGATTTGAGTAGTGAGTACTCGATTGATTGAGCAACTGATTGATTGATTGAATAATTGAGTAACTAATTGATTGATTGACTGACTGAATGATTGATTGATGATTGACTGATTGATTGACTGATTGATTGACTGATTGACTGATTGACTGATTGATTGATTAATCAACTGAAAGACTTGAAGGTACCTCAACAAATGATGTAATGATGGCATCTTCTTGGAATGCTGAGCCGGCAATCACACTCCACTGGCAGACAAGTCTGATAACACGTCGTTTATTGTTGACGATGTAATCGATTGTTTCTTGCTCAGTTGCCTGGACGATGTCTGCATGATAAGTGAAAGCCTGTTAAGGAAATGTTTACAGATGCTGAGGTCATAGAGGTCATAGGTAAACATCCTATCACAAATATTTTTACTATAAAAAAAGGGTAAGATTTTTAGAGTTTTTGTTTAATGATTGTCATGGATTCTCTGGGTTGAGTAGAGGTAGAAGGGCAGGGCTCATAATGTGACATCACAATTTGCTTAGCAATTAAGATTAGTACACATACTAAGATCTATCTTAGCCTTCTGTGAAATCGAGGCAAGGTTCTTGACAAACACCCCTGGCTATTTGAAATTCATTTTGAAACAAGTCTCATCTGTAGTAATTATTTTTTTATTTTGAAAGGATATTGTGTGAGCAGAGCGGGACAGAGTTGTTTGCTTGGCATGAAGACGATGTGAGTCAATAAGAAGTCTTCAAGGAAGGTGTCTGCCTCGTCCTGTTTACTGTCGATCCTCGTCTCCAAGATGTGCTCCAGCATCTTCTCTGGGGAACCAGCCATAACGGAGTACCTGCCAGATAGGGAATTGTATAGAGGAAGGAAAGCCATGAAATAAATCAGGTAAACCTGGGATGGAATTGGGAAAAAAGAGCAAAGGTCTCATTTTTATAAGGTTAGTGGAATAGCTGCCATAGTAACAAATATATAAATGGAATACAAATACCCTTGATTTGTCTCTAAAGACATTTTTAGTTCTTTCTCCTTTTTTTTTTGACAATTTGACTCAGGGTTTGTAGCAAATACTTACTTTATACAAGAGAGCCAATTCAAGATAAGGCCTCAATGCCAGATCAGCCCTGATTTCTAAATCCAAAAAGGTTTCCAATGTATATCCCATAAGAGAAAATTATTTGCCAACTGGGTCCAATGTCATGGCTCTGCTACTACGGACTTCTACACTTAAAGGGAGTTTATACTTTTGGTAAATTTCAAAGACCAGTATCCTCACTTGGTGTATCCCAACATAAACATGAAA
>JAUELU010000025.1:1862442-1880134 GCA_032357145.1 Evasterias troschelii
GGGAAGCTTTCTATCATCATTATCTTTAAACCATGTAAGTTTAATGTAAATCTGTGAGCTTTTCTGTTTTGTGTTTTGGTAAGATTGAAAAAATAAATATTCAAGATTTGCACATAACTTACATGGTATTAAGATGGTCATGCTGGAAAACTTCCCTTCAAATAGTTTTGCTTGAAATGCCATGGTTTTTAGGAAATTAGTAAAACAGTAGTCTTTACCCTGCAGGATAAAATCCGATGTTTGAAAATTATTTATAACTTATAGTGGGGTTTTTCACTGTTTTCTCATGACTTTGAAGACCGATTGAGTTTAAACTTTCACAGGTTTGTTATTTCATGTATATGCTGGATCACATCTAGTGTGGATACAGGTCTTTGGCAATTACAAATGTTGTACACACCCTTTAAGGCACCCCTGTAAAGCACATGATTATATTGGTCGTAAGCACATAATTCGACTGTAAGCAGAGCCGTAACATTGGCTCCGCTAAAGTTTTGAGATTACCTTTTTTTTATTACAAGCACACTCAAACGTTACCAGCTCTAGACTACCACAACTTAGCTCTACCTCTAAATCATAATAAATTCTACACAAAGTCTACTTCTAGAAGAACATTTTGAACACAAGCAAAGAAAGACGGAGACATCGGTTGGTCAGGAAAAGAAAGTTTGACAGCAAGGGTTGAAGAAGTTTGATGTTCACAACCAAAGAAGAAAAGAAAAATACAATTAAGACAGAAGAAAAGAAAATTGAGAAATAAATAGTAGGAATCATGTAGTAGTTCTAACTTATGGGAAGTATTAAATAACAGTGTTGGTAGAGTGTAATTATAGTGTTAATTATGGTGTTAATTGTATGGTGCTAATATGTTTGAGAGGATGTATGTTGATGGTGAACTGTTCTCAATGGAGATCAGCTGAACGAACAATTCAGAAATAGTTTACAATGTAGAGTTTGTGTTTTGGAATAACACAAATGGTGTAACTGAAGTGTTTGGGGTAATTATTTGTGCATGTTGAGTTGTTGTTTAAAGGGTGTTAGGGATAAGAAAAGAGAGTGTTACTAAAGTGTTGAACAATGAAGTTATACATACCAGATAGAAATCGGTTTGTAAAATGGATTTACATTTTAAAAGGGTAAAGGAGACCCAAAGAGGAATTGAAAATGAAAGTGGTAGGATGGGGGAAAATGAAAGAAAGGGATAAGGATAACTTCTTGTAACGGTATCCTGAGACATATTATAACAAAATATTTTTTTACAACTAAATAATAAAGGTCATGAAATAAAAAGCCTGGAATATAATCTATTTAAAAATATCAAAATTATGCAACAAGGGGAAAACGGTTGTACATAAAAACACTGCCAAATCTTGCTGTCCCCAACAAAAAAAACTAACAAACTGAAATAGAAATAGTTTAAAAACAATATAAACAAGAAAGTCTGCTTGGTGTACACATTCATCAGCCTAAGATGAATATGTTTGGGGTTTTTTTGGAAGTAAAGCGTGCATGTCTCCTTACCCACGACGATATGGGCAAACCTCTCCGGGGTTTGTGCAAGTGCTGACAGAATAGCTTGAGAGAGAGCGATCCAGAGTGAGAAAGAATGAGAGAAAAAGCAAGAGAAATGGAGAAATGGAGTGGGCAAGAAGACCCTGATCTGATCTGAAATGACTGATGCTGTTTTAACGTTAGCGCCAGGGATAATTATAGGGATTCTTTGGGGGATAATGGCTGGATTAGCATGAGATGTGATTGGTTAGGACAATACCAAATGACGATAACAAGAATGTGGGGAAAAATGCTTCAGGGGGTTCAGGGGGTTCAGGTGGGGATTAGGAAAAGAGAAAAGGTGCAGCGTGGAGAAAAACACGATTGAGACAAGCTGACCAAAGATGGAGGAAACTAAAAAACATAAACAAAAAAACCAACAAAACAAGCATGGAGAGAAGGTTGAAGCAATGAACTGAATGGAAACTAAACTGGGCCAATTAGCCATTTGCAAGTTAGATTCGAATAAAGTCTCGTACACCGACTTGCTTGATCACAAGCTACTGTTTTAAGTTTGGATTCCTCAGACTAAAGAGACAGTTGTTATGTCAAATTGTTCAGGGCAAGCTTTTGTATAGCAAACTCCAGATGAGCAAATCCTGGTACCAATGTGCCACACAGAATTGTGTATGGGGTTGTTCATTGGCTCAACCGTAACTATGCAAAAGCCTGCCCTGAATCATGTGACCTAGCAACTGTCTTGATAGTGTAAGGATTCAACTTTAACAGTAACTTGTGCGCAAGCAAATTATTGTACCTGACATATTTAAATCAAACTCGCAAATGGCTCGTTGCACAGAATGTTTAGCATCGGTGTTTACCCAGCAATGGAAAGTTACAGGATTGGGTAACTTGTTTATCTTTCTTGTTTTGACTTAGTGAGTTGAAAATTAATAACTCGATGAGATAGGGCCCTTAATTTGAAAAAGGGATGAATGGGAAAATGCAAAGAGCTCACACGTAGTTTTTAGGACAGGTGTATCCAGATAACAGGACAGATATGGAAATAAGGAAGAACAAAAAAGAAGAAAAGAACTTTGACACAAAGTGGCCATCTGGCAACCACTATACACTGTCAAACACAATAACAAACACGATGGCAGACAGTGTTACAAACACAGTGACACACGGGGTGAGGTTAGCAGGATTTAAGGCAGGTCATTACATAGCACCAAAGTTTGTCAAAATCTGAGTTCTAATTGTTGTCTTACATATCACTGCGTATTTCACAGGTTAGAAGGGAAATTTAGCCTGTGCACGTGTGCACTCCATGTTATTAGATAGTCTCGCTTACACAGGTAGCGCAGAAATTTGTAGCTCACACAGTAATTGGAAAATGGTGACCGCAAGCACAGAATTTGGCGTTAAGCCTAGCCATAAAATTGGACACTGATCAGCTGAGAAGTCTGACATTAGGTACATGCATTTGCTGTTTTAGGCTGTAGTGGTTTTTTTTACAACACAAATTATTCTTTTTTGTTTGTCAACAATCAAACTCTAAAAATCAAACAGAGGAAATAAATTTGCAAATCCATATAAAGTATTTATTAAAAAAAAAAAAAAAAAAAAGAAGTAAGAAAAGGCAGTTCCTTTGTGAAAACAGAAATTCATGTGAGCAAAAATCTTTAATTATTTTCACAAAAAATGATGACAATGTGTTCGGGATGGATTGATGTCTTACAGCAGAAGAGACCCATCTGAGAAATCAGAGGGGTTTAAAGAAGTATCTTACTTGTAATGGATGGGTGCTCCATCCTGTCTCTGACCACTATTTGTTGGGATCTTCTCCAAGACTAAAACATCTTGACCGTGTTCCTTTAATCTTACTGTATTGGCTTCTACATCCTGTACACAAATTTTCAAATGAGAGGAATTTACAAGCCTTGATTTCCATTTGAGGATGTGCATGAGGATATTTCTTTGTGTGCCCGGAAGAAAGACGTTAAGAAAAGTTACCAGAAATAGCAATAATTGTACAAAATTGTGTTTCAAGAAAGCTGAGCGTGAAAGTTTGATCGGTTTTCTGCCATTCATAAGTCTTTACAGGAAGGTTAAACTCCGCTTGGGAATTTGGAAACACGCCTTTGGGGTAATTCAGAAATTTAACAGCAATTCTAACAGTTTTTTCGGAAGAAGGGCGTAGAGCAATATGCCCTTCCTCCGGGGAAAGCAGTGATTTTTGAGGCAGTAGACAGATTGTTTCTTTAAAAAAATTGTACTTTTTGTGTTTAAAACCATTGATGGGAAAGTTTATAAACTTAATTCTTAAAGGTTGCCTACTTTGAGGATGATGTAGGAAGTAGCCTGGTCATTCTCTTTAAAACTTTGCTACAAAGTTTTGTTTTTTTGAAGGAATAAAGTCAAGCAAACCAGCTAGATTTCATGAAACATTTGTTGTCATATACACATTTTTGCAAACATTGTTTGGAATGTTTCCATGTACATTACTTTTCTGCGTGAAGGTAATCAAATTGTGCATTTAAGCTGGGCCCAATGTTTGAATACACTCAAGACTTCCATACATTTGAAAATTCTATGTTTATTTTTTTTTAAGCAAGTTGTCCTAAAATATCTTGCCACATTTATACAAAATCTCAAACCTACCCTTAGTATCCGATTGAAGTCATCTTTATCGACTCTCAGCAAATGACAATTGTCTTCTCTGAGAACAATAGACGCAGCTCGTGGTGAGTCGTTAACGAGGGCTAGCTTCCCAAAATCATCCCCCTCATGGAGTGTGCAGACCACACCCTTCCCGTAGATGACAACATTAACGGAGCCCTTGAGAATGATGTACCAAGATTTCCCTTCGTCACCCTGATTAAATACTGAAAGAGTCCACAAAAAATAATGTAAAATTTAAGAACTTGAAAAAATATGAAAACTAATAAATTGAGTTTGAAACATCCCCTTACGGTGATAGCTCTGCAGTCACTTCCAAGGTTGTATCGTAAAATTGGGTGTGATCCCTGGCCGCTTATGACAAGTACAGGTTGAATGGCTTCTGACTGGCATCCCCAAACAAAGACATTGAAAAAATAGGAAACCAACTTAGGGCTAAAAAGTTCAGTTGGTAGAGTGCCGGAACTTTAATCTGGAGGTTCTAGGTTCAAGTCCCGCTCTAGTAAATCTTTTTTTGTTCAACCCCCCTAAATGTGAAACATTTTGAAAACCACTAACACACAATTGTTCACCACGATAAATAAAAGTTACCAGCAGATAGGTGGAGCTTTTTGGGAAGGGGGGGGGGGGTATTCAATGATGGTATACAGTTATTTTGTTTTCTCATTTCTCTTCCTTTTTGTTCAAGAGAAGACTTTTTGTTTGACAGACTTTCCCAAATTGTTTTTCCCTCTCAGTTCTCAAGCAAAGAATCACATTTTCGGAATCAGCACTTTAACTTTTTCAGAAAACGGTTCAAGTTATAGAGTGTACTTACAGACTGTACCAGCCTTTTGGTGTGACTCAAACACCAAGACGCTAGCGAGTTCTCGCTTGACCATCGTGGAGAGATGAGCCAACGCTTTGATGTGGAGTAACTCCTCGTAAATGATCTCTAAATCATCCACCGACCGTTCCATGGGACTACATGAGAGGTTCAATCAACAGGGACAAACAGAAAATAAACACTACAGTTATTTGGGAAAGTTCAAAATAACATGAAGGAGCAGTTGAGGAATAAAAGCAAACAATTCCATTTCAAGAAAACCCATACACAAAATAGCAGTTGGCTTATTTAGAAATGAGAACAAACACAAAAGATATTCAGGGATGTTCCATACATGAAACAGCAGTCAGGAAGATCCCATACAGGGTTGCCGCAGAATAGTAAAATGCAATCAGCTAACTGGCCTAACTCTAAATTACAAATTTCACATTTTTAATTCAAATGACAACCTTAGGCAGACTAACATACCAAAGCAATAAGTTTACGATCAATGTAAATGACACAAGAGCCTACAGTTTTGTAATTAACCATCTTTAAAAAAGTCTAATCTCAATTACAATAGAAGTACTCTAAAAATGCATCGGTTGTCTTGGTAACCTTCTTGGTTGCTATGGGCATCAGCTTCAAATCATCGCCTCAAAAAAGTACAGGCAGGACTACTTATCTTTGCAACTCAATATGGATAGAAATGTCCTCAAGGAACCATAAAACGAAGAACTTATCCAAAAATGTTTTTCTGTCACAACGAGAAAGCGATTCGACAAGATACATTGCAACAGCACACACCACTGCCTGTTGTACTCATTTTGCCTCAAATATAATTAGAAATTGGAAAAATCAGTTAACAGGGTTCCTTAAGACTCGCTGCATTGGCGTCATCAAATCCATGCTGAACAAATATGTACATCATTTGTATGACCGTTTAAGTGTTAAACATTTATTACTTTTCAACCCGCTAAATCATAGGGGAGGGGATGGGAAAGTTTCAGTTTTTTATTCAAATTTATGTATACAAATTTAAGAGTTTTATAAGAACTATATTAAATTATTGTCAAGCTATATATGTATTATAACTCAATGGTAAAGAATTATGGTACAAATTATGAAATGGAGAGTACAAATGCATACTCAATGTCAGTTCAGTATCGCGTGCACATGCAATTGAAAGACTCTGCATGCCTGACATGAAATTGATTTTAATAATCATTCTTAAACTACTGGTAATAGAAACATTATAAAAACACGATGCGTTCCAAAGTAGGTTAATTGCATTAACATTACTGCAGAAAATTGTCTTATGGGTTTGTGTTCGGTGGATCATTTTACATGCAGGAATTATTTTTGCCACAAGGTGTTTTTTTGCTTGCATGCTAGAATGCTTGATGCAGCATACTTTGCGCATCAACAAGAATGCCTTGAGAAGAGACTAGCTTAGATCCAGGGACCAATATCCTAGAGCTGCTGCTTAAGCACCAAAATTAACTAAGCAAAACACAATAGTGCTTACCAGACAAAGGTTACCAGTCAAAATGCCATGCCAGTGTGATCACTTGTGACTGGTTTCCTGCTTATTTTTTCTAAGCAGAAATATTTTAAGCACTATTGTCTGCTTATAAGGAGCTCTATACAATTTGATGGTTAAGTTGAAATGCATCTTGTGCAATGGAGAAACGGTTTCTCCAGGCTGGCACCAGGATTCCTACAAATATGATGACGATGCGGAAATAGATATTGAACAATGGCTAGAGGATGAATAATTAAATTTTATGACAATTTAAAGAGGCCTTGTTCTTTTGAACGGGTGTCTTTATTACATTGAGTCCGTTAACTTAAGGTCAAATGCAGACTGGAGATGACGAAGAACTGATTTCACAGTGTGTATATTACAATCAAAGTATAGTTTGGTCAAGTCATATTTAAAATATGTCAATTTTTATTTCTTGGAACAAGTTCATGCTGAAACCTTATTATTAGGAGACATGTTCACATACAATTTGGTAATCATCAGATCATATAATTTTTATCCTTCAGCCGTCATTTTGTTTTGGGGGCCATTTCAATCAAAATGAATCTGACTTGGCGGCTACAGTTACAACTACGACTGTTTCTAAGGGTGTTGCTGAGGACGTCCCCTACTAATTCAACGCATGATGGCACCATAACCGTAGTTTTAGCTGCTAATTTGGACACAGCCTCAACCAAACTGAAGTTGCAAGGTGAAAATAGACTGGTCCCTGTTTAAGTAAAGACAAATACAGCTCAAATGGTTTGGGTATACAGGGAACCTTTCAAGGATGGGAGTTGGAAGTGATAAAGGTTTTAGGCCAAGGGAGAGAACTGATAGTTTCAGTTAAATAACTTGAACATGGTTTTAACTTTAAGCACAAAAATATCTTCTGAAATTTCATATACAGAAAAAACACAAAATCATAATTATGTTCAGAAGAAAGGAACCTTTTTCAAAAGAATTGTCACAATAACTTGAAATCAATGACGTACATAAAATATAGTCTGTGAATCCATTTGTGCATAATTTAATTCCACAGTACTAAAGAATGTCTCTCAGATGGTCACTAATAACTGAATTGAATAAAAGTTAAATACAGACAAAGAATGGAAATGATAATGTAGACCATACATACACGAACAATTTAGAACTTAAAGTACCATGATACAAAATCAACTAGTAAGTTTGAAAACAAAATGAAAACAAATAAAAAAATTGAACCAAACTTCTGGATCAACAAAATAAAAATCACTTTTTTAGAACTGATTTTAAAATGACCAGTTGTAAGGTATCTAGTTTTTTATTTTATTTATTTCTTATTTTTCCATGCAAGGGTTGAATATTTTCTGTTTTTGTTGAATTTTGAAAGGAATAAATCCACATCAAAATGTATTAAAACTAGATACCACTTTCAAGTAGAAATTAAAACAGAAATGATTGCTTCATGACTCACTACAAATGAATAAAATATGATTTGGGAAAAAAACTGTGAACAAAAATATATACAATATATATATATATAACAAAAACTAGGAAAACCGGAAAATGAAAAGAAGAAAAAAAATGTGAAGAAAATTGAAGACTCTGACGAAGATTCAGCAATACCTGTTGTAAATATCGGCTTGCTGAAGTCGACGGGCCAACTCCATTAGCCAAGGGGGTCGACTGAGGTATGTATAGGTGTTAAAAGTCAATGGGGTTGGCCAGGGGGGTAAGTTTTGAGGAGTGGGGTAGAAGGGGCAGACAGTCAGTAACATCAACAATCTTAAGACAGTATTGTTTGGTAAACGACTGTATAGTGTGGACTATTCAATGGATTGAGAAAGAAAACTTGAACTAGAAGACAGTTAAAGATTTTAGGAACATCTTTGGATTGGGGTCATTAAATTTGAATAAATGATTTTGTTGAAAAATGAGAAAATTTGTATCAATTTATTTTTTCCTCCCAAAGAGTGGTCTATTTGTTTTTGTCCACCAACCCAAACAATAACAACTTATTTACACATTGTGGAATGAGATTTCAAAATTTCAAAATGTTCCCCCTTAATAAATGGCCAATACATAAACTTCATAGCAAAATTACAAGAAACACAAAAGAAAAAAACCCTACAAAATAACTAAAATAAAAGTATTAAAGAAACATTGTAAAACTGAAAAACAATCACCACTATTAACATGTGCATCATGACAATTTAAAAAGTCAAAACACTGAAATATTTACTTGACCCATCCAGAGTTATTTGATAAAAGGAGTCTGAAGTTGAAAAGCGTCCTCATTTTAAGAAGTTGTGAAAAGTGTTCATTTCTATTTAAAATTTCTTTACATATTTAACTTAACTGATTTCTGGAATTCATTTGAAAATTAAGTTCTCCAAATGGGAAACTAATACAAAGACTAAAAAATTGATCATGCATGTGCAAACCATAACAATGTACTGACGCCAAAACTTAACTGAAGTTAAATTTAAAACATGAAAACACCTCGCAACGAAAAAAACACAAAATTGCTCTAGCGACATTATCAGAATACTCCAAGGTCTCAGGTGTTGAATGTCATTGATAAAACATGGCTTGTTAAAAACCAACGATAACGGTAAATTAACGACGTCTTCAAATATTTAATATCTGTCAAGTGTCACAGGTGAAGACTCAACGAGTCAATTTACGATAATGGTTGATAAAATACTTGTCATATATCTCACTTTTTCATCATGCTTCAAAAAATAAAATAAAATCTTGAAATATATATTAAAGGTATCATACAGGATTGGTTAAAAAAATAACAAAAACTTAGTCTGAAAGCATTCTGATTATGAAGTGCATAGGGCCTACTAGAACAATTATTTTTCTGTAAAATATTTCCCTCTGAAATGACGTCCTATTCCTGAAAACTGTATCTGAAAACCTAAAAAAAAAATCCAACAATTTATTTTTTTCGTCAAAATTGCGCCTGATTTTTCAATATTTTCTCCTGACTCACAAAAAATTAAGCCTAAATTTTCACAGGTTTGTTGTTTCATGTATATGGTTGATCACATAAAACATGAACACTTTCAGCGACTATGTTATCAGCTCTACCAACACTTTTAAAGATCTTGACGATTTTAATGATGTTATCAAAGAATACGGAAGTATGAATAAAAAAAGATAAATCTACTCAAGGAAACAACAAATTCTGTTTGAGTACAAAAAAATGCAACCTGTGATCAAAGTTGAAATACATAAAAGTCACAACTTAAAACATGCAAAATGGAGTTGTAAATTGAACTCAAACCATCGTTGATACAAAGTTGCATACAAAATTCATTAATTAATTTTTTTTAAATTATCAATTTCAATATTTATTTAAAGAAACATTATTTTTAGAAGAAAATAGTGGGATTTTCATGCATCCCAACAATAGTTTCTTTTACATTTTTGTCAATAAAAGTAAACATAAAGATATAGCTTTTATTGAATTTCCACTTAAAAACACCTAAAAAGGAATAAAAGTGTACCAAGCTTTCTAAACCATTTAACATGTGTGCAGACAGAACTACAGAGCACCAGAGTCTAACGCACCAATGAAAATGACCCTTTCATGCACTAAAAGGATGCAGACTACGATTCTTACATGCAATTTGTGCAACGCAAGGCATGATTGGCCAGGTGAGACTAATTTGCATATTTCCATGGCAACCATACTTACTCATACCCCCATGCTCTCATTGGTGTGCTGTTCACAAGATGTGGATAGTACAGGTCGTAGGTCAAAAGTTCAAAGGTTGACAGAAAATAATAAAGAGAAAAAGAGGCAAAGTTTTGATGTAGAAAAATTGTGTATTGCATGCAGTGATTGTACAGGTTTAAGCTTGAAAAATGATCAGTACATAGTCTGCAAATTGGTGCAATTGTTATTCTACAAAAACATTTCTACACGCAGCCATCAAATAAATGTTTAGACACAACATTGGAAGTTTAAATAAATAAAAAAAAAGTTACTTCTAGGTGAAATAGTTATCAGCTTTAGAATGTGCAAAAAGTTGCAATCTTGCCAGCCCATCAGGCTCTCTCTGTAGTGACACAAGGTGCTTCACATGTAGCCAAACTTGACCAATCCTGATCATCGGTACATAAATGACGGGAAACATTCCACAAAAATTACGCCCATTTTTGGAATCCTATCTAATTTAGTTGCCATAATTCTCAAAACAAACGAAAAACAATCCACTGTTGATTGGTCAATAGTTGAATGGCAAAATGGCAAAGTCAAATGAAATCACTACCCATTGGTCAAAAGTTACCCATACTCTCATAAAGCTTCCCTGTGACTGGTTAGTTGTTATAAAACTTCCCTGTGATTGGTTAGTTGTTATAAAACTTCACAGTGATTGGTTAGTTGTTAATAAAGGTGAGTATGTGATTGGTTGTTAGTTAGTATGGGTTAGTTAGCCCTGCGATGAAAACAATTCAGTTTAATCAACTATGACTGCACAGAGTGTACAAAATCAAATCCTACTGGTATACCCTAAACAAACACAGATTTGATCCCTTTTCTGAAGAATGCATGGAAGGGGTGGGGCAGGG
This sequence comes from Evasterias troschelii, assembly GCA_032357145.1. Lineage (NCBI taxonomy): Eukaryota > Metazoa > Echinodermata > Asteroidea > Forcipulatida > Asteriidae > Evasterias > Evasterias troschelii. The sequence goes on from JAUELU010000025.1 coordinate 1,873,515, forward strand.
TGGTTGTCGTAAGATCCTTTGATCATCAAATATGTTGGGTATGAGTAAGTATAGAGCAAGGACTTTGCACTGCAGACATTTATCAGGCTGCCACCATCATGGCCTTGTTCCCCGTATCCAATAACAGTAATGGATGCTAATATTCCTTGTACGACAAGGAACCAGACTATTTTTCCTTCCAGCTTCGGTTTTGTTACCTTGAGTAGAACGGGAGAAAATAAAGATGGCCGCACCATGATAAAAGTTAACATAGTATTTAAGTATCCATAACAAAACTATGTTAGGATCAAAATACATTGTTGAACACATCAGAAGATAGCCTCACCCCCAGGTGTTAAATGTGTTTGAACCGGTGCACCACAATTTGTATGAGCTGCCACTAGGGGGCTCAAATTTAAAAATGGAGCTTGTGGTGAATGATTAAGGCTCATTGGATTTAAGGGTTATTAAAGATAAAATAACAACAACAATGAAAGCCTCAAATTAGGTGATGTTAAGCAGAACATGTCACTTAGCAATGTTTCATTGCCAATAACTTTAATGCCGCAGCAATGTCAATTTAGCTGTTTTAAATTCTTCTAGGTAAGCAAAATTTGTCTCTAGCAAGCTGACTGGTTCAATGAAAGCTTCATGACATTGAGCCCCGGGGCCCAACTTCATATAGCTTCTTAAGCACAAACAGTAGCTCAGCACAACAAAATTATGCATAACCGAATATTAAGGTTACCAGCCAAAATACCATTTCACATGAACGGTTTGTAACTGGTATCCTGCTCATGTCTGCTTAGCAGAATTTTTTTAAAGTAATATTTTTTGCCTAAGCAACTCTATGAAGTTGGGCCCAGGGTGATTGTAGTGCCTGTCCAGAAAGAAGGTCAGTCTGTTTAGATCGAATTGGACTATCAAAGGGTAAACTTAATGGAAAAATCCAAGTTAAAAGCACTTTGAAAAAGATTAACATCAATTTAAGCTTTAAGCCTAGCCTCTCTCTTCTGAAGTACACGTTTCCTTTCATGCCAGAATTGAGGGGGAAAAAACCTCAAAACAAAACACAACAACAATGTGACATGAATGGATAAACCATAACAGAACATCAATTTTTACCCTATTATTAATCGTAAAATATTTCAGTAACACACAAGTTACAAGACTTGGTAATAGGAAGGATACCCTGAATCAGGTGGCATAAATTTCTAAATAATGTTACCAAACATCAGTTGGCATTTTGTTATTTAAAGGCATTTCTTATGGCAGAGACCAATAATTCTGAGACAATCTCGAGACTTTGCAAAACAGTTGTGAAATACAAGTCCATATATTATTTTTTTTCATACATAGCTCGTCCGTCACAGAAAAACTAACTCAAAGTATTTCTGACTGCTCTCTGGCTACAGGATTCATGTTTAACATTGTTAGTGACTGGTCAGCAGGACCATGCAGTTAGCTTGTCCTTTCACTTGTCCACCAGCTTTGTCACTAGTCCGTACTTCAAGAAATGATGCTTGTTAAGACTGAACTATCCAGCCGAACCACTAGGAGAATATTATAACTGGTCCTTGGGTGTTTTAACTGGCATTTGGCCAGCTGACCACTGTTAAAGGAAAACGCTGTGAATATCAGGTGGGTGTGGCTTACAGTAAAATTATGTCACAATTACGAACAGGTTTGAGCTGAATTACGAATCAAACGGGTCCTTAATAGCCTAGACACTGCAGATAAAATTCAGACCAAGAAGGAAAGATGTGCAGTTGGAGGCGAGATCCTTGTCAGAGAAAGTGCCTAGGTCATCTGTTGTAGCGAGTCCTTCCACATCACACCTTGGGATGAGACTAGCTGACTTAAATCCCATTTACTTTGAACAGGTAGTGCAATGAGAAAAAGTCTAAAACACATCCTAGAAAAGAAGGGTTTTATCCTATGATCTTGGGTCCCATGGCAAGAAACCTTGTTTTCAAATTTCCTAACTTCAAGACTGCAGAATAAAGTCCCTTTTTAGAACTTCATTGTATTCAAAAAAGAAATATTAACTAGTAATAGTAAATAAATCAGTAATACATCTGCAACACTTCATCAGATTTACGAATAAATTTCACTTCTTAAAAGAAGCCCAGCTCAGCTTCAAGGTGACACCAAACACATTCAAATCTTACGACTGGTATATATATTTCACGCCAAAGCAATACAAAGCAAATTTTTGAGGAGCAAACAATCAGATCGTGTCGCTTTCCCATGCTTGGAGCTTGTAGCAATTTGCAAGAATAGTGAGACAAGCTTTATTTTGACCGAGTCTCTAACCTTGAGTTTCATTTTCAAGATGCATTGTAAAATCATCCCCACTAAATCAAATTCAATTGAAGGACTTACGGTTTTCGTAAAATCATTCTCATCATAGCATCTGGGCCGATCTGGGCGAGGATGACTAACGTGTCTTGAAACTCATCTTCTGCCTCTTTCTTCTCTGCATTCCCTGGCTGGCTCCCGATACCCATGTCATCATCACGGAAACGATAGAAGAGGTACTTATCCTTGAAGGGATGCTCCCGGCACACTTTAAAGAACAGACAAAGTTTGGATGATTACAAAGAAAACTTAATTTTCCAAATGATGATACTTTGTCTTTGTTCTTCAAAAGTGATGCCATATTTAATCCAGAAAACGTTTAAAATTAATTTCATTTGTTTTTATGAAAAAAAATCAGTAGATGACCTAACTTTACACACATTGAAGAAAATTCTGTAAAAAATAAAAAAACGAAAAACACCAAAGTATTCCTCTGTAAAAAGAAATTGTCTTTCTGAGAGATTTTTCAAGGGAAAAACAAACTAATATTCTTTATTCCTTGAAAATGAGGATCAGTCACTGAGGATCAGAAAAAATTATTTCAGACCTTTCTGATCAATCACAAGTGCGGATGTGCCCGACATACATGTACAAGTTGTAGCAAAGTCTGCTAAGATCTGCGATAGGTGTAAGGAGATCATCTCTTATTCACGACAGAGGGACAACTGCTCTTAACGTTCACAGCACAAACCGTTAAATGAACTCTAGCGCTTACCGTGTGTGATGACACCTTCCTCTAGTAGCGCCTGCCACATCCCAACAGCCTGTTGCCGTGAATGAACCAACGTCATCGGACTCTGTTGTATCAACCAGTCGACCATCTCCGAGCCCACGAGACAGCGGCGGTACGTGCGGAGGTGGTACTTGCGATCCCGGATCATCTGCGGGGAACGCATCAAGAGGATGGTGCGTAGGACGAACCCCGCCCGACTTAAGCGCTCCGACGGGGTCTGGTGTGTGCGGGAGAGACAGAAAGTAACTGTAAACAATTTTGTTTATCGTGTACAAATACAAAAATAAATAAACCCAGCTGGGAAAACCTGCCCACTCGTTTATCAAATCCAAAGTTTTGTCAAAACACACGACAAGCATTGTACTCTTGAGAATTGTTGGCAGTTATCAATTTTCTTCCTCAAAGGCATCTGAAAAAATATGTTTATTTTCATATTAATGAGAAAAAACTTCTCAGTAATTGTTCAATACCGTCCACCACGCTATTGAGTGATTTCCCTCGGCTTTACCTGGAAAAAATTGAGTGACATTTAACGCCTGATTTTAGGGTCAGGGAAGAAAGGCAACGTTTATAGGTGTTGAAAACAAACATTTAAACGCTGGAGAGAAATTGTGTGGGTGTCTAAGAAAGGTGTAAATCATGTTTAATCTCCGATGAACCCGTCAACAACAACAAAACAGAATCTGGAGAATCACAGAATTTACCTTTTCTTTTAAGAAAAAGCTTGCAGGTGACCAGTTAAAATCAACAAAAATTCAATAAGAAATAATACAAAAAGCCATGTGGAAAATTAAGCGAAAGATTTACCAACAGTTAAAACGTTTTAAAATATTGTTCAACATTACATAGCCATTTGCAAAATAAGTGAAACAAGAAACAAGATTTTAGAATCATGTGGCTGCTTATTAAAGATTTTTTGCAATACCGGAAAGACAATCTCCTGCCCTGGGATTTTTAAAGCTCAGTCCAAACAGGTTAGAGAATCCCCTGGGGACAAGGTTGACTTAATAAAATACTATTAATGGACGGAAAATTAATTACTTTAATGAAATTAGTTTTGATTGATTGCAAATATCCTTCCCAACTCTCTCCTGTGATATATGTAACAGTCATTTAATTTCAGAAATGAAGATTTAGTTATGAGTTTTAATTTTCTACCTGAAAAGTGAAATATGGTACACAAAAATGATATTACTGAAACTGTAACCAAGGTAATGAATGATTAAGGTGATATGAGTTCTTCTTACATATTTCCTTCAACTGGTCATTATTTCCACAAATTAATTTTGTCTCAAATTTTGTTATTTTTTGTACATTTTTAAAGAAATACTTAACAGATTTATTTTTATCTTAAGAGAATTTCACAACAGAAGTAACCAAAACACAAACTGAAGATTCCAATATTTAAAAAATCGTGTTGAACTCATTTAGGATCAAATTTAGGATGGTCCAGTAGATAATCTGTCAGTTTCAAGTGTTTGTTTTTCTTAGAGTGAAACGGGAAATAATAGAGCGTTGATGTTATTTTAAGAATGCTTCACAGGTCTTGTGAGGGTAAGTGAGGAGGCGAAAATAGGTCAAGCTGCTGGGAAGTCAGCAGACGAGCTGGGAAAATTTGAGACTAAATCATTTTGAAATTTGACTGAGTTAATCCCAATTGGTTGACATGGTTGCATTGATCAAGCTGAAATAACTAAGTCAAGCATTCTACAAAGCAGAGGAGTAGCCATAAATGTTTTTTCTTTCTTTGTCAAGTATCGTGTGGAAATGAATAATGGAGTAAACATTGATGTGGCTTGAAGCTGAAGAAATTGAGGCACTCTAGAAATTGCTGCAAAAATAATGAGCCTTCGCGGAAAAACGATCTCACGTGTTAGCTTTTGGCAGCATTATTTTCAGTGATGTCAAGACAAAATGTAGAAAAAAGGTGTTAATATTGGCTGTTAACAGAAAGAAAAGTTCATCAAATTCCTTTCAATACTTGCAAATGAAGAAAACATTTTTGATGTGAAAATAAAAAACAAGGTGACCAAAAGATAAACTTTCCCCTCTTTATTACTTTTATCTTGTGGACAGGCTCTTCGGAACATGAGCAATGGATGAATTATAATATTACCCAACCATTTTGGGCTTTTTGAGTATATTGTACTGTCACAAACTCGTTGCGTGTGTTTTTATGTTTTTCTTAAAAACTGTCTGATATTTCCATCTGTTAATGCAATTCATTGCTGGTGCTTTTTAAAGATTTTAATGACCGTTTTGCTGTAAACTGTTTATTTCAGCTTTTAGCCGCTCTATTGCAGTATTTTAATAAACCATAATAATAATAATATAATAACCCTTTGAACTTTCTATTTACATCAACACGTCCTCATGCCAAATTGGGCGTAAAGCACACACACTCCGCCTTTCAAGTCTGACCCATTTACAAACAGCGAGAGGAGTATATTATTCACACAAGTAAATTACAAAAACATGACCTTGTTATAATGTTTAAGTGGTGCAAACAAAAACCCTTCCTGAATCAATCTACATTTTTTTTCCAATTTGCAAGAGCCACGTTCGGCAATCGATGCAAAAAAACATCACCCAGTGTAGTTCTCGGGCGGTTCTGCAAGCTCTCGCTCTACAACCAATCTCTTTGATTTCCAAATCCTGTCCTCCATCCTAGGACAAGGATACAGTGTTGTATTGATTAGGGAAACGGAGACGGAGATTTCGGATGGAAATCGTTGAGTTCTTGCAAAAACTTTTAAAGGGACGCTTAGAAAGAAAAAAAACACCTTCAATCTAGTTGTCATCGTAATTTGGAAAGATAAAATACCTCCAAGAGCTGTTATCAGAAGCGATGCTTGTATTTTTTGATAAAATGAATAAGTGTTTTTCCGTCAATATCAGAGATGAGGATGGAAGTTTATATGTAGGTCATCAGTGTCTACGGAGAACTTTATTGTAAAGATTCTAGATTTTTGCAAAAGCTTAAAGGATTCATGTCTAATCATGCCCCAAGCTAACGTTGTAACCCCTGCGCTGGCTGCTCCAATGACGAGTTGGGACGAAGATGATACTTTTATTACGAAAAACATGATATCTTAAGAAGCTTACCTTGACGATAGGAAGGGCTGGATGAATTGGATCCAATCCTTCAAGAGTTTTCTTGGAAGTACCCTGGAAAGAAAAAAAGGAAAGATGAAGATATTTATCTAAACTTAAAAGAGGCAAGAAACTATACCTCATGCGTAGACACCGTGGGAATCAAGCACTTTGGTAGAGACAGTGAAGTGTTTTCACCGGTTAAAAGTTTGAAAAAAGAGAGCAATTCTTATGCGAGTCACTCATCATGGAAAAAAAAGATTAATAGAATTAAATTGAATTACCTCGCAATCAACATCATCAAACTGAGACTAAAGGAGGAAACAATATGGCCTTGTTAATAAATATAATCAATTTGTACAATGATGTTGAACACGAGGAACAAGACAAAGCTGGTCACCCCATCGAAAGGTAAACTATCAGCCTCAATACCATGGGCAGTCTGCTGATCAAT
>JAUELU010000025.1:2091856-2104861 GCA_032357145.1 Evasterias troschelii
TGTTATGTATAATTATGTTGAGATACACCAGGTGAGGCTACTTGTATTTTTTTGTATAACCAAAAGTATACCCTGCCTTCAATTTCAAATGAAAAGAAGTACACACCATGTTATGAGTTTGAAAGAAGTTAAAAAATAAGGCGGTAATAATTCAGTCTGACGTTTCAGCCACGAAATGTTTTTATCGACCAACAATTAAATCTTTTCCCGCAGCAATAATCTGTCAATTGAAATGTGATACAACAATTACCGTACCTTTATAACAAGTCTGTTTCATGTTAGAAACCCATAGTCATCTATTTGATTTGAAAATTATCAAAAACTGTTTCCTGCCTCTCGGCTACATTTTAACTAAACAGTCGGCGACGGAAAACACCTGCTGTCGGTATTAAAAAGGAAATGACATCATTGTTTCGTTGGAAGAGCGAACATTCCAATTCACTATACACACACTGTCACTCGCTATACCAAACATGCACTCGCTTAAGCCCTTTTCATACTACAGAGACAGGGATTCCCGAAGTAAAACCCTGGGAAATTCCCGGGGAATTTTAACCCCATTATTGTTTCATACTTGATTCAAATTTGCTGAAAAGAATGAGCACACAGTAAGATGCTATACCCTGGTGGTATCTCGCATAACCCTATACTCTCTTCCCGGGAGTTTACCGGGGTTAGTATAAAGTCACGTGTAAAAAGATCAAGTCTAGTGTGAACAGGGCATTAGTGAAAGCAACGAAAACGACTGACCAAGAGCCTTAGCGGGAACCCAAACCGAAGCAGTTGTTTCAAAAAGGTCCCGGATGGTGTGACACAAATTATTCCCATACAAAGTCTACGTCGTTTAAAATTCATGCATTCAAACATGACATTATTGTAGTGGAGTGAAGTGCACTAAGAAATGACACCTACAAGGGTTCAGAAATAATATATTAAAAAAATCAAAAAAAAAACCTTAAAAAAACCGGACTTATAGAGGCAAACAAAGTGCAGACCATGCACAAACAAAAACAGGAACAAAACGAACAAACAAATAACCAGAAAAAACCACAGCAGACGATGTTGCCTTTGGCGCCATAAAGTAGGCCGTCCTTCCTGGGTTCACGCATTATACTGATTGTAGGGCTCAGTAGATGTGGAGAGTAAGTACATTTTTCAACTTCAGCCTTGAGGGATTTGGCGAAATACTCTAAGATCAAAATCGTCTTTAACTGGGCGGGTGTGTAAATATGTGACCGAGTTTTATTCAACACCGTCTGCTCGAACTGCATCGCACTGTCGTGTTCCGAACAAATAGATACATACATGACAAACGATAAAAAGGGTGCAAATATATTGACAAAATAGGGAGACCGCCAACATTGGTATAATAGAGCACCATTACGTTAATCTGGAGGTTTTTGGTTCAAATCCCGCACTAGTTAAACTTTTTTCTTCTTTCAACCCCGCGTTATTAAAAATAAACCCAGTCAGTTTCCCTTGTGGTTTTTACTTGAAAACGAAAATGTGCAAATGTTTTCCATTTTAGTATTTCAACCAGCGAACGCCGATCAAAAGTGTATGATGCACTCCGTAAAATGTCATCGTCGATTTAGCAAATAAACAAATAAACAAACAAACAAACAAACAGTAAAGGTCCATCTACGATAATGTTGAATGACATGACAAGTGGTTATTGTGTACAACGTGACACTAACCTTAAATTTTTACGGGAATATTAAAACTGATTTTGCATTTTGATATGATGGAGTGTCACGTTACCCTTCAACTTGGTACGCTCCGATGAAAAGATTTGATACAACGGTGCCATCTAATGTCAACGGGCATGCTTCTAGTTTGGACAATAAACGTCAATATAACTTCTGCTGTGTTACACCCTTTCTACAAGTGACAAACCGATGTGACAATCAAGTATTTTGGAGGCTGTATAGATTACGTTATTGACTTACCCACTCCCCAATTCGTTTGATTCCGGATGCGGTTCAAATCCTGCCTGGGACCCCGAGTCTTGACAATTCGTTTCTGTTATCTCAATTATTTCCGTACTTCTAGAAAAGACCTACACTTTTACAAACCACTTTCGTTTTAAATGTACCTCACTGTTTTGGTTCCGTTTGAGAAGAGTAGACAAAAGTTACACCCAATAAAACTATAACATGGGTCAGAATTGACCCGGATTTTGTGTCCCTTTGGGGCCAGATTTTCGGTCCCTGGGGTCCGGATTTTGGTTCCCTGTGGTTCCGGATTTAATTCCGTTTTGTCAGGTTGGGATTTTAAATCAGATTCTGTGTCAGTTTGACCCAATTCTGAGTCATTTTGACACGGATTCCATGTCATACTGGCCCAGAAATTTCTTAAGAGTTCGCAAAACAAAATATGGTTTCATAAAACGCCTGTCTACAACTACAGCGGACTCCTGTGTTCGGTTCATACTTTTGGTCAAGTCTATCTACTACGAGTCCTAACATAAACACATGTAGTGCCCACTGATCAAGGTCTTCATTTGTGTAATTCAAACACTCAAAAGGTTTGAAGAAAAGTAAACTTTGCAAAGGATTGTTGCACTTTTCACCATGTCTGGACAAACACAGCCCTAGGCTTTACAAGACTACCCGCCCGGGTTCAGCGAGTCAAACCCCTCCACGAAACACCGACTCCCAAAACACGGCGTCTCCGTAGTGAACTTTCTCTGACTCCATACCCGGTAAACTGCATCCAATTAGGGCTTAGCCCTTGATCGGTTGTGACACGGGGATCTATTTTTAGCCAAGAGGGCATACAGAGTTGAGGTTTTGGTGCGGGAGGGTGGGTTTTTTTTCGGTCTGAGAGGGTGGGACGTGTCACATTCATACTCGACGTTCCACGGTGACAACTCGCAGGGTGTATTGCCCTGAAAGAGAAAAATCTGTGTTGATTTTGTACCGAGAACTTTCAGGGCTTGGATTCTGCCACACTTGCAAATTTTAATGGTAGCTACTGGCGCCGAAGGTATAATGTAATTTCACACAAGTAGCCTTAAAACCAACAAACAAAATGCCTCCCCGACAACATATCAATTATTAGCAAAGCGACTGAATTATTTAACCGACACAAAACAAAAAGCTTTAGAGTTTGATGATAATGACATTAATTAATGACATTTGATAATGACACTGTTAAACTTATGCGAAAATATATTAGGATTTGTAGTTATTCGTGTTCAAACTGAATTCATTTTTGTTTAAGAAAGGAAGGCTTATTAGAATTGTGTTCAACCATTTTGTTAACTGATAATGTTTTAGTTTGCAATGACTATCAAAATTACTTTGAAACGGGCGACAATACCCGGTTGATCGACACGGCAAACACCGCTTCCCCATGGGCAGTTAAAGTTTGAAACTACCTGTCTGAGGTATTGTAGGTATCAACGATAACTTTGGTAAAACAAAGGCTCAAATTAAACTGTCGGCAGTGGGCTTATCGAAACTGTCGACACTATGATGATCAGCGATCGACAATACAAAAAAAAGAACCGAATTTCATTAAAGCCCTGCCATTCAGATACCAAACACCTCATTGCAAACGAGTTACGTATGCTCTCCCTCAATTTTTTAAAAAATAATAAATGAGAAAAACAAAATATTGTAAAATAAGAGAGAGGGGGCATTGTTGGTTAAGGGGTGTGGAGAAAAAGTGTGAGAATGCGAAGGTTAACGAAAAGGGGGGACAGTTCTAAAAAGCATTTGTCACATTATAGAAAACAGCACAAAAACAACCCAGAGCAATAAAAAACAAACATACAGGAAAATTGACTGTCAAACTGGTGACAGCTCGATCCATAAAGAATGGCAGATGTAGCCCGTCAGCCCTTCTCAAGAAAAACTAGTTAGATGTTGTATTCCAACCCCTTACGGATGTTTCATGGACAGTGGGTGTGAATCTTGTCAACGTAGGCATTGGTTTTAGCAACGCTTGAATTGGAAAAGGTGGAAAATTGCAGCTCTTGGTAGCTGTCAAAGACCAGTATCCTCACTTGGCGTATCCCAACATTAAAATATACCAACTTTTGAACATTTTGGCTCAATTGGTCATCGAAGTTGCAAGAAAACAATGAAAGAAACAAATACCCTTGTTGCATAGAATTGCGTGATTTCAGTTGCCTGAGAAAAGCTTCATTCTTGAAGCTTTTCTCTGATTCAAATGTTTTGGTGAAGAATTACCTCTTTGCTCTGTGTCTTAAACTACACTACTTCCAAGGAGGTCGTTTCTAACAATGTTTTATAGTTTCAACAGCTCTCCAGTGCTCTTTACCAAGTCATTTTTCATGGTCATTAACTTGTGGAATAATTAACAAAAGTACACACTGCCTTTGAAAAGTCAATCTATGTTAAGATATGCAGTCTAAACCATAAATGTCAGCTTTCAAAAGCTGTTTTAATTTGTTTGTACGTGCAGACTTCTAAGATCGATCACATCTTTGTCAGGTGCGTCTTCTGAAAAAGATCATTAAAACAGAAGGGGGTTGGCATATGCCAATTTGCGACGAGTAAGTAATTGCTCATCGTATAATGCGTATCATATCTGTACAGGAAACGTGCATCAGAATTTCAGAATTGAAGGTATAATGAATGTTTCTGTCTGTTACTACATGGATTTGTCTTATAGTGGGTGGGAGGTAGGAGGAGTACAAATCACGATTCGACTTCAACATACACACACAACTATCAAACTCTTTGAAGTTTACAGCGATTGATACTTATGGGCAAGGTCCTTCCGGTCGCCATTTTCTTCTCTCCGTTTCCGGGAGATCGATGGTTTCAGTTGACGGCTAGAGCGATAGTTTAGCCACGGCTTAGGGTTTCGTGCAGAGAGACAGCACTTATGAATTAAGGGTGAAGGTGGCGCAAGATAGATGAGATGAAGATGTAGCTAATTCCTAGACGGTGTCTGATTGCTTGTAATGAATTACAGTTTCACTGAACAACCCCCCCCCCCCCCCCCCGATATGAGTAAACGACTCGGATATATTCCGTACATTGGGATGTGAATTTTTGTTCCATCTTCCTTGGAATATCTTCAGACACTCTGTAAGGTGGGATGAACTGGTAATAGACTTGTCAAGTCTCGCGGTCGCGTATTTGTACATTGTTTAAGAGCCTTGGGTTTCCACGTACAACGCTGTAACGTGTGAAGGAAGTAACGAGAGAGACTTTTGACCAGTCTATGGTCCTAGTGATACATAGTGGGTTTTTTAAATTACAAATACAAGTTTCTTATAACCTGACAAAATGTGATAAATACTACCGGGGGGGGGGGTCTGTCCAAACTATGTATTTGTTTGCCACACTGACATAAGCTTGAAACTATTTTATGAAAATGCAAAAAGCCTTGAGCATCGTTTCTCTGTGATTTATGTAAATAGTAAACTCCAGTTAGATATCATTTCAACAGGATTATGTATTCGTTAAAACTTGTTTTTTCTGTAGAGTTAATATTTTACCTGTAATCTGTTTCCTTTTTTCTGAGACGCTTGCGCCTACGATGTTTTTGTTGTACTGTGTTTTGCCTTCTGTACAAAATGATTCTGGCACTGGAGTTTTAGTTGTTTTTATTGTTTTTGCGTATTTCTGAATAAATAAGGGGATTTGAATGAATGTTTTTATTCATTTTCGTCGTCACCATTTAAGACGGAGTTAAAACTTGAAAAACGACAGGTGCGGATAATGTTCATAAAGTGAACGACTTTAAGAACGACATGTCTTGTTGATGGATACAGGAACACCGTGTACAAATCATTTTAATATATAAATTGTCATTCTGCCTTCCAGTGCGGAGTGTCCTATACTCGGAGCTATTTACTGTATTAGGGTCTCGACGTGACCGAAACGGCACAATACTGTGCACAAGGAAACCTGTAATTAGACCCACACAAGACAAATAAACGGGGCATGATGATTAGACATGGCCTTTCTGTTGCAACATCGAAACAGTCTTACTTTATGTCTTAATTTATATCTTGAAAATATAATGCAGATTGTACTATAATAACGGAATGATACAACATTCTAAAAGAGCGATTAAATATTAATTAGTCAAATTATTAATAAAAATTACAAATAAGTAAAACAAGATAAAAAGGTATCCAGTGGAATTAATGCAAATTGTATAATGGTGACCGCACATTGAATTTGATTTGGTATATTGCCGTCATTCAACTCATCTTGTTAAAGAAGATCAATTAGGTATCCATCTTAAACAAGAACAAATTAAAAAAGAAGGAAAAAGTAGACAAAATCGAGCTCATAACCTAATCAACAAGATATTTTAATCATAACTTCATTTGTTATCAAGACATATATAACCAACAGGCCTGGAGGCAAGACGTTTAAAAAAACACTTCCAAGGCAAAATATTTTCGTGTTTTTAAAGGGAGCACATCCCGGCAATTTGACCACTCCGTTCGCGAGCCATCTCTTCCTTTCCCTCACCGGTTTGTTTTCAATCGTTAGCTCCTAATATAATTTCAATTGATTTTCCAGCACGTCGCGCTGTTACAGTACATCATCTGAACACATATATCACTGTAAAGCTCAAAGGGTGCGCCGCTGATGTAGTGTTTCAAGGAGGGTGTACAGCGGTAACTTAAACAGCCGGCTGGTCCTATTATGGACACGAAGGACGTGTCTCTAGTCTCGCAGTTGGTCCCAGTAGAGCGCAGCGTTTTTCACCGTCGGAAAAAAAAAAAAAAAAAAAAAAAAAAAAAATATAGTGAAAATATTTGTTTAAGAAACAAAAAAAAAAGAGGTCATTGACTTAGACAAATATTTGCGTAATATAAAACAAGGGGTTAAGGTGTTGCTCAAGTGAAACTTGAACTGGAAATTGGAAAAGGGTAAAAACAAATAACTAATCAACAGATAACAATCAAACTTTATAGGTATCAGGCCTGCAGAAGAAGGCAATGATATATATATATTTAAAGAAACTGAACCGTGTTAACGAAGTAAATTAGGCACAATGTCTGAAATTCTATGTTGACACCAGTAGATGAAAGCTATACTCAAAATTAAAATAGTTAAACTTCGTTTAAAGCAAAATTCAAATATGTTTTTACTGTCAGCTGAATTTTGACCACATTTTTCAAACACAAGTGTACGTTAACATTGAATGTTCCATAAAAATAAAATGATAGCCTACTTTTACCAACATTGGTCAACATTAATTATAAAGGGGTCTTTAAATTACTATCTTTGGATTGCACTGAACTTGTTTTTAAAGAATAGCAGAAGGTAATTAGGGCAGACAGACTTTGACCTGCCTCAGTGCCTCGTGCTCAGCCGATAGGACATTGACTCGTTGTGGCACTTGTAGTCCCATTTCCCGAAACACTCAACGGTCTACAAAAAAAAATGCACTAATTCGAGTAGTAGAAATATACAAGTGCCACGCACGGACTCGAGACCATATCCTTAAAAGCAATTGTACCTTTTGATTAATAAAATAAAATAAATTAACTTAACAACAATCTGTCAAACCTCAACAACAACTTCACAATATTGTTCAACTTCAACGTAGTTCCATACGTAGCTATAAAGGCCTATAACATCGAACTTAAGAGCGTGACCAAAACGGTCAAAGTAGAAAGTGGCTTACCTTTAATGCTCTTAATCCAGTAATTGGTCAAATTTCACGTCCACTCCTTTCATTCACGGTATATACTTCGCTGATGAGAATTGTCCCTGCTCCTATCTCACCAAAGTCCTAACCCAATGAAGATATCATCACACACACTTGTCCAAGGTTAAATCGCCTTAAGCCAACGCTGCTTGTTATTAATATACGTTGGTTGCCTCAATCCTGTCACCACCCCGTGATGTTTCCCCGCCGTACAGCGCGTCGAACCTGCCCGTGTTCGCATTCACCGACTCAGACCACCTTCTTTAGACTCCTGGCGTATCATTCACCGCGTAAAGCTGTTTGCCCTAAATCCATAAAGGTGTCAAATTTGATTAATATCTTTTTTCTTTCACAGTTTAAAAAAAAGAGACCAAACCTTGAACGAGTTTATCTTTTCTCTTATCCGAATCTACCATGCAATGAAGCTGATAAATGTATGGTGAGAAAAAAATACCGCCCTCGTTTTTGGATTTGTTTCCTTTCTATTCTCCTTCCTCCGTAGTTGCGTTATATACATAGTGACGTCACTCATGGCATACGTGCATGTGCATCTTTAATACCTCCCCATCCACCGTAACTATCGACCAAGGAGCAAGCCTCCGTCCTGTTATTACGTAGTGCGGATTATTTATTTCGTCCAAAACAACTAGATTGAAATGGCACCCTTGTCCACCATTTTGATTTGTACATTTTTTTGTTTCAATAAAATCGTGTTGAATGATACTCTCACGCATAAAAGTACGCGCGCATGACTCTATGACGCTTCTGGCACACTCTGATTGATTTGAAAGAAAAAAGTACAAGGGCAGGTTTCTTGATCCGAGTTTAGTCAATCAGTCCATGTTGACTTAATTGATGTTACAGTTGACTTGTATAAGTATCTCTGTGCAAGACATGACAGTATCCCTTGAGGACACTCTTGCAGTGGACTTCAAACCTGCTTTTCGGTGTTACGGTTGTGGCTAGATGGCAACAATGACAACAACAACAACAACAAGAACAACAACAAAAACAAAACAACAACAACAACAACTACTACTGTCGTAGTTACACATATTTAGTCTATACCTGGAGGTTGAATTCTCTCTAATTGGGAACGCAAAACTTCACTTTTTAATATTATGTATAACAATGTCTGCATCCACAATACATAAATTTTTGTAAGCCCCAAAATGTTTTCATTCTCACGGTAGTTTATAACCTGGGTGGGGCACGACACAATATTTTATGGGGAAAAAAAACACTTGACAGAATGAAGTGTCACCAACGAAAGACACAAATATTGATGCGTAAAGGCTGTTGGACCATTGCCCACGCGGTCATTACACGTGAAATTTACGAACCTTAAATCTCTGGATGTATATTTTGTTAAAATAAAACATTGCAGACCTCTGACTAACCTGGGCTGATCTTTGTACTTCAAAAGTTCAATCTTTTCCCGGTATAAATCATAGCTTCTGAATTCCTTTTCACAAACTAGTTTCATTTTGGACAATCTTTTATCGCTTCACTTTTTGGAGAAAAATACTGTTTGTGGCAAGGGAATTAGCACGTTATATCAACCATCGTATCTTGGCTACTAAAATATGTTTTCTGTCTCAGAAACACACGACAAGTAATTATATAAACAACTAAATAGAGGCTGTACAAGACTTAATTTAACAGAAGAGGATTTTGGGGAAGGATTCCCATTTTCGTGAGGGGGCAGTAGTACCAATCTTGTTTATTTTTAGAATTAAATATGTTCTAAACTTAATTATTCATAAAGGGGACCGAGGGACTAAGTTCTGAAATCGTCACCAAGCCTCCCATCCCACGTAATATTTACCCCCACCCTTTGATTGCTCTGAATAATTCAAGACAAGGTCGTCAACCGACCACAAAGAAAATGTCCTCAAACCGTCCGTCTTAAACGTGGATACCAGTTTGCTATCTTCCCCCGATAGCACAAGATTGCTATAAATAACACTTACTAGCTTACATGGGACAATTAATCAAGCTCCTCTCGCGGGCATTACGAGTGCAACATTTCGCACACTATAACACCATAAATATTTATGCAACTGCTGAAGTATACGTGGAAGCATGAAGACGTTTTATAGTTATCTCTTCTTCTTATTTTTTATTCATTTTTTTTTGTTGTCCCGCCTCCAACGAAATGGGTTTTACGATCAATCATGGGCCACATCGCTTAGAAAAACAATCTAAACATTCGTTGTGATGAATCTGTGTTTATTGTCTTCTAATTCCTCAGTGGAGGTGATACCTGTGGAAAAAGGAATCTTCAGTAATCGTTGCATGAGATGCATCTAAATAATTAGTTCCGTTTCTAATAAATATTTTGGCCGGGGAATGATATATTTCTCAAATTTGTGCATTCGATTTTTTCCGGTTGAGTTCGACACAACACTTAATAAAGTCAACAAATTGAGTGATGATATTGTGTAATCCACAAACACTGACTCAAACTTGATTAACTGTTGCCTCGGTTAATTATTTATTATTTATTTATTTGTTAAAACATATTTATACAGGAATAATCAGAATTGTATAATTGTTGTTGGCGTTTCTATAGAGTACTTCAGCAGGAGCTATAATTGGAAGAAGGGTGGTGAGAAGTTTATTTGGGAAAAATAAGATTTTCAATCAGCATAGAGTGCATTACCAAAGAGGATTAAATGCTTTAGTTACGGGATCTTATAAGCTAGTAATCGGTACGTTTAAAAACAGAAAGAACAAATAAAGACAATCTTGAAAGATCACAATTTGTTTGAACACCGAATCTTCCATCTACCTTCTTAAAGAAGCCCAAACCCCGCGGTTGATGTTAATGCTCTTCCAATCGAATTTTAAACTTTATATAAAGACGATGGATTACAATTTGAATCCTGTATAGATTGTAATTTCGGTCTCTATCGCCCACAGCCGTGGGGCAACTTCTTGTGTTTGTAAAGCACTACCATACTGGGTTAAACCAGTTCAATAATCAGGTTTTTATTCATAATTGGGTTAAATCAACATCTGGGTCAGCAATCTTTTAAGGAACCCCGGAAACTACTTCGGGTAGAATATCGTGTCTCTCAAAACAGTTGTTTTAGGGTGTGTTAGACTCTCACAATTGTTGAATAACGGAGTAACAACCACACAATGATAACGATACTGCAGAATGCATTTCATTTCCGTTGGAATTAGAACTGTGCTCGAGGGTTGAAAACCGATTGCGAACAGGTAAGATTTTCTTAGAGGATCTTCAACGAGAACTGTACACTTATATATATATAATTTTTTTTTAATGACCCGTGTTCCGGGCTCATTTATAGGTCAGTATGACCCAGATCCTGTGTCGGATTGACCCGGAAGTAGGTCAAACTGACGCACCAGGGACCAAGACTTAAAGTCAATTCGGACCCAGGAGGTTTTTTGAGTAAATAATATATGTTATTATCGTTATATAACTATACGGTATCTGTTTAACCGATTCTCTCCTGATGTGTTTACTCTACTGACTTCATCTGTCTGTATTTTTTTGCATCTTAAATATATAACAAATATTTTTTTTAAATATCCATAAGGCTTCATCTTTGTCATCAATTCTATTCTGCCACCCAGTGAAATGTATATGCGCTCTTTGAATCAACAAAAGAAAAACCTTGATTTTCATATTCCGAAAATTGTAAAATCAATATTTTTGTGCCCAACCACCGCCGGGGGAATAGTACGGTTTGCGATTAGATTAAGACACGGGTTAAGTTACAATTTCTCCCCCGCGGGCAAGTTTGTCTTCGAAGGGTAACGTCAAGTCCAAACTTGGCGCATCTGCTCCAAACAAAAACAACGGAAATCGTGCCAAAATTTAGTTTGGTTTTGGAACTGCCAATGTGTAGAGTGACGAAAAACACTTTCTTTGGTTTGCGATAATAAAAATTAAAGAAAACCTGAACAAACTGTCACGATGTTCTACATCTGCCGCAATAATGATATTGAGACACGAATGGTTAAAAATTGGCTGAATTATACAAATTTACTCCTGTGTTTTTCTCTTTAAAAGCACCAAAGCTGCGGAGGTTTTTGCAGCCGTTGGTGATGTCACTCAAGGCAAGGTGTTAAACATGTTGAAAACAGTACCTATAAGAAACTTGACAATCTGACGATATTATGTTTCTTGTAATAGTCAGTAGATACGCGATAGAGATATGGAGCCAATTTGTTCAATCAGCTGCCAGTGGCATGTTTCATTTCTCAAAATTCATTCATTATTTTCATTCTGAGACAAAAAAAGAAAAAGACTAGACGTGTAATTAAGATTTCTAAAAATGACTCATATGATTTTGAAGTGACGATTCGGAGACGGTCGTCTTGTAGTTTTAACACAGCGATGGCTAATCGTTTATTAACATCTCTTTTTCTGTGATAGATAGCATCTTCACCCAACGCACCGTCTTTATTTGACGATGTAATCTCAGCCGACCACTCAGTGAGTTGTCGTCATTCACAGAACAACCGGAAAAGAGTGTCATTTTGTGTCACTCTAAGCTCCAACAATACAGTAATCATGCTGACTATAAAATAACAACAGTAATTTATTGTTGAAATGTAATTTTATACGTGACTTTCCTTGGTATCAGTAGCTGTTTTTTGTTTGTTTGTTTGTTTGTTTGCTTTTTAGAATGTAGTAAAAAAAATGCAATACAACATTTGAAAACCATATTTTTGATACCAAATTTGAAAGAAAAAAAATCACAACAAACAAGCAACAACAACAACAACAACAACATTAGGGTGCCTACTTTGTGGCTTTGAGAACTGAAACCAAATTTCCCGTAACACCTTACCCATGGTCAATATTACTCATGGTCAAACTTCAGTAGGTGTGGCCCTCTGAAATTATTATATTTATAATTTTACTTATAGGAAATATGAACAAATATACAAGGCGTATATTATGCTTCCCCATGAAGTCCCAATTTTGCCTTTTTTATTTCATCAATTATAAAAAATACCAAAATGCTTAGTGAAATTTGCTTAAAACCAGGGGCCTAAATTTATTATATTATTCAGCAAAAAATAAATCATAATGATTATTGTCCAGTTATGCCTAAAAATCAAATTGTATATTTTATACGATTTTCATGTTTCTGTTGATCTATAATTCCTTCGTGAAAAATCAATATAAAAACTTCATAATTGTAAAACTGTTACTTCACCGACACACTTGGGTAAAGTAATGCCCAACTTTTTACCCAATTAAGGGCGAATAGTCAACTCATCCAGATTTTGGGCAAAATATTACCCATCAAAGTTGGGCACTCTAATTGCCAAATAATTGGGTAATATTTCCTCATCAATAGT
>JAUELU010000025.1:2106844-2118635 GCA_032357145.1 Evasterias troschelii
ACAGTTATGATGAATTCAGATTACGAAATATTTGCCCAACACTTGCCCAACTTTTGTTCCACTTTTTAAACAAAAAAGTAGCAAACAAAATGTTTACCGAACAACACCAATTAATGGTTTTGTTGGGCAATTATCGACCAATAATTGTTGAAGTTACTTTGCCCAATAAATGATTTGACCAACGTTTTTGCAGTGCGACCAATAATTGTTGAAGTTACTTTGCCCAATAAATGATTTGACCAACGTTTTTGCAGTGCACGCTCGTAGTTTGGTGAGCAGTAATAATAACACGGATTCCAACTAATGGGGAAATTCAAACAACATTCTAAACGATTCTTTTTTGTTAACCTTCCAAGAAACGGAAGGAGATATTAAATAACAAACCCATGCCACAATAGTATCGCTATATGAGGCATCTATTAAAATTAACCTTTAACTTCTTCATGGAAACAGACACCTTTGTGAATTTAATTTCTCCCCGAGTCAAAATAAAATTAAATAACATGTTATTTTAGAATCTGTCCGTAAAAGCAGAATCAGTATTGAGGTAGAAAAAATAGCAGGATATTTATACATTTTTTGTTAGTTTTTTTTAAGAGCGTTAGTTCAGCCTATTGAAAAATGTTCCCGGTGGTAGCCTGATTGAGAGAATTTATGCCCCCTTCGGGACCGATTGTTTTGACCATCAAACCAATTCCGAACATTATCGATCACTCATTGTTGAAAACTCCCCGCGCGCTCGTGAAAAATACATATATTGGAAGGTTAAATTAGGCAAAAATAATTATTATATATTTTTTAAAATAGAAGATCCATTCCCATCTATTACAGCATTCACAGTCTTTAAAAATGAACACGCCATTCAGCCACCTTTACCGTTTTGGTGAAAACAATTGAATGGAGTGTTGGCTCGGATGACTGTGGCTTCGTCGATCGGGCTTACTTTGACTGGAACAATCCGATTAAGGTACGGTGATTTGTGCGGTCTGCTATTTTCTCAGATTTGATATATCATTTCAGGCAGAAATATTTCTCTGTAATTTGTGTATTCTTTATAATCAGAGAGCTTTTAGGTTGAAACGAATTTTCTTTATTTTAAAGATATTACACAGAATCGGTAATGATAAACAAATATCACTGTTAAATTCAGTCTGAAACTTGATTATGAAGTTCATGCTGAAACCATTTCTTCTGTGAAATATTTCCCTCTGTTTCCCCAAAAATATTTTCCCCAAGTGCCACAGTCGGTTCGGATTAAGCCCAATTTTTCACAGGTTTGTTATTTCATGTACACAAAACATAAACACTGTTTGCATTTTGTAAGCTCTACCAATCCCACGTACAATCCCAAATTATGTATCAAAGAGAAACGACAAACTCGAACCCTTTTTTAGAAACTCGGTGAAAGGTCTAATACACAATCCCAAATTATGTATCAAAGAGAAACGACAAACTCGAACCCTTTTTTAGAAACTCGGTGAAAGGTCTAATACACAACAAAGCACCTTTTAATGTACTGGGTCAGGGGGTCGAAAGGTCAATATATCAGGTCAACCTCGCTCATCACCTCGTTTTCTCGTCCGTCATCAAGTTCGTATCGTACTACCCAGGGACCAATTCCGCGCCATTATCGGGAATCGAGTTTCGGTAGCTCCCTTGTTTTCCCCAAAATATTTTCCCCGAGTTCCAAAAGTGTTAACCCGGTTCAGCTATTTAATAGAAAATGTGTCCTCTTCTTTTTTATGGCCCGGAAACAGGTTTAGTTTTTGTGACAATAAGGTAATTATTATTTTGAAGGTTGTCTTTAGTTTGTTAATTTGATTGTATTGAAAAATATATATATCTTGGGACAGTAAAGGGTGAACAATGTTAGACTATTTTCGAAACTTACTCTTGTAAATAATCATGTTTACGATAACAACACGTTTATTTTTCAAACCATTTCTTTGCGGATTTTTTATTGCGGGTTGGGTCGAGGCCTAGGGGTCGTATAGTGATTAAACGTTTAGGTGAATACAATTTGGGGTAGATTTACCTCGCATTCCCGCAAGCCAGAGTGAACGTAACAACATCCCCATAACCCGTTGCTGTTTGCTGTAGCTGATTATTTACCCACGGCCCTGGAGTCAGTATTTGGTTTCACAAGCAATCCTTGGTTGGTTATGTTTATTGTTTTTTGTGGTTAAGAACGAAATTTATAAACAAACAATTTCCCCCTGCAGAAAATAAAACTAGGTAACCACATTCCGAAAATATAAAGAGTTGATATTTGATTGCTATATTTGACTTGTTTAAATGTAACTGTGAAGTTGCGGGCTCGATAAACACATTGTTTTGAAACAAACAAGTATCCTAACAACACCAGCAAAGGATTTAGCAAGCAAACAAAAGCACTCTGATTAAAAATGTCAATGAAGTTTTGCAATCAATCGATCAGTCAATCAATAGTAACAATTATGTGGATTCATTTCAAGACGTGAGCTCTTGTAAAAAGGTGAGATTTTAGTGACGTCTTGAAACTCGGTATTGTGGGTGAATGACTGATACTGTTCCGGATCCTGGTTCCTGGATCCTGGCTCCTGGAAGTGGAACCTGGATCCCGGATCCTGGTTCCTGGATCCTTGAACCTGGATCCCAGATCATTACATGGATTCTTTAATCTGTCGTATATGTATTTTTCAATAAGCTTTGTTCACTCTAATATTACTTATACACCAATCCTTCACCGATCTTGAACTCTTGGTGGCAGCAGATACTGTGGTGGTACCTGGGTGGTTATGCGCTGCCTAGCGACGGGTTTAAGGGTTTGGCTATATACGGCGATTATATGATCAGCTTATCAGATAATCGCCGTATAGCCCAACCCTTAAACTCGTCGCTAGGCAGCGCAGTACCACCCAGGTTCCACCGCAGTAATTGAGCGTATCTGCTGCCACCAAGAGTTCAAGATCGGTGAAGGATTGGTGTATACCAAAAGTTAATGACCATAAAAGCTTCGTAAAGAGTGCTGGAGAGCTGTCGATACAATAAACCATTGTTAGAAACGACACCATTTGAAGTAAAGTAGTTTTAGAGAAAGAGGAAAATGTTCACCCCCAAAATTGAATCTGAGAAAGGCTTCAGGCATGAAGCCTTTCTTGGACATCTGCAAGCACAAAAGTCTTTGCAGCAAGGTGTTTTTGTGCGTGTCTTTCATTATCTTTTCGCAACTTAATTCGATGACCCAATTTAGCCAAAATTTTCCACAGGTTTATTAGTATATGTATATATGAGGGTCTTTGACATCGGCACAAAGCGGTTTGCGGTGTATTGGAGATTCGCCAAGGCTTCCAATAGTAACCTCGATGACAGAGCAGATATGTTGACGCTCAAAGAAAAAAAAAATCCTCCTTTATTCGGATGTTTTTGTGTGTGTTTCCACTCGAGGGTGACCCTTACTTCAGCATGAGCTCTCCCTTCAAGGCTGCGTCGTTTTGTCCCACTCTGCCCAAAACAGAAATGTAGGTTTTTTTTTGAGAGTAGGGAGGCAAGAGAGCGATTTCAAGATGCGAGTTGTTTGTTTTGGGTTTTTATTTTTATTTATTTATCAAGGGGGGGGGGTGAAAGTGGAATCTATTTTAAGATGCCATGGCCGATTTAAGGCCGATTTGACCTTAAATTTCGATTAAAATTTTAAACAGCTATTTTATAGGTTCGACAAAGTTATAAGCTGAAGGTATTGCATGAAAAACCCGTCAATTATTAGTTGATTAAAAACTTAAAATTACTCATTGTCGTGAATCTGAAATTACCTCAGCTCCATCGGCCATAATATGCGAAACATTTCGTATAATGTTTTTCGTTTTGAAACAGCATCATCTGAAACAAAATTGTTCATAGAAACATTTAAAAATCAAAATTCTTTCGGCGAACCTCAGGCCATGCAACTTTTAAGACCGGGCATGAATCTTTTTAACTTGACACCCAATGGTATGGGTCTAAGCCTAGGCCGACTTTAAAGGGAGTGTATACTTTGGTTAATACTCCATAAATTAATGATCATACAAATTTACTTGGTGAAGAGAACTGGGGAGCTTTTGATATTACGAAACAAATGTTAGAAACGACCCGCTTTGAAGTAATGTAATTTTAAAGAAAGTGGTAATTTTCACAAACAATGTTGAATCTCAGAAAGGCTTCAGGCATATCACCAACATCATCAACAACATTAACAACATAAACAAATAGACGCCCCCAACAAACCAAAGCAAAACAAGTCAACGAAATAACACAACAATAATACTTCAAATGAACTTTTTGATTTGTTCTTTTCTTGAGAACCGTTCTCAAGAGTGAAACGAGCGCACCGCTCCCACAATCTAATGATGTACCCAAACCCTTTACCCAAGACACTTAAACCGCGCACCAACGTCATATAGGGTCAACAGCCTATCATACATTATACGCGTAGGTTGTGCCGGTGTTTTGGTGGCTGGCAAATGACCTGCAAGCGTAGTTTTCTGGGTCAGACGATCGCGAACAACATGGACGCTCATGCATTTGATAAAGTTTTTTCAATTAATAATTCGCGTCTGTGGGTTTTATCGTCACCTTACTAACGCTTTGTCACCATTAAATGTTGAAACGTTTCATTAAATGGGAAATATAAGTGAATTTTTGAAGAGGTGGTGAGGACAGCCCACGAGTCAATATATTATTTGTGTACGTGATGTGACCGATGAACTTGCCTCTTGATGTGAACATGAATCCGCCAAGTGTCATCTTCGTTGCTACCCACCCTTTATCATTGACAATGGAGTCAGAGGGCAAAGAAGCTCATGGGAGCAAGCTGCGTGTTTGCTCGGTCCCAGCGTCTCATCCCGAACAGCGATGGGATGGGCTGACTTACACCATTCCCCCTGACCTACTAACCTCCGGTCACCTCTTCCTGTTTACGAAAGATTTTACTGTCAATAATAATGTAGCTCTATTGTGTAAGTCCATTGCAAATAATTATTGTAACTCTTTGCCTTGTTCTAACAATACGGCTCTTACTTTTGTTTCAAAAGATCGTTTAAATTTGCATGAAGCCTCGATGCATTATCATATCGCGTCTGTACATGTATTTGGGTGTGCGCATTGCGCCAACTGCAGTACAATCGTTCCCATCATGCGTCACTACCTGATCAATATTTTATAGAAGCTCATCAGGCCGTCCCAGCAGTCTTGGAAGAGACCGGTTGGGGGGAGCGAATGCACCCGCGTTGCTTGGTTCCAAAGATTGTTTGCTTTTTATGCGGAATTTCAAATAGACAAAAGATTTGCTCTTCCTTGGACGACCCTTGCTCACAAAATTAATTTGTATGTCCAGAGACTTAATATTAAAAGAACTACAGAGACCCCTAGCCCTATAATTGTGTGTAGCATGGTTACCACGGCAACTAGGGAACCATTTTTCTGTCTCCGTATATACGCGAAGTGGATAAGTATTCTGGTAGGTTAATGCTCTGTCAAGAAGCTTCAGGAGAGATGAACAAAATTACATCAGCTTCTCGAGTTTCCTCTACAAGATAGCATCTTAGCGACCGGCTAAATGCCCCCATCGCCCTGTATCTACTCCGATCTAGGCAATCTGACAGCTACGAGCTTTGAATACGAAATCCCATGCGTTACAGGTTAGAAACAGCCGTGGGGTGATTTTGTGTTCTTCTCCGTCTTGATAGGATATTGCCTACGGTGGAGCTTAACTTAAAAAGTAACTCAAAACTGTCGGTCCTTAAGCCGGCCGTGGATACAGGAGATAGAAGGACCTATTGTGAATGGACCTAAATAAACATTAAGCAAACCACCTCAAATGCTAAAAACTATTGTTGTTGAGAGGATTTTCCGCAAATCTAAAATTCAATTCTACTTATTTGTGATGACATCATTCGGATATAAATCTAACAGGTGACTTTTATGTGTCGGCCATTGAAAAGAGTAGTCTCCAAATTGAATTGTTAATGTTGTTGGCTTTCACTGCCCAAAAGGCGCGTCAATTCAATTTGACTTCTGACCGATTGAAAGCTGACAAAATATCTTCAATATCCATCATAGATTAATGCAAAGTTCATTTCTTCTTAAAGAGAAGATTTGGTTTTTGTCATCATCATGAAAATATGTTTTGATTTCTAAGAAACGACTGGACATCTCATGTGTTTTAGTCAACCATACTGTACCAATTAGGTGGACAATATATAAGTGCACTGTGTTTGGTTTAATTGTAAATACAAACAAATTTACTCAAACCTAATAATGTCATAGTGTTATGTCCACCATAACGGGAAATTGCTTATAACGATGAGGGTGTTTAGAGTAAGCTGTCACAGTAGTTTGTTAGCAAACTTGATAAATTTTTTTACCGTAATGAAACTTAAAATAATGTCACACAAAGATGTCCCAGTGTTACGCAAACGAAGCCATGTTTAGCAGTAACAAATAATTAAAATTACATTTTATATATATTTGTTAAATTCCTGAGTTTCTAGTTCGAATGACTCAAACAGTCTGTGTAATATTAACTAAGCAGTTTCCGAGAATCTGGTATCGTGATGTGTGTGTTGTGTACATATCAAACAAGGACAAGGTTTGAACGTCCAGGACGGAGTGAAATTATTAGTGGGGTCGTCGGCTGCGTTTAACCCAAGGTCGATTACACCCTCAACTGGCGAATGACATTGCCGTCTCGGACATCAAACCCACACCATAAATTATTACGTGTTACACTCGGTAATCTCAGGCGGGTTTCTCATAAGCTCTTATCATGGCAAACTCTTGAACCCAAGGCCAGGGGAGTATGGATTTCGAGAAATCCATAATTTTATTAAAAGCGGAATTATTTCATTAGTCTGGAGGATGCTTCCGTTCGTCTAAGGTTTAATTTGCGGATTACATAAAAGACAACAATGGTGGTATCTTGTAATTGGGCACCAAGGTCGATCAGGCTTATTCTTTTGGGTGTCTGAGAGTTGGGATGTGCTTTTAAGGCCTTAGGCTGAACGATGTTGCATGGCATTGATATTTAATTGATAGTTGGCTGTCACATTGATTCATTATGGCATTGTGCCATCGTCGTTGTCATTGAACGTCACCATGATAATGCATTGGTAGTAATAATAATGTAATAATAACATTTATTTAGCACTTTTTACTGGCTTATTTCTGTCTTATAATTTGTCGTGGTCATCGTCGTTGGGATCATGACAATCTCTATTTCCTCGCCATCGTCGTCGATTGGCATCGTCTTGCGGTATAATGTGGCAAATGCGTACGTTTCGTCTTCACTTATCGTCACCATTTGTGTCACAGGTGAATACTGCACACAATCGCCGTCACCAGTAAGGGACAATGTCATTTATGTCCCTGTACGCGGCTATCAAAATTGTAACTACTCTGTTTTTTAAGTAATCATTCACTGTTAAAATCAGGTGAAGCGAACGACTAACAAAACACATTTCCTAGACATTTAAACAAAAACTGAATAGAGGATGTACAGGGCGCCCTCAACGACAATCAATTACAAGGATTACGAAAGGATCGCGACGAAAGTACCGACGGCGATTTATATACAGTCGTTCCACACCTGCGCCGTACTCCTTAATAAGGAGCAACTTTTATTCGCCCTGCTTTGTTTCCCGCCTAAAGTTGCTTCACTTACCTCGTTATGTCGTCTGCTTGCGTGCATCATCCTTTAAGCTGTAGCGTTTCTCCCAAACCCCGTGGTCAGTTTATCATCGAGAAACGATGGTTCTGATTCGCAGATGTCCCCCGTTGAACAGCAACAAATCCCACAATTCCCACGAATCAGGTTGGCTGTTTCAAAGATAAAAACAAAGCTCCCACTAAGCGTCGAGCAAGCTCTACACCCTCTCTCCAAACGAAAACCCTAAAAACGTAGACGAGTGAAACAAAAATGTGACCACTGTCTAAATTGATGGAAATCTCTATCTTCTGCAGTAGAACCCAGGTGCTGCGTGTCAGATGAAAATGGCTTATACACTGCAAGCCTACCCTTCGAGTTAACCATTCACATTACCTCAGTGGCTATAGATTCGACGCATCAACGATTGAAATCTACAGAACCCGCCACCGGCCACGTTTAAATTCTCCCGTTTTTACCACGTGGCAGAAGAGAGTGAGAAAACAGAAAAGAAAAGAAAAAAAACACCGCGCGCGCTTAATAGGCCTATGCTTCATCCATAGAAGAAAAAAAATAGTACCGGTAGTCGTTTGCGAAATGAAACCTGACCGCGTAAACGGTTGTAGAAAATGATATACGTGCTGAATCATTGAAATATTTTATTAATGTGTATCAATTTATGGCGATGTCTTCGGTTAACAACTCGCCGCGGGCTGATTTCTTCATTAATTTACCGAAGCGTAAAAATCGGTGCGGCCGGATGGATGCTCTCCCACTTTTCGGGAAGGTCTGTGTACGATTTGCGGAAGCCAGGATCGTTTACGGCCGGTGCTCCCCTTACATTCGACGAAAATGTCATATATTAATCAAAAATTGATGCCCAATTATCTACTGCTCGAAATTAGAACTGATCGGGGATCAATAATTTAAGCTTGGTTGGGTATGACGTTACGATTCAAAGTCAGATTCAATTTTGTTTAACTTTTTTTTTTCCCGCCAGAACTTATGACTCACGTCATGGTGAAGATATCCTTATGTCTGTTTTACACGCAGCTATAGGGTCAAGGTGTAGTAAAATGCTAGTGAAATAGTTGGGTAAGTTACCAATTGTTTCCGGAAGGCGATACGGTACTTTGTTCACAATCGTTTTGTTGTAATTGTCATGAAATATGCAACCACCGGGGAAAGTTTCGTTGAAAAAAATCAGCGCCATTTTCCGATGGAAATATTTCTCAGAAGGAGTGATCCAAAGTAAGCTATTAACATTTTTATTTAATATAATTTTGTTTTTATTTTTATTTTTTTCTAAAGCAAACTCCAACTGCAGTACATTCTTATTACGGGCAAATTATGATTTGTATTTCTAATTGTCTTGCAGTCCTCATGAAAACAATTAAAGGTTAATACAAAAATAGGGCCGGTTATTATTTAGTTAATTTCAACGGAAGTTTTGCGCTGGTTCCCATTGACATTATTCATACTCATTATTGCTTTGCATCAATGACTTCCGCCGGGAGCCAGGGGCATCTCGATCGATTTCCAGCAGTAAGGGGAAAACACCGGGACCGCAGACCCAAAACAACTTGGCAATGACATAGATTCTTGTTCTAAAATCGCACTAGGACTGACTGATGTAGTGATATACACCGAGTATACCAGATCTAGAACAAGATAATTTCATCCGGGGCTCTTTCGGTTTGTTGTGTTTGATCGAATGCTATATTCAATTGCTCACTTGGATATGCGGCAGTGCCAATGGAGTCTAGCTGACTGGTGTGAGGCTAGAATAAGTGTGGGGGGGGGGTTCATACATCTACTTGATGAGTCGAGAACCGGCCAAAGAAAATCAATATATCGTCTCAAATGCTGAGTTGGACGGTGCGCTTTTATTTATTCAGATAACAATAGAGAAGAAAATAAAGGCCTATCCAATTTTTCATATAATTTAATACAGATTGCATTTTGATTAATGGCAATCTTTTCTTGTTACGAAGTGGAAACCGGGCCTGCTCGCGAGATGACCGAGGACACTTCATCAACGGTCTCATGTCAATTGCTTCCGGGCCAAGAAGACAAAAAAATATGTTTCTCGTAACCTAAACGAGCCGGATTTATTCAAAAGTGACGCAGAAGACAGTAACTGTTCCCCAATTTCGTTTGGAAATGTATCTAGGCAAAAAGTAGGAATAAAACCAAGAATGACAGTTGAGTATTGTTCGAACAAATACTTAGCTTTCGAGGCAGCGAATTTAAAGCACGCACCAAATAATCAACTAACAATTTATGGATTTATGATATTAGATTTATAAAGCGCACATTCTATAATACATTACTCATGGCATTACAGCAATAATGAACAAAGAGGTAAAATGGTCAATCATTGCGAAAACTGGAGAAAAAAAAAAAATTCTGGCAAAATAATATATTTTGTCAAGCACTTCAATCATCGTTTTTCACTAATACGGTGAGAGCCAAGTTTTTATTTTATTTCACGTTTAACGTAAATAATCTGGTGTGGTTTTAGAATGTAGAAATCGTTGTCTGACACATCGTGTAATTACCTTCTACGATTGATGCCGAGTCTATATAGTGATGGACATTTTTTGAGCTTGAGCTTGGACAGATTTGTTTATTTATTTGATAGATTTACCGAGTAGAAATGCGCGGCTTGGATTGTTTGTGTACATTAGGGTGTGTCATATGTCATTAAAAATGTTGTTTAGAAATATTGTGTGGTTTGGCGATCAGACGATGTGCAACACAACGGAGGTGTTGAAATAATGACAAGTTTGTTTTCCCTTGCATGTGTTATTTTGTAATTAACGAGGCCCAGTTCCTACATTCAACGCAGAAAACTGGACCAAGTGTGTGCCCTTGACTTATTTTAGCCCCTCGCGGTAGCAAGATACAATCGGTGCCAGACTCTGATGGTGCCTTGTGGCGCAATGAATCAATACTGTGACGTATTTGTTCGTGGAGTTTGCTTTGACGTATGACGTCATGTTGTCTTACCCTCATAGTTGTGTCATTGTTGATTTTGATGCCTGATGTGTTAACTTCCAACCATTTGGTGGTTCAAATATTCACAATCACACAGGAGGGTGTACACTCCTTCGAATGGAACGCATGTAGTTAGCTCTCTATTGGCCCATTTCATCTGACGTCATCACACAATAAGTTATGATTGGTAGTCAGTTTCCTGTCAAAAGGACATGTCACACGAGGCAATTTACAGGCAACCAGTCCCAGGCAATCTCCAATAAGAACATTCATTCATATTTCAGTTTGAGTTTTTTCATTATTTGAATTCCCTGGGGATCTTGAGTTACAGCAAGAAGGATGTCTCTTCTGCTGCCAAAGTGTTCATGTTGCATACAGTGCAATTGGTTGCCTCAAACCAAGTTGCCTGTAAAAATTGCCCCTTGTGACATGACATTTACTGTATAGTTTGCATTAATTTAGGCAGCCACGTGACTATGTGCAGTCAGATGCGCATCGTAATCCGTGCAGTGCATTACTTTGACTCCCTAAACTGGCAGGCCACGTGATGTGACGGCACCCGAAGGGGTCGATTCAGCTAGTCTTTTAGACCTACAAATCATGGTGAGGCCATCTTGATTTTGTTCTCCAATCCAAATAATTGTAACCAAACCGAGGCTCGAAGTAATTTTTTGTTTGGTTAAATGAATATCAGCATTCTTAACAGTTGTTGGATACTACAGGAACATAACAAATAGATGGTGGCAGCACGATAGGTATATGGTGCGGGTCAAAGGTGAACACGTGACGAACTGTTCAAAGCACAGCACCTTTAACAATTACAAAGTAAATCAATAACAATAAAATATTAGTTCAATGAGCCGTGCAAGTCTTGCGAGTGTAATGATTCGAACTCATTTTAGGAACCTTGAGTTTGCATACCGCACGAGAATTGTATGGTAATAGTTGGGGACGGATTGAAACTCGAGTTTCCAGCCAAACCATTTAAATTCCCCATGGCTGATAATGACACTATGACTGACCGATATTGACTTGTCTAATTTCATTACAAGGCAGGTCATAACTGTCTCTTGTCGCCTGAAATCACAATACGAACTGGAGAGGTCATGAGATGTCAACTCATTTTGGAGTACC
>JAUELU010000025.1:2217082-2228633 GCA_032357145.1 Evasterias troschelii
TTTGCTTTGCTTTGCTTTGCTTTGCTTTGCTTTGCTTTGCTTTGCTTTGCTTTGCTTTGCGTTGCCTTGCTTTGTTTTGTTTTGTTTGTTTGAGCCATGATAAAACTGGCATTCATTTGTGTCATTGCATACAACCTTTTGGAAAGCTTTGGAGATGGCTGAGATGAAAGGTTTGTGGATGCTGAATCAACAAAGATGAAAAGCAAAATTATTATTTTTGCCTCTGTTTTTCAAAATATATGGTGTGAACTTCACGTGGAGACCAATCTTCAACCATGGCAATACCTGAATGAGCAAAGATCTACAAAGTGAGTGAAATTTCCTCCACTTAAACAATCTTTTTTTGTTCCAATCTCCTCTCAGGCAATGAAAGGAGTGTCACTGGCTCGAGGCCACGATTCCTTGACGCTAAAGACAACCAGTGGCTTGGCGTATCTCTCGCGAGACAAAACATCGGAAGGAACGGTCGAATTGTCGTGAGTACTGACTTTGCATGCTCTATGTGTATAACTTGGTTTCTTCTGGGTAGTGTCTAACAGGTGCATGGTACCCCTCTCCCTCCACTCCCTCACCTTCACCCGCCCTCCCCCCCCCCCCCCATTCCAGAGTTGTCCCCGTGCACGAGCTAGCATATCAAGCCAACACGCGTGAATTGCAGAAACAAATAAACAATTTTATACTCCAGATCAAATTCCCCAAAATCATCAAGATAAAACCATTAAGCCATTCAGAATGTTCCTGATTGCATAATAAGGCTTTTAAAACCAAGATAAACGCCAAGCAGAAAACAATCTGAGGACTTAATTTCAATTCAGAGTGCTTCGGCCAAACCTAGCAAATTTGGGTCCAGAATTCCTCGCAGTTTTAAAAATTCCTGGGGAGAACCCTTCATTCTATCTTCCCTACCGAAGACCTTGACCTTACTTGACCTCAAGTAAGCTGACACCATCTTTGTCTTGTGCCCTGTGTGCAAGAGCATTAATAACTACTGATTTTCAGTACAACATGGGGTATCAGACTAATTTTCTTCCTTCTAAACCTCAGTCTGAGGAACTCAAATTTAGTTTTGGGTTGAACAAAGAAAAAAAAAACAGAGTGGGATTTGAAGCGGTACATTGTACCAGGTCATTGTACCAGACATTATTCAAATCTAACCCTGCAAACGGCTTACTACCAGAGCCCAATCTCATCCTAGTAAGCTAATTATAAAGTACAAACACTAGCTAAGCCCTTAAGGGAAATAATTTTATGATAAACTTAGTACTTTTGTACTAAAGAAAGTTGAGCACCAAACAGAAGACATTTGCTTGGCACAAACGGGCTTCGCGGAAAAATTTGTGAAATAGGCCTAACATTGGAACTATTTTGGGGTTCAGGTTTCTGGTTCATTTTCCACATGCAATACAAGGGAAAACTTTTTACAGAACTTAATAATTTAGTATGGGGAGGTCAGACAAGAAGCCGAAGTTTGTAGGAGGTCGGCCCTGGATCCCAGGGCCCAATGTCATGTTGACTATAAAAGTACAAAAAAGTAGCTACTGTAAGCACTAATGTGCTAATGTTTCTATAATTGAGATTTCAGATTGAAGCCAGTGACCTTGATATCTTCTAGCTGCAGTGTACTTTATATTAGGAAAATGAGAGAGAGCAAAAAATAAAAATAAAATTGGCTGTTGACATTGCAACATGCTGTCTTTTCGTTATTTTTTTTATTTTGAAGGACATTGTTTTGGTTTTGGGAGAGGAAGGTCAAAAGTTATTTTGCATAGCAACATATTTTGAATGTTTATAATACTACTGATTGATAAAACATTCCTTTGAGGTGGAGGTATTGTTGCACCGAGGGACCCTTGGAAAAAATAGAAAATTGGAAACGTGGAAAAATGCAACATATTTGTACATCCTGCCATGTGTATCCGTTCACACGAGTAGCTAACTTCGCTGCTAGCTAACAGCGAAAACCCTTTGACCGTGTGAGCGCAAAAGTAAGCTAACTTCCCTGCTAATTCCAAAATCTAGCAGTGAAAATTTCCAGAAAAAAAGTTGTGCCGTTAGAAGACTGAGTTATCAGTAGACTTCCCAAGTAGCGGAGACGGTGATTATCAGAGGACACTTGCCAGACCATAGAAAGAGCAGCTTGCACACCTACATGTATCAAGAGAACAAACCCGACCCCCTCCTCTAGCCTCATCCTACCCCTCCCCTACCCTCCCCATAACCCATCCACTCTGCCTCTGGGGCTCATTTATCGAAGCACTCTGCATGCATTTGACTTTCTTCTTGTAACGATTTCTTCACTAAGCCCTTTTCATACATGTACTAGAAAGGAGAAAGTTTCCGGGGAAAAAACCCTCTTACATATTCCCAGGGAATTTTAACCTCACATTTATCCTTGTGTAAATGTACTTTTCATACTAACTGACATTTTCTTTGAAACAAAAAATGCACACTTTACAAGTGTAAAAAAATGCACAATTACAAGTGTTTACAAAATTTTTTTCTTTTGCTTAAAACTCCTCTACCCAAGAGCTAGGAAGAAAACAATTCTGGCAAGTTTCCTTGTCTTTGCGATTCAAGTGCAAAAAAGCCAAAGCAATTTTTCTGGAAAGTTTAGTAAAGTGTGTGACAGGGGCTATTTTCTCATATTGTTAACAAACCCCCTTTTTACCTCCACTGACGTGTCTCGCATGGGCCATCCCTCACCCCCAGGTTTGTGCTCATCGATGGGCTAACAATTATTACGCAGACGCTATCCTGCCAAACGGGGCCTGCTATACTATCAACGCCGAACTTGACTTTGTGAGTGTGGTAAAAAAGCGGCCATGCTTGAATGGTAAGTTAGGAGCTCTCGGGCATGCTGCTGGACTTTTCGCTTTGCTGCCCGGCTTTATTTTTCACAACTTTTCAAGGCTATTGTGTGAATTGAGCGGCTCTGGCTAATGTTGTGGCTTATGGCTGTTGGCTGACAGTGTTAGCCTTTAGTCTTCAACTCAGATGTACATTAAAGTAGTCAACAGTTTGCACTTAGCTTGCCTTTGCAGCAGTTGCACGATTTTTATGTTGCTTTAATTTTTACTAATTTCACAAACCATTTGATAATGAAAGAAGATTAACTGGATAAAAGCTTGGATTATTTGCCGATTAATGTAACGTACAGCGTAACGACTCCACGATTTTGCTGTTTCTTTAATTTTATACTAATTTCACAAACCATTTGACAATGAGAGAGGATTAACTGGATAATCCAAGTTTGGATTATGGTGTAACGAATTATGAGATGCTCATGAGCTTAGCAAAACAATTGAAAACTTTATTGGTGACTGTGACGGACCCTCTTCTCAAAGGCCCCTCTCACACCAGATGGATTTATTGGGAAATTCCTGTACAAGCTTGGTTGATCTTTTCACACTTAGATCTCTAACCCTGGCAAACTCTTGTGAGATTCCTGGGGGAATACGCGTACATTGTACAGCTAGCCCTGCTTGGGCTTGTTGGAAGTAGAGGGTAAGGTGAGATAAACCCAGGGTAGCAAACTGATTATAAATTTTTCCCAGAAAAAAAAAGTGCATCAAGTGTGAAACAAACATAGGGTGGCAATGACATTGAAATTTCCTTAAAAATGTCATGGGCTTATTTCTTGGGAACTGTCTCTGTGGCGATAGATGGGGCCCAAGTCTTTCAATATGTATGAAGAACTTCAGACTATTTCTTGTTGCGAAAGCATGCCTTTGACACTGAACAACACACAACCCTCTAAGCTTGCTGTTTTTTTTTCATTTGCCTTTTGTTGACCCCCTTCCCTCCCTCCCTCCTTCCCCCTTCCCCATCATCTACTCATTGGCTAATCGTTGTGACTGGACCACTGGACAGGCATGTGCTCATCGCTGGGCCAATGCGTACTTTGCCGGGAGTCACCATGTCATTATGCCCAACGGTGTCTGCTTCACCCTGGCTAGCGACTTTGAAGTGTTAAACAAGAGCATTCCGTGCATTCATGGTAAGTGTAGTACCCATGGGGAGGCTTGGTTGATTGGGGTAACTTGTTATTTTCACCCCGAGGTAAGTTTTTCACGCCCTGCCCTCATCTATCCTTGCACTGAACATGCACTGCTCTACAGCTGTTTTTGTTGGTGTGTCTTGAGCATGAATACATGTAGTTACAGCTCAGCATGAAGTGTTGTCACTCGTTTATTTTCTATTATTGCTGTCCCAGACTGGCATGACTGGGGATGCTCAATTTCTTGATTGGGAGAAGAACGGTCAAATCAGGGTAGAGGTCTCTGAGCGGGGTAGCTTGTTTGTTATCCCAATGAGTAGATCCCAATGGGGTAGATTAATTATTGTCCTCACCCAAGACTACCTAATTGGGGGTGCACCCTCCACTAAAAAGGGAGAAAACAGAGCATCAGCCTCATTAATATTTTGTAGGCCCTGAAAATATTCTATACTCAGACAGATTTCAGAGCCAAATAAAAGAAGTACAGTGTACACAATTTGCCCAATTGTGAACTGGG
This sequence comes from Evasterias troschelii, assembly GCA_032357145.1. Lineage (NCBI taxonomy): Eukaryota > Metazoa > Echinodermata > Asteroidea > Forcipulatida > Asteriidae > Evasterias > Evasterias troschelii. The sequence goes on from JAUELU010000025.1 coordinate 2,221,597, forward strand.
GGTTGTTGACTTCCAACTTGGAAGTATTTTGGATGTCATAGGTCCTGAAATAAATGGTCCTATTTGCCGAGAGGTGTGGGGAGATTTTAAAAGATTGATGCTTGGACATGTTGGACGCTTGGAAAATTACACTAATGTAGGTAGTGATGTTTTTATCTGGAGCGGGGAATAACTTGACAGGCCTTGGGACTCCTCATATCAAATTGAGCAGATGATAAAAGTTCAATAGTCAATGGGTATTTTGCCTTTTACTGTAAAAAGCTGTGAGACTTTTAAGTGTTTTTTTAATATTTAGCATTTTGCATGGTAAAGCGGAGTCTGAACCTGAGACCTCTAGTTTAACGTGCCGGTTCTCTACCAACTGAGCCATTTAGCTCAGATGTTGGCCGTCTCCCTATTTCATATTTTGTCAATATCTTTGTTCGGGGATTCAAAGTTTGTAAGAAGAAGTAAATGACTTCAGGATGAAAGAGCGAAACACACTCATTTAGAATCCTAGTGGCACGTGGTTGTCCCATTGGGAATAAGAAAACTGGGTCACAATGATTAGACGATATTACAAGAGTCGTCAAGGTTATATCAGCAGGGACTTTGGAAATTTGCCACAACCTGTCAGACAACTTGACTTGAATTTAACACATTGTACGACAAGCCTCTGGAAATTCCATCATATACGGTGATGACGTTTATTAAAGGTGCTGTTTACGTTTGGTAATTGGAGCCTACTCATTGTATTAATCCTATCTAAATGTATGTAATACAATCAAACTATCCGGTGAAAATTTCACCTCAAAAGGTGGTTGCGTTTTTGAGATATCACCGAAAATATTTCCACTCAGGAAGAATATTCCCTGTAGAAATACACAGTCTGGGAAGTGTTACGGCCGTAACGCTTTTCAGATTCAAATTTTGGGGGGAAAAAATGTGATAAATTTGTCCATAACAGAAGTACTTCAAAGTGAAAAGTTTCTCAAAATGCATTATACTTATCAAAGCTGCTGTACTTCTTACCAAGTAAGTTTTTATTGCCATTAATTTTCAGAGTCATTACCAAACGTATACAGACCCTTTAAAGATGCCAGGTCCAATTTTTAGGCCGATTTGACCCCCAAAATTTAGAACAAATTTGAAGTAACTATTTTTTTTAGATTCAATAAAAATATTTTATACTTTTAATTAAAACCATCGTGACGTTTAGTAATTTGTAAGCCACTTAAAGAAGCAATGCAAATTTTTTATGGGATTACACCTTGAAATCTCTACGTGCGCAAAGTTGTTTGGTGTAAATCTGTCGCTGTTTTATAACGAGCAATGACGTGGTTCACAGCAGGTACAGTCCTCATACTAGACTGAAAACCACATGAGTGCTTTAAAATACCTTAATACACAAAAAGCCGACCTCGTCCCCAGGGTGTGTCGAGCAGTACGAGGTTGATCGCTCTCTCACCCTGGTATTGGATCATTTGCATATCCAAAATATTTGGATATGTATGCAAATTAGAATAGTCTGGCTGCTTTTCGAAATTCACATCTTGGTCATAGTCTCGTGCTCCGGTACCAGATTTAATAGCCTGTTTGTACATTGGTTGCCGGCCGGCTCTTAATAAAATCGCTGTCCAATCAGGGTCCTAGTAAGGAGTTTTCCTCCCAGGGTTTACTATTGTAAACATGGTTGGAAATAAAGTAAACCATGGGGACGAGGTTGACAAAAAGCCTTTTGTAGACCTGTGGTGGAACATGTAGTTGGTGGTTTTAGATTTTTTCTTTTACGGCATAAGAACGCCATGAACCACAACGACGCCTTCGTTCCTCAGACACAAATCTTCTTCGTGTGCCCCTCTCACATCACTCCTGGGGAAACCGTTCTTTCTCTCGGTGCGGTCCTTCCCTCTGGAACTCATTACCCATCAAACTGAGAAAGGAGACTTCCTGCCTCACATTCAAGAACGAACTTAAAACCCATCTCTTTTAATAAGTTGTTTAATTTTCTGTTTAATTGTATATGGTTCCCAGATGTGAGCTTAGGGTTCTGCGCCGCAAGGAGTGTCACTAGTGACAGACATGGCGCATTATAAGTTTCCATTATTATTATTATTATTATTATTATATAGTTTGGGTTACATCACTCAGAGACAATGGCCCATTTTCATTGAGCTGCTTGACGGTAAGCAAATTTTCGTGCTAACTGTAGCACAAAAAGTTTGCATAAGCATAAGCGTATTTCACAGGTTAGCAACAAATTTAGGCGGCCACCTTGCGCGTTCATGGATTTGCATTGTTCCGTCATTCATTTTCTTGTAGTAAGCACCGGAAGGTTAGCATGCCTTATCGTGTGCTACAATTTGCCAAGTCACCAATAAAACCATGGCACCATTTATTTAGTTCAAGAAAAATATATTTTGTATATACAATTTTGTTATACTTGTACACATGCAATGGTCATTGAAGTTAGCTGCAACACTTTTCATAAAAAAAGTAGACAGAAAACTGTTTGTGGATAGGTTGTTTTTTTAGATAAAGTTTTCCCGCGACTGCGTGGATGTAGCTGTGAAATTAGAGTAGCGAAAAATCTGTGAAAGTGCACACTAACGGCTATAAAAAGTAAACCCCAAACAAAACTGTAGTAGGAAGGTGTTATCGATACATGACATTCATATGCAAATCCGCTGGAGATTTGCCACAAAGTGCTAAATTTAACCATGATTCAACCTAACCGTTCAAAACTTTTTCCGCTCATGTCGCTTTTGGGTTCCAGCAGGCCCGCAGGCATAGAAAATTCTTGTGTGTCGCTTGTGTGTGTACAGGTATGCGCCGCCGATTGTGTGTACACAGTGTTGAAACTTGTCAGTCTTTCAGCGAGCAGTTGTAGTTCTTTGGTGTGCAGTGGAGTGTGACAGCACCCTGGCTTTTTCATGTCACTCACTCTCGCAACTGCTGAGGTTTGTTACATGTACTACAATGTACATGGAGCTGTCACAAGAGTTGTTGCAGTTTCTTATTTCCACGACTCGTTCGTAATCCTACGCTAAAGTGCTTAGTGTTTGAGTGGAGTCACTCCCATTTTATTAAACTTTTGTCCGTTTTTTGGATAAGGTGGTTTCATCCATTTCAAGGGAAATATTTAGTGTGACTTTTGAAATCTTAGATTTATTCGTCCATCTCCCGTAATCTGAGGTAGGATTTGAAACTTTTCTTGGTTTACACAATCTTGTGAGGTTTGAAGTATGACGTGTCGTGTCCGAGCGGTTAAGAGCACGGAACTCGAGCTCATGGTGTTTTCTGATCAGCAGAGATTGTCACGAGATTGTCTGATGTTAAACCTGATCCCAGCATGTGTCAACTTCTTTCCATGGAAGTTGCCAGGATGGAACATGATTTAATTATCAATAATTGGGGCAGAGATAATTGGATCACTGTCTTGTCTACAAGGTCTACACCTGTTTGTTGTTTTTTGAAGGTCATCATAAGCCTAACAATGTATGGAAAAAACCCAAACTCTTTGTAACTGTACTTTGCAATTTATATATTTATTTTTTTTCCTTTTCACATTACAGTTAATTTTGGCTGTGTGAAACTCTATGGTACTTTGCTATTGATTTTAAAAACAGTTTGGAACTATTTCTTCACACCTTCACATACTATCTGACAGATGTCGAGAGTCAAAGTTTAGACTTGGAATTTAAACAATTTTAAGGAGATGAAATAACACCCAGGCTTCTTGGGTTGTCACACTTGGCTGAAAGCCATCCACAAAATCTTCTAAGGAGCTGTGATCCACTCACAGTGGTGCTTTTTTAATGCATTTTTTTGGCAGTGATTTATGCCTACTTTTTTTTTTTAAAGGAACATTTTCCCATTTTGTTCTGCATCTTGTCCTACATGTAGAGCCCATTCTTGTCTGATGATTGGCTTCATGTAGTTCATTGATATAAAGCTGCTTTGTAAACCACTGCCTGCAAAGACTGAAGTGGCCAAGCTGGAGAGTGCCTACATGTAGTTCATTGCCAGGGTTTGCCCTTGACTGATAGTGATTGGCCAGCGGGACCAGTTAGCTTGTCATTCCACTAGTCCCTCAGCTTTCCCACTAGTCAATATTTCAAATGAAATCTATGGGAAGCTTTTCAACACTGAACTAGCCAGCCGGATCCACTTGGAGAGAATTCTGACTGGTCCTCATGTGTTTTAACTGGTATTTGGCCAGCGGACCACCACTAAGGAAGAACACAGATTGCTTTAAATCTTATTTGTACACCACTGTCTGTAAAAGTTACTTTATATAAAAGTGGTCCAGCTGGGAGGTTTGATGAGTGGCAAGTTCATTGCTAACTTGTAAACCACTGTATGCACAAATAACTTTACTGTACAGTGTAATGGCTTTAATTCAAGTCCCACAGTTGAAAATGTCAAAAGTTCTGGTGGAAAACCTAACATATACACTGAAAACCACACGCTACACGTACATTTCAAAATTTCTTATACTTTAGAACAGTTCCCCATGGGTGGTCTACTTGTAAGACTTTGTGAATCATTGAGGGTGTCCAGATCACACACATGAGTTTCTCTGGGGCTTTATCCCAGGTCCAGGGCAGACACACAGGGAAAAGCCAGCAGTCTATTTCGATTCGTTCTTGTACAAGATTTTGCCAAACTGTATTTTTGGAAAGTTGTCTATGGCAGCACAAGCCCTGATCGCCCCGGTACCCAGTGTGACCTCACAGCGTCCTCTAACTGGCTTCCTGTAGATAGCCAGACATTGTGTGTACATTGCAACCCGATGGGGTCGTGACCTCGGGAAGGAAAAAGGTCATGGGAAGTGAGGGGCTGAGTCAGAGGGATGCTGCTGATAGTGAGTCTGGTGCATAGTGTGAAGGATGCATGAACTCATGACAAGAACATCAACAACAACAACATCATCAACAACAACAACAATGAAAAAGAAAAATTGAAATAATTTATAGCTTGCTTTTTTCTTTCTTTAGAAACTTAAACAAAAGGACTTAGTTTAAAAAAAAAGTTAATGCAATTTGAATATTTGCAAACGTTATGGTAAATTTTTCTTTTAATAAATTTGCAACCATTTGAAAATTTGGTAGATTGTACCTACCATCACAATTGCAAATTTTCAAAATGGCTGCAACTTTGACACTATGACATATTTAAGTTTCTGAAAAAAATGCAAGCTTTATTGTGTTTCCTGTTAACAGCTAAAATATAATAAATAAAAAAAAACTAAAATAATATAAAAGTGGGAATTTAAGATAAGCTGAGTAGGGGAAGAGCCTGGAGAGTTTCCAGTATCAGTCCTGTGCATCACATGAAGATTACGAGTGGTTGTTTCCATTAGTTTTTCAGTTTTGAGTTTGTTTTGGGGGGATTCAAGTTCTTTATTTGAGTTTGAATGCAGGACCTGTTTGCAAGAAGAGGACTTTCTCCCTTCCAGTCGTGCGTTTTGATTGAATATCAAATAATCAACCAAAGGGGAAACTGACTGGGTAAATTTTTTATTAATTTTTGGTTAAACAAGGACAAATTTAACAGAGTGGGATTGGAGCCAATGACCTCCAGATTGACGTGCTGGCGCTCTACCAACTGAGCTATCTAGATTGAGTATCATCAGAATTCAGGATAACAAATTTTCTTTACAAAAATGTAAAGACTGTACACTTGGAATGTGACGCGGTTTGAATTTTGACACTAATTTCACTTGAAGGGTGTGAGACACAGTGGTATTTTACACCATTTCAACTTGAGGTTGGAGGCTTGTGATTTTCCCCATTTTCACAACGACTCTATAGTGAATCACAAAACGACATTTTATTTTGCAGACTCTCTTTATTTATAGCATCTGCTGATACAGGTTTGATGAAATTTGGCCAGCTAGAATACCTCGGATCTCATCTGTACTATAACAAGGACTATACTTACAAGTACATTACCTTTTATAACCGTACTGTTAGCTCCTGGGACTTAATATTGTGACTCATTTGTTAGCTTTCTTCTAAATATAGTAAGCTGGCTTTAAACAAGTGCATATGCCGGAAGCAAGCATGGAAGGAAGAGGTTTGGGGGGGGTTGTTGTAAGGCTTGGGAAAGTTAGGTACCCCCCCCCCTTTATGCTATCTGGGTTTTTTGATTGGTACTAGTTGACCGGTGCAGGAAGGTGATCCTGGTTTGGTTTTTTTCTCAATCTTAGTATAGATTGAATGCAGGGCTTTTTAAGATAATTTTCTCTGGTGGGACTTTCTGATGGCCAGTGTAGTTTGTGTCGGCCTTTGTATTTGTTAGGACTCCCATTTTTTACTTTCTAGGATCCTTTTTGCTTTAGAGTAGGCAATTATTGTTCTTTTTTTACACTGTTAACCCTCCTTTCAAGTTAACTGGCTAAGCGGTGCGAAGCAGAGACCAGTCACAGCTTACAAATGTTGTGAGGTATTTTGGCTGGTGACAATCTGCTCAGCACACTTTTACTTTGCTTAGCAAATTTGGGTGTGTGTGTGAAAATTTTTTGGGGGGTTGAAAATCATTCACAGGTTCATTTTTTATGTTAACAGTGGGCAATCTAACATCATTTCCAAAGTTAGTTATCATCTATATATATGTGTGAAGGATATGATCATAAATCACTCAAACTAATGGACCAATTGTGAGAGAAATTATAGGTTTATTGGTTGGCCTCCATGCAGCGCATTGTGTGGGGTCTTCATGGGTGTGTGTAGAATCCCTTTTTGAGGGACCTCTTTTACCATAAATCAAAAGTTGACCCCACTATATCACTTCATTTTAACTTTTGACCCTCTAAAATTGTATTATAGTCTTATGCTACTATAGGCTATATTGTACTAGTTGTTCCACTAGTACTAGTAGAAACATGTGTGGATGTGTTGTGGCAGAATATACTGTAATTACTAGTGGAACAACTAGTGCAATATAGCAAAAGACTGTATCTACTAGTGGAACAACTAGTGCAATATAGCAAAAGACTATATCTACTAGTGGAACAACTAGTGCAATATAGCAAAAGACTATATCTACTAGTG
>JAUELU010000025.1:2475469-2493218 GCA_032357145.1 Evasterias troschelii
TTACTCGTTACCGAGTAAGTTTTTATGCTAATAATTATTTTGAGTAATTACCAATAGTGTCCACTGCCTTTAAAGATCTAAGCAATTTATTGGGAAGGACCTTCCCGAGGACTGCCCATGGGGTAATGTCACGTGGAGACCCGTGCAGTAGGGCAGTGTAACGCGAGTAACCATAGAGTTGCATGTAAGATAGTACAACATGTGTAACCACGGTGATGCCTGTGTAACAAGAGTACTCCTAGCACTGCGTGCAAGATAATGATACATTGGTAACCATTGCCCTAGGGCAGTGTAACACGAGTAACTATTGCATAAATAAGGAAATGTAACCGTGCACGGGGAACCATGCAGTTGCCTATATAGGGCTGTGTAAAGTAGCCATTGAATTGCAAGATAATGTAACGTGACGTGCAAAACCATGGGAGTTGCCCATGATGGCAATGTGATGTGATTTACTTATAAAACTTTTCTTTTGGGGTGAGCAAACATTGAATTGCCCATTTTGATAAAGTAACATAGGGCCCAGGTAACAACGTAACTACCCATTTGGGAACTGTTACATGAATACTTATAAAAGTTACTGCTACGGGTAAAGTGTAACGTGAGTTAACACTGAATCGCCCACTTGATGTATAATGGGTAACAACGAACGTTGTAACGTGAATACTCACAGGTGTTCTATATGGATGTGTAACGCTAGTTACCATTCTTCATTATGCTGATTGTAACATTCTGTGTGTCCTCGTTGATGTTTTGAACAGGGTGGCCAATGGTTGAACCAAACTGCACAACTTTGTAAAGTTCTTTGCTCTGATGAGAGCTCGTACACTATGTTCAGCTGCATCAATGGCAAACTCATCGAGGTCAACGAGATGCTGTTGGACCATCCAGAAATTATACAAAGTAAGGTATGTATATCTCTTCCCTTGAACAGTCAACATTTTTTCTCTAATGAAGAAAAACTTTTATTTTTGTCAACGTAATGCTGATATATATTGGCACAATTACAGAGAATGATATCATGTGAAAGCTTCACTTTGAACACATTGTCTGAGAAAACAGCCCAAAACTGTCACCGATATATTTTCACAAGAATGTCAAGTCCATCAACGTTTAGCAAAGTGACAGCGTGTACCAACCGCATCTCTGTTTTGGGGTGGACAAATTATCCAAACCTTGTTACGTTGAAGAGAATCCCTTTTTCAAAAAGTAAATGCTATCAACAGCTGCAGTGTTTCTTACTAAGTAAGTTTTATGGTCGTTAATGTTCAGAGTTTTTACCAATCTATAATCCAACCTTTGAAGTCACCTCGGGAAAATCATTGAAACTGATGCCCGTGTAAAAATCAATTATAATCAATTATAATCATTTAAATTTAACGAGAGGTCGTTGGTTCAAATCCCGCTCTAGTAATTTTTTCTTTGTTTAACCCAAAATCATTTAAAATTTACTCAGTCAGTTTCCCTTGTAGTTTATTATAAATAACACCATTGACTTATCACGTTGTTTTACACCGCCCCTGATGTTGATAAGAAGGTATTGTAAATTCAAATTAACAAATGTTAATATCTGTTAAAAATGTAACTTTGCTCTAAAGGACTAAACCCCTAATGTTATGGTATATTTTGAGATTGTAAAAATCAATTTCAGATGGTCTTTGAAACGTTTTGCTCCATCCACTCAGCGTGGGTGTTTTTAAGTTGCTCGATTGTTAGTTTTGGGACAGGCCTTTTTGTACCGGTGATGTTGTTTTAGCTTGGGGCTGGCTTCCTTTAAACTTTAAATGGCGTTAAAAGTCAGTTTATATGGGTTGCCTTTGGACAATGCAAAATAATAATAGTGCAGGGTGTCACGAACAACTGCTGTTTTCGGCTGTTGTGTCCGGCGATTTAATGAAGTCTTAAGAACATCTAGCCCATACGGTGCTTCCCTTCTTTCGTATACGTGTTGTTTTCGTTCGTCTTTGTCCAACTTGTTTATTATTTCTAGAGTTTTGAACAGACCGTGAATGTATCGGCGTAACCGACCCTTTAAGCAGACTAATTAGCTCCGCTCAACCGGTGGGTTACATTGAAGTTACCACATTCATGTGCCGTCCTTCAAATAAGCCGACTGGACTCTCCCTTTGTTTTCTTCCGTTCTTGTTTTTCTTTTCTGTTTTGCCGACTCCGTATTTGTTGTTTAAACAACTGTTCTCTTCTCTTCTATTTTCAATGGTGTTGGTTTAAGCGTTCAGTTCTCATTTTTGGGCCAATAATATAATTGTGTGTTAGTTTCTCGTCAGTTCTCAAGGATTTTAAGCCCCGCAAGGAAAATGTTCATTATCAATTGTGTAAAAGCATAACATTTTCTTTGTAATATTAGAGCACTTAAAAATTGATCATGTGATAATTCCGCCAGCAACAAACATGCCTCATCAAAAACATGGTGTTTTTCCTAAGTTGTTACTATCAATTCAACACAATATAAATATTGTAATAAAGAAAGGGTTACTATAATAAAACCCCGGTTAAGGTTGGCCTGTTTTAATGACAATAGCTCTGCAGGAGGGGTTTAGTATTGTGCCGTGTTGGTCGCGGTCGAGTGCCTGAAACTTTCATTGGGACGTGGGTCTAATCAAAGTTTGCGGACCGCTGATCTAATGTATTTTGCTTCAATTTAGGGCCATCAAAAATTTGTTAATAGTATCTCGTCAGTGACCGCATGGAATGTTGGCCATGTAGTTAACTTAAAAAATAAAGCAGAACAAATTTTTGTCTTTGAATAAATAATACCCTACAAAATTGAATGTCTCTCAGTTCACTCGGTGTGTCGTGGTGTTTCTGATCAGCCGAGTGTGGGTTCGAGTCCCAGTCGTGACACTTGTGTCCTTCAAGCAAGATAATTAACCGTTATTGTTGCGTCCTTTGTATGACACGTTAGCTGCCGTCTGTCCCGACGCGTGTGTTGAGTAACGAACGTGGAAGAACCCAGTATAAGAGTAGGAGTTTGCCCCGGTGTTTTCTGGGCCCAGTTTCATAGAAATGCTTAACTAAGCAGAAATGAGCAGGATACCAGTCACAAATTTTAGATGTGACATGGTAGTTTGGCTGGTAACCTTATTCTGGTAAGCAAAATTGTGTTGTGCTTAGCTACTTTTTTTGTTTAAGCAGCTCTATTAGGCCCTGGTATGGTTGGCTGCAGAATGCGCCACGGCACCTTGTAAACTGATGAGTCTTATATTTCCAACAGCTTTACAATATTGCATATCATTATTAAGAAGAAAAAAACGGGCGCTATGAGACACCCTCGGGTGTAATAAAGTGCTATATTAGAACTGCGTATATTATTATTCTTATTACATGGTAAACAAGTGTTTAAAGGCAGTATATATATATACTTTTGGTAATTGTCAAAAATCCTCACTTGGTGTATCCCAATAATAACATGTATACAATAAAAACCTGTGAAAATTTGGGCTTAATTCATTGGTCATCGTAGTTTCATGAAAATAATGAAAGGAAAACAAGCTACACTTTGTAGCATACAGAATTGCGTGCTTTCAGATGCCTGAGAAAGGCGTGCCTGAAGTCTTCTCAGATTCAAATTTTGGGGTTGAAAAATTAACCCCTCTAAAAAACTGCATCACTTCAAAGGGGTCGTTTCTAACAGTGTATTATACCAGTGGTTCTCTAGTGCTCTCTAAATAAGTAAGTTTGTTATGGTCATTAATTTTAGGAGTAATTACCAAAGATATACCCTCACTTTAATACCAAGTTATTTATTATAACTATTTGTTGTTGTAAAAAGTGGATAGCTTTGCCCCCATCCTCCAGTATGCTAATCATGAAGGCCATCGTAACCCGTGTTCTAACTGCAGTCGGCAACTCGACAACCTCCTTCCCCTCCTCCTCTATATTTCCGGCATAACACATTAATCAAGGCACAAGAAGAAAATTAGCGTCCGACTTCCGCAATAAAAATCAATTTCAAACTAGACATGCCCGTCAGGTTTGTAAACAAAGCAAATTGGGATCCCCCTTTATAAATAACAAAACAAAGGTCGTTGTCAGCAGTAGTTGTTTGCGTTTCGTATTAAGGATAATGATTGCTTCCGTCTCTAAATAACAAGTAAAATAATTCGAATAATTTTGATGTCTTTATAAATCATATCATAGGCCTACCATGCCACATTGTTATAATTAATACATAGTAATAATTATTATTATTATTATTATTTATTCGGTCAAAATAAGCAACAAAGACATACATACATGAGAGTGAACGACAAGTTCAATGTAAAATAGGATAGATAACAGGATGTCTAGGTTTTTAAATGTACAGACTGAAAATAATGAATGGATTTAAAAAGCAAATTTTGAAAGTCCAAGTAACAAATAACAATCAGCAATTGAACACAGGCTAATAATTAAAGGCAACATTAGTCGAAAAGGCTAGAAAGAAATATCACAAAAACAAACAATTCATTCTAAGATGGCCAGGATTAATAAAAGCGAACTAAATCACTATGACTCGAGAGCCTATTAATCCAATCTTAAGATGGAACACTTGAAAGTTGATGAGTGATGTGACGAAATGCTGTGTTGATTTAAGCACATTACATTTCTCTGTCGTTTACATGGTGCCGGGTTTTGATTTGTTTTTCCCCATCGAAAGAAATGTGTCTCAAAGGAACAGCAAAATCTCTCGCATTAGTCTAACATCCGGGAGCCTGAGGGAGCCTTTTTCGGGAGGTAACGTGGGTGGAGGAAACAAATCGCGCACTTTAACGGGATCCGAGAATGCGAACGAGACTTACTCGTTCTGGAAGAGGCTGGAAATGCAAAAGGAAATAGTCTGGTACCAAGCTATAGTTATTGCTAGTTGTTCGGTGGGTTAAATACACGTCAGGGAGCCTGACGGGGTTGTTCATTGATGTGAATACGTGAACCAGTCGTCTGCCTACCAGTCACATGTTGTAAATTTGACATTGTAGTTTGGCTGGTAACCTTATTCTGGTAAGCGTAATTTTTTCTGCGCTTAGCTATTTGTTGTGCTTAAGCAGCTCTATGGAAATGGTTCCTGGTAAGTACTAACCACGTAAATTGTTTTGAAATACTGAAATGCATTGCCTACTCTCATCTCCAGCCCGGCACTGAGGGCTACATCGCCATCGTCCTCCCCAAGCTTGGTGGTTGTGATCAGCAGATGGAGAAGCTTCTCACCCTAGACGATTACGAGGCTGTCTTGAAAACGAGGCTGGAGACGAGTGGAGGTAACCGTCAGACTAAAGAATGAGGGTCAGTTGAGTACGTGTATAAAGTGTTCATTTCATTGATTGAGATGATGAAGTTGGCTCGTGGAGGCGGGGCCTAGGTTCGCTCGTCCCCAGCGCCTTGCCTTAAAACCAAAGGCGCTGGGATGGGCAAACGTATCAAGCACGCTCATTGGTTAATGCTTAGTCCCATCATGCATCACACTCACATTGCACGCATGACGTACTTGCTGAACAAGAATCTGTGCAAGCTGATTAGCCCATCCCAGTAGTCCTGGATAGTAAGGCAAGGCGCTGGGTACGAGCGAAGGGCTTAGGGTGTAACAATCCTGTAAACATTTGAGTGAGATTCATTTGCCGAATTTTTTATTTTTGTGTAATCCTTGGCAAAGTTTGAAACTTGACTCAAAAGACTTCCCGAGATGTATTCATGCCGGCAAGGGGTATGTCAACAACAATTTGACCTTGGGCCAGCAGCCCAGAGCCAGAAGAAGAACAAAATTCACATCACTTGTCACGTTGGAAGCCTTTTTTATAATTATCATTGTTTTAAACAACTTTATCGTTGCAATTCTTGGGAATTTGCCAGTAATAATACCTGTATTTATGAGTATATTATTGTATTACTATTACTTTCAATGAACGGCCAACCCTAAATAGGGTTAGCCGGGCCGAGCGCCGTGCCGGGCCGTTAGCCACGACTGACTAAACTTCCCCGAAACTAAGAGTGTCAATAAATTGAGGAGACGCCCCACGGTCGAACAAAAACCTTTGGTATTAAAAGCGTAAGGGTCAGGTAAAAAAAAATCACCTCTTATTTTCTCTTCGTTTCGTCAAGCAGTCGAGCGGACATCTTGTTTTGAACAACCCGTTGAACAAAATATGAAAATGTGCTCGATTTGTTACACAATTATAATGCCTAGCATAACAGTATTTGGGGGCTACGTGACCTCGAGGCATTGTGACCCGCTTGTTTTGTCACGTATAGCCCCGGGGCTGAGCAGACTTTGCTTGGGCCAGCAGGGCTTCTCCACCCGCTGCATCACGTTGGCAAAAATAAACTACGTCATCATGCCGTTCGATGGCCTCGTATCTTTTTGAAATATGTACAACTTGTCTGATAAACTGGGGGCAATTAAATAATGTCACAAAGGAATAAATTTCAACTGACACCTGTAACCATTTGTAGTTATTTATTAGTTCGTGTCCTTTATTTATTCTTTGGAGTAATGAGAGCCGATAAGGGGCAGCGCTTATATACGTAAAATACAAAACGACTAAACGCACATTTTATATAACTCGATGTGTTTTGTAATCAATAGTTAGGGTTATCGTTTGGTTTTTGCAAAGGTAATATTTATTTACAGGAAGAGTTAAGAAGAAAGATACAATAAAAGTCACATGTGAAAGTTTCGGTTGAATAGAGTGTCTTGTTCAGAAAACAGTCAAAAAACTGTCGAGGGATTTTCGACTCCCATCCACGTTTAGCGAGGTGACAATGGGTACCAACTCTTCTCAGGCCGTGTTAAGAGCATCACTTATAAGCGGGCACCATGGACATAGTTGCAACAGTCAGCTTCATGATCGTTGGCGGTTCGGAGTTGTCGACATACTTTTATTGATTTGTAATCAACGGGGGCGATTGCAATTTCGCAGGAGACTTAATACCATCTCTACAATATAGAGATATGGCAAAATATAGCAAAATTAGGCTGTCGGATAAAATTACGCAATTTATGTTTGAGGTAATTACCAAAGTATGACCATATACTTTTGCAATAGTTGTAACTTTGCCTTCACTCGATTTGTAACAGAAAACATTGTACGTCACCCGCAGAATGTGTGTGCAAATCAGTGTGTTTAGTGTTACCTTTTTTTATGAGATCGATTGTTGCATTAACCAAACATAGTAGGCTTGAGTTTAACAATCATAAAAAAGTAAACACAGGTGTTACAATAATCAGCTAACGTAAAAAGAAGAAGTAAAAAAAAAAAAAAAAAACGCGCAAACAAGCCTTCAAAATCGCACGGCTGTTATTTTTTCCCCTCGCCTCTATTCGTCCAATTGTTGTACGGTATCGATATTATGCACCTGCAATTGAGCGTAAATGAACAACCCAGATAAAGAGGGGTTCTTTTCGGCTACATTGTCCCCTTACACAATAGCTGTTTACCGCTGCCTCGTATATTCCGAAAAGTCAGCAAAACACTCGACCCTGGATAGAAGAAGAAGAAGGGGGAAAGAGCGTTACCTGAACGGGTCAGTAAGTTACAGCCTTGTCACTTAACTGCTCGGGGTGAGAAAAAAAAATAATAAAACCCTAGAAAAACACCTACCTGTAATTAATTTGAATCGGTGTGTTTGTACCTTGTGTGGCTGCACAACTTTTGTGGATGTCAATTGAAAAAGCACTGCAAGAAAATACATCACCGTCTTGCCAGTTGGTGTTGTTCGTTCCCGCGACTCTTTAAAATAATTGTTTTTGTTTGTTATAATAAATACCCCCACCCTCGTGAACAACAAGCGAGAGCAGAAAAAAGTACATTGTGTCGGGTAGAATAACAAGTGAAGGTCATGTCACGACAAGTTAATTTGCTTGCTTTGTCCATCAGCTGATCCATTGAAAGTTGCCCGTAAAAATGACAAAGATTATTATATACTTTGTTCGTTTCAAAGCACATTTTGGGTGAGTAGGCCCCTATGCGCTTAATCGAAATTTCTGGCTTGTTACACAAAAGTGGGTTGTTAAGCGAGGCCCACTGCGCGGATACCAGGGGATACCAGTTCCAATAATCACACACAAATACTTTATAATACTATATAAATACTATATAATACTATATAAATACTATATAAACACTACGGGACTGTTAAAACAGAATAATGTGGTTAGTGAAAGCTCGATGATTATATAGTTCAATATCCAGTAGGAGGTCCCCCTGAAATATTTCTGTCTGAAGTGGAAAGTAATCGAAAATAACTTGCCGTTGGTTATTTCGATTGCAGCCATCAAAATAAGCATGTATTTTTATTTGAGTGCAGTCTTTACTGACCATTTTAACCCGTTCGCTGTATTTACTCAAACGTAACCACCACAGGCTGGTTGTTAGTGATGTTGGGTTGTATACGCCACGTATAACGTAAATAATCTCTCTGTGAATTGTGGTGGTTCTGAGGAGAACCGGTGGTGATAACATTTCGACGTTTCGATCTGTACGCCCTTGTGATCTTCAGATCTCAATACCCCTGTCATCAGATCTCATAAAGCATCTGTTTTAACAACAACGACAACAGCAACAATTAGCAAACACATCGACAACAAAATGAGAAGCGAAACAACTGATGTTATAGTCTTTCATACCATGAAGGTTTTGCTATCTTTATTACGGAAACACAAATTAGGAGAGAAACAAATAAATACAAAAATAACAATAAAGAGGGAAAAAACAACAACAACCGGTATGCCATCAGCACAAGCAACCAAGTTATTACACTGAAAGACCTCGGATAGAAATTTAAAAAACTCATAAGTGGGCGTTGTCCGACGTGCACTGACAAAACCGTGTTGTCGGCATTACACACAGGGTGTTAGAATTACACCCAGGTTATTAGAATTACACCCAGGTATTAGAATTACACCCGGGCCGTTAGAATTGCACACGGGTGGTAGAATTACACCCGGGTGCTAGAATTACACCCGGGTGTTAGACAGTGTTCACATTGGTACCCATTAATCGGTGTTGGTCTTGCAAAGTAATTATGTGTCCTGACAAACCTATGGTGTCGGACTGAATACACTTAGAATTACACCGAAGATTTTAGCCTATAGTGACACTTTGATAACCAAACTGCGCCAAACACTGCACTGATTGTGATTAAGGTTTCAATAGTGCACTGATATTTCCAGTGTACACCAAAAGGAAAGGGGAAAATTGTCACAAAGGGTAACAAACTTGAATACTTCAAAAGTGCATGTGAGGCCATGTTACCCTTTTGTACCTGTGTGGGGGTACACTAATCACTGGAGTTGATGACCCAATTTCGAGCACTGTGGTTAGTTCTTTGTCACGGGCATTCAAACTTGGAAGGTCAAGGTCGGTGGTGACCAGAAACGTTTGCGATTTTATCATGATTCGGTTTTCTTCTTTGAAACAAACTAGCGTGTGTAGAAAAAACAACATGCATGTTATTATGGCTGCTATAACAACCATTATTACACGATCAAAATCTGCTTTTACTTTCTTTTTCTTTTTCCTTAATTATACTTTATACGAGCGTGACGTTACATCTGATACTGTACAAATGCGTTCACAAAAATACAAATACATGTAAACACCGAATATTATTTAATTTTTTGCATTGTATTATATACTTAAGTAAGCCGTATTTTGGTTGTGAGCCTTTTAATATAGTTGGTGGTTTAAGAAGGGATGTGATACGACTGGAGAATGGACCTTTGGAGGTCGGGTCGGCAGCCATTTTGTTTTTTCGTCAACGCAATATCAACTTTTTTGCCAAAATGAAGGTGGAGTCGAAGACAGTGGTAACTGTCCTTGTTGGCTAGTGGTTTAGAGTGATAACAACTTGCCATTATCAAATTGGAAAACATGATAATTGTGTTTAAATGAAAGAAAGCTTCGCGAGGAAAAGGTGCATCATTTGAAATCAATTATTACCACAAACCACCGCGAGCTGGCTGGATCTGGTCATGGGGTTGGGAATTGAACAAAAATACACGTTAAATTACTGTGCTCTTCCTCTATGCTCAACACGTATACATCAATGCATGCCTGCACTGAACAATTTTGGGTGTTTAAAATTGGCACCATGGATTTTACCCACGAGAGAATCAAAAGTGCTTCAGAGTTTAAACACGGTCTTGAAATCAAATGATACACCTGTTGTAAACTTGTAACACGTGCCTTTTTCTGAAAAACAGTTAGGCCTAACCACTTTACACGACACTGTTCTCTTATAAGTAATCGCTGTCTACATTTCAAAATCTCCATTTTCAGAATTGATCCGGATTCCGGGTCTTGTAGGCCTGACCCATTCCGGGTCAAGCTGACCTGGAACTGGGTCAGGCCCCACGGGTAAATTCTGATCCGGGTTCATTCTGATCCGGGTAAATTCTGATCCGGGTAAATTCTGATCCCGGGTAAATTCTGATCCGGGTAAATTCTGATCCGAGATAAATTCTGATCTGGGTAAATTCTGATCCGGGTAAATTCTGATCTGGGTAAATTCTGATCTGGGTAAATTTGATCCGGGTAAATTCTGATCCGGGTAAATTCTGATCTGGGTAAATTCTGATCCGGGAGGTTTTAAAATGTACGTAATAAAGGGCAATTAGCGCACCGATAAAAAAACGTTATAGGCCTACAATAATTATTTACGTTTAATTAACTGTACGGCGTTTAAATAACTGTACTTTTATTCAAATAGTGAAATATGCGCTAACATATGCGGCAATAACAGATTGCACAAAAATTGTTGGTCTTTAACTTTCTTGTTCATTATGTATAGCTATACATGAAATAGGGTTATACAGCATGATGGGGTATGGAGGTTATGTCGAGCTGGATGCCTAAATTAATTTATTGATTGTTGCGTACCTTTTTTTTAACTTCGAACTTTTCCCCGAAGCTCTAGCAAACGTTACAGTCTCAGTCTTAAAAAAAAAACAAAAAAAACCAAAAAAAACTAAGGTACGTATTCGAACGTTTGTGATGTTGAGCCATCACATCCGTTATTGTTACGGTGGTTCGTAGCAAGGTTGCCTTAAAATTTACGGGTAACGTAAAAACCCTTGAACCACCAATAAACCGTATAAACGGTAACTAACCAGTCATATTACACGGCAGTAACCGTTTTTGTTTTTTTTACTTTATGAAATATGATAAAGAAATGCCCGTAAATGATTCTGGTAAGTACCGGTTTATCGACGTCACTTATCATTGTGAACGCTACGTGAGTAATACAACACCCATTTAACCCATTTCCCCGTGTATGTTTGGGGTTACTTTTGAAGCTACAGTGCAAATTAGCGCTGGGTTGTGCACAGAGGAAATGGTTACGAAGTGCTTGAATGGATGAACGCTCGGATGTATGTGAGAGACAAACTTGACGGGCATGTAGTCTTACGTGTAAACGTAAAAGGGCTCGGTTTACGGGATTCGACTCTTAAAACCATTCAAGTAGAAATAGTTCGCGCACAAAGCGGGTATGAAAGTCACACACATTGTTTGAACACTCTCGCGTAATGAAAGAACTTGCTTTAAAAGAAGACACATCCGGAATACACCATGGTGTTAAATTAACACTTTTTATATTGGTTCGTGAACACAGTGTTAAGACTGAGTTCTTGGTGTAGATTTAACACCACAGTCGCCAGTCGCTTGCACAATGATAGAATAGCTACGTAGACCTTGACACCTTCTATTCATGACTTTAAAGTCTTTTACACCAAATAAACACACTAAACTCTTATGTTCGCTTTCACAGTGTAACAGAACGTGCTACATGTATAATTATTGTCCACACAACATACCAACTACATGTACTGGGACACATTCTAAAGCATCTCGCCCTTCTTAATAGTGATGTGACTTTTACGGGAACCACCGTGACGTCATGATATACACATGACTACAGTGCGGTGCACTGATTGGCAGAGTGGTCTAGCGATGACGAAGTAACGCCCCCCCACCCCCCATTTAGCCAAACACTTGAGTGTTCATGTACTTCACAATGTCTTACTCAGCACTGGGGTTTTGGGGGTGTTCTAAAAGGGGCGTGGCATTGATAGGTCAAGGTTACATCAGTTGCAAACAGTGAGCCTTCTTTTTCTTCTGTAATATAAATCATGTTGCTGCCAGCCAGACTGGCTGACACAGTTATATCCTCCATTTTGTCATTGGAAAGAATCACCCACACCCTGTAAAATCTCTGAACGCAAATAAAATAATAAAATATAGATTTGAATAGTATTTTACGCTGACCCTGTTATTTAGTGTTCGTTGGAACCAGCTAACGAACATGAATTATACCTCACGAATACAGCGGTTGATGTGACCACCAACTCTCGTCTTTTCGCTCTCTTTAACCCTTTAACACCACTTCCCCTCCCCCCCGTCTTGATAATCTAATCATTAGTTATTCCATTTCAGACTCTTGTCATTTCGTTAACCCCCGGGTATAATATTACCGTCTAAATTATTAGTGTTGTACACTAGTTATAAACAGTGGAAGCCTCGCTTGTGTTAGAACCTCACGTGATTTATAATGAGGCTCTTTCGAAACGGCGGCTTGGGGCGTGGGCTCCGTCAGCTATTTAGAAAACGTGCACTTTCCTTACGTGACTTCAAATATGCGGACAGAGCCCCGGAGCCAGAGCTTAAGCCCAATTCGCGGTTTCGAAAGGGCTTACTTCTCCATCTTTATGCGTCAAAGCAAAGTAAGTGTACAACGTGAGGTCTCATTGAGTACACGTACACACTAAACTTGCACAGTCTATTTATTGTGTGGATCTACTTTTACACACTCTCATGTTAACCGTTTGTGATGAAATGGGCAATGTTCACAATTGCATTCGGCTGCTCAACTCAACAACTTGCTTAGCGAGAGAATGATGTGCTCAGCCCCTAGTCTAGATTCCTACTACCAAGTTTCTGTTAAGTTTTTGCTTCGGAGAAAATGTGTCAAGCCTGCTGAGCAGCCCTGTCATAACAATAGGTAACATGGGCACAATTCAAAAGTATGGTACTCCAGAAGTGTCATAACACTTATCCAGATAGCGAATAACGACAACTAAGATGTCGACTTGTCCTGCTCTCGCCAAGTCGACTCACTGTAACTAAGATGTTGACTTATCCTATACTCTCGCCAAGTCGACTTACGGTAACTTTGATGTCAACTTGTCCTGGTAACTTATCACTAAGACAATTACTGAGACCGAGATGGTTAGTTGACTTCTTAGTTTTAGTAAATAGTCTTGCCGAGGTATTAAAACGTCATGACAAATAGACGTATCTCATAAAACTGGGCCACGTATGCACAAGAACCATTTGTCGACTAGAGGTCGACATTGTCTGGAACCCAACAAATGTTTTTGAGAATGCGTACCAGTTAATATCGACCGCTTGTCGACAACTGTTCCTTGTTCGAACTTGACCTTAGTTTTCTGGTAGAGATATTGTATCTTTATCTTGATTAGTAGTGTGGTACTTCTGAAGCTCCGTATAAAAGAGCAGATGAGCTCACAAATTTACAGAGCACCTGTATACATTGCTTAGAAAACACAGATTACCAGCTAAAATGATTTGCAATGTAAATCGATTTTGAGTGGTTACCTCCAACCCTCCCCCCCCCCCCCCCGAAATTTGTTTAGCAATTACTTTTTATTACCAGTGTTACCATTTGGCCCAGGGTACCAGCTAACAAAAACGTCTACACTGCTTACTGAGCAAAAAATTTGCGGGGAGCCATTCACAAACACCGTGAATCAAAGGGGCATTTTGGCTGGTAACCTATGCCTGCAAAGCTAAAATATCCATAAATACCTAGTAAATGTTTGGTGCTTAGCAACCAGATTAGCTTAACCAGTGAGAGGGTATTTCACCCACTACTTATGGCAAGTTGTTATCACAAATAATCCATTAATTTAAAAGAGTATTATTTCCGAAAAATGTAAAATAAATAATACTGAAAATGTATGAAAGGTTTTATGGCCACTCTGCCAGCACTCGTGGAGCTGCACGTTACACAGAACCGAGACCTTTGCAAAAACCGGAGGCCATTGCGCATGGCCCGTGACCTCTGACCTTAGTTTAGAGTTCGTTCTGTACCAGCAAACGAACATTAACGAGAACAACCATACACCATTTCATCACAAAAATCCAAATAGTTGTCATCTGTACGACCAAAACTGCTTTAATCTTTTTTGTCTGTTTCTTTTTCGCGAGAGAATACTTCGTGAATATTCAAAGTTGGCAGTAACGTCAAAACATGCGGATTCATCTAGTACAGGACGTTATTTTATTCAGAACAAAGTACTGCGTTAAAACAGGGAATTTTAAGTGTCAACTATAGGCTTTACCTACCCCGACACCCCGATTGGATATTATATACCCATCCGCGTTGTGATAGTACTGCCACGGGTTGAACATCACATTGCAAGGCCAAATTGTGGTCAAAGGCCCATTTAGGAACAGCTACACGACTCGACCTTCATGTTGGTCAACAGGCTATATTTGATATCCTGTTTGTCGTCGAAGTAAAGCACAGTAAGTGGGGACATGTAATTGGCGGAGCAACACGGGCCCATGTAGCCGTCAGGGGGAGGGTTCACCATTGACATAATGTGGGTGTGGCTGTACTGCTGGAGTCGCATCCTCGGGCAGAGACCGGAACAGTAGTTTGCCTCGTACGCCTTGGGCATGAGGATCCAGTCCCACTGGAAGTCGGCGAAGACGACGCGGAGAGGGTACCGGCAGCACCTCTCCTCGGGCTGGCTCTCCGAACAGATCAGCCCTGCGGCCCGTCGGCTGCGTCGCCTCCTTGCGTCGTGTAGCCTCAGCTGAATAAAGGGTTTCTGGTGGGGCGAATGATAGTGAACATAAAAATTGGGTTAATAATATAATGCCTTTCTAATTATCAAGAGCTCTGGTAAGTGGCAGAGAAAAGGTTTTACAAAAACAGCCAGGTGTTATTTATTTGTAGGGCAGTCACAGAAAGGTCAAGGAACTTGGTGATTTTTTTGTAGCACTGCATTCTAAAAGCTCATAATTGACTTGGATTATGGGTCTAGGGCCTGATGACCAATTTCTGGTTCAGTATGACCTGGAACTATATATAATGACTCTCAAATGGGTCAAACTGACGCATAATCCCAGTTAAGATTCAATTTTAAAACTTGTTTCCGGGTCAGCCCGGCCCTGTCATAGGTCAGACCCCTGGAATCTGAGTTTTTGTGACTGTGAAAAGCATGTCTTCAGTTGTGGATGTACGATATCTTCGAAACTCTGAGCACCTGACAATTTCCTTTCCTTCTTGGTACTCTTATCGTTCTCATTCTGACATCTTGATTTGCCTTGTTGTTGTCCATGTTCCTTGTAAGACGTTTATGTTGCTATGGTTATCAAATGATATGGTGAAATAAACTGGAAGACGGACTTTGTCTTACCCTTGTTTCGTCTTCATCAGTCAGTCCTGTGATCACTACCGAGTTGCCGTCGTCGTCATATACCTCGATTTTCAGGCCGGCATTGGTGCTGGGGCTCACTATCCATTCCGTGACCACGTCGGTCAGCTCGACGCTATGCCACTCCCCGTGCCGGGTACTCAGACGTAGCTTCTCTTCCCGGACCGTGTCCAGCTTGATCAGCCTTCCCTTGTTGATCCGAACCACCCGGCTGACGCTCACCAGGCTCATGGTGGTCTGGACTACTCTTGCCTTCTGGACGTAGAAGTACAGGGTAGCCTTGGAGACTATGTAGCCGTCAGTTTTGTCTTGCAGGTCGAAATAACATATGGTTGTGTCGTCGATACTCAGTTCTGGGGGTGCTGGACAAAAAGAACATAGATAGAAACACCGTTATTACGATTACTGTAATTTAGTTGTATTGAGTTTTCCTGGTGAGCAAATATGATCATGCTTTGTCCATCCATCGACCTAAGTATAGACCAGGCATGTTTTCTGGAGGATTGGCAGAAAGGCGAGACACTTATTTTGCTAGTTGTTTCTTGACATAGCATTCCTAGTATATCTGGGGTGGATTTCACAAAGGTAGTCCTAACTTAGGACTAGTCCTAGGCACCTATGACTAGTCCTAAGTTAGGACTACCTTTGTGAAAATCCACCTCCTGTTGATCCCGGTTCAAAACCCACCTTGTACATTGCACTTGCGTATTGTCCTTGCCGAGGGCTGCCCGCATTAGTGTATTTTCCATTATCCCTCAATTTTAACAATAACATACTTCTCTTTTTGTCTTTTTTAAACATATTAATGAGACCGTCGTGTTGACGATGATTGATAGGTTTTATTGCAAGAACCGTTATTACCTGAAGCGATTTATTAATCAATTAAGATAAGTAGCTTAATAAACACAATTTGAAAATTGTTGGGACCGAAGCTTGCATCGGGATTTGTATAGGAAATGGTATAGGCAAATGTGACTCTGTGCGACACGCCACTTGTTTTTTAAATACGCCGAACCGGTTTCATTCCTCAAGTGACACACGTGACGTCAGTGTGCGTTTAGCACCAAGGACACCTGTAATGACTTAAGCTATCAAACGGCATCAACAAATCAAACTTGTCAAGACACATAAAATCAACAGTTTTAAACATTACAAGAAACAGCCCGGAGGTATATAGAATCCCTTCATTTCAACCGGACAAAATAAAATACGATTTGGCTCAATTCAATAACCCTGGAAAAGGTCTATGATACAAAAACCAAAAACACACAATGGGACCAAATCCCCGGGGAGCGGTTGTCCTCTTCATTGATTCCCCATTTCGCTAAGGCGGCAATTACATGTCGCCCCTCTCTTCAAAAACGGACCACTAATACTGATTGATGGGGCACGTCACTTTAACCGTAAGGAGTTTAAACCGTTGTTTACTCGGAACTTAGCCTGCGTATAAGCTGTCACAATAACGTCAATATTGAACATACATACATACATGACATGCCGTGGTTTATATTGCCGTTGTTTGTATCGGTATCCCCCCCCCCCCCTCTCTATCTATCCACCCATCCCCATGAGAAAGGAGAAACCGTTACAGGCAAATGAAACATGATTCGACGTGTTGATCCGTAGTTATTGGCGTTTAGGGGGTTGAGCGCCAGCGTGACTCAGCCTGAATGACAACGCCTTTTATATTCATATAGCACTTTCAATGTTTGTCATGTACAAAGAGATGCCCCTAATCCCCTACGATACCACTCTCAAAGGAGTAAAGAAAGAGGAGAAAAACCTTAAGAGTGTTTTTAACAACTGCTGCCGTAATTAATTGATTAAATAATACCCAGTTAAATCGTTAGGACGTTTGTAAACTCCCAACTTGTTTTTCTACCGAATCCCAAAGCCGTGGTTTGTTTACGTCAGGATATTCACGCAAGACGATTGGCTGTTCTTTTCAGTTCAGCAGGGAAAACGGGCATAACACCCCCATAAACGAATCTGCCGAATAGCTTCGACACGCTTCACTGCTGATCGGTCAACATCTTGTTACCTCAAAAATAATGTCTTTGTAAATGGCGCTTGTCCATCCTAGATATAATTATCGCAAGTGGGTGACTGTCAAGAGGGGATCCCTGCTATAAAAATGACTTAGTTGCGGTTAAGTCTGGACATGGGTGTCAATCACAAACCGCAAAACCACAAAACCGCTTAACATTTAACTGGACGGATCGGGTTCCAGAGATATTTTTTATATATAGGCCTATATATATATATATATATATATATATATATACGTATATA
>JAUELU010000025.1:2560616-2572126 GCA_032357145.1 Evasterias troschelii
TTGGTCGTTGGTTCTGCTGTTCAGACTGAACGATAACCTAGTTGTGAGCTCGGTTACCGTTTTGGTTATGACGTCAGGAACAATTATTGGTTACAGCCGCCAAAACGCAGCCATGATTTACGATCAAAAGGATACAATTTGTATGCACACGTGCTCGAGCAGTCGGCCACACGCGTTCGTCTTTTAAAGAGTTCGCACGCCTCTCGTCTCTCTCTCTGCGTTTTCTCCGTGGCACAATGCGTTCATAAGACTTGCAATTGATAAAACAAGACTTACAACCGAACTAGACCGTTATGAATCTTGACAGTCTCAAATAATATGCGTGTTGTATATAAACGTTTGTCAGGCAATCATTCTGATGTTGTAACTTCGTCACCTGTGGCGGATGGGTGGGTAGAGTATGGGGGTGTGGTTTACGGAGTGAACTTGTTTGCAGAGGAAATCATTTTTGCATAAGCGGTGAAATACAGTTGACCGCTTGTATAAATAACTAGAAAAATATATGCAATACTTTTGTCATTTGAGTGAGTACTTTTTATGCGGCAAGAGACACCGTAAGTGGGTGAGTTGGTGTGGGTTTGCTCAAAAGGAAGTGGAATCACGGAGAGGTATTCAACCTTCTTGTGGTGAGGCAACACTAACGGAAGTCGCAAGGTTTTCATTTAAATGGGCAAACAGGGTTGATAACACCAGGCAAGCCCCTCTCGACCCCCATCAGAAGTTATCAATTTAGACTATTTAATTTTATCCGTCTTGAGCAGAAGTAGTTGATTTGCATTTTCAAATTTCCCCCTCAACAAAGATCCTCAAAGAATGCCGACGCAAGAGGCAAGGTCAGTCAGTATCGGCACCATGGCCTGTCTTATAGCTCTTTGTGTGACCAAGATCCGTTGCCCATAACTTCCTTATAAAAAAAAATGGCCCCAATTCTGAAGCTAAATAAGCGGGGAAAACTTGCTCAGAAAATCGATTTGCTAAGCAACTTACCGCTTTTAAGCAATCTTTATTAAGGCCTACGTGTCACTTGGGATAATAATTATCTTTGGTAAGCAAGATTGTTAAGAAAATAGATGTACTCTAAGAAATTGGGTACAGTGTTACGGTATCTATACATAAATTACACGACAACATATTTTTTTCTCTTCGTGTACCACCCACTGTTCAAAAATTAAAGTTCATGTAATCACTACATTCCAGCAGGCGTATTTACTATGAGCAGATATTAAAACAGGTGCTTTTCCCTAATGATTATTTAAGTAATAATAATAAGTTGAGTTGGAGGGTATGATTTCTGCCCACAGTAATTCATAAAATGTGGCTTTGAGCCTTCAAGGCCAAGTTGGAGAGGGTTTTAGCGCTGACGTGATATTACTGTCAACGGTTGTCCCGTTGCTCAACGGTTTGCCCCGTGGGCAGGCTGACTCGCGGAACGCAGGCAAGGAATCTACGCGTTCTCCCCCACGACAGTACACCCAGCGCCTCGCTCGGTTTAGCCACTATTAACGGGGTTTTGGGGTTGCCAGGGCACGCCACAGCTCGTTTCATCGACCAAAGGACTCCACTGCAGTGTCAGAAATAACGGCTGGTCTGTGAAATTATGCCTAATGACAGGCATATGGAGATGCAATTTATAAACTACCAATTTAACCCAATATGTAGACGGACTTAACAAAGGTCTAAACAAAAATCACACGGATTGTTAACCACGCAGCGCAACGACTCGTCGTAAAACAAAATAATAATTCACGTGATTAATATTATACGTAAAAACGAGACACTATCTTACTTAATCTTAATAACAACAAGGAGATGACTTCCTTTTACCTTTAAGTAATTATTGTAGTGAGGTCACAAATGCATTATTTGTCTTCCCTCCTGATAAAAGAAAAATCACAAACTAATAGAATATGACATCAATAATGGCGCAGTGGCGTCAAACGTGTGAGGGATTTATTTCTGTTACACTGCGCTCACATCTCTCTGGCAATCAATACAATCTGAGACAAATTAAAGCGATGTCTGCCATTTCTCTCTCTCTTTTATGTGGAAAATAAAAAATATATGATTTATTTTCCTCGTTTTTTCCGGACCCATGACCTGAACGCTGCTGTTTGTGCCTTTCTTCTCACTTGTAAGTTTTGAGGCTTTGAATTGTGAAGTTATACTTTTTGTAGTTTTTGCGGGCACAACCGAGTACAAACATGTTGGGGGAGTTTTGGCATTTGTGTTTGTGTTCATTTCATTCATTGCCCAAGCATAATATTACTTAAGCTTAATCCTGTAATTGTTTTCACTATATACGTATACCCCCCTAAGGGGGGGGGGGTATACATTGGGTAATTACTCCACACAAGGAATTACCATAACAAACTAACTTGGTATAAGAAGAAGCAATACAGCTGTAGATAATGTGTAACATTTTGAGAAACAATTCCCTTCAAAAGACGGTGGTTTGGATTTTCGAAAAAATCTCTCAAACGTTTCCCTTTTTGAAATTTTCACAGGGTAGTTTTTTTATATCCATTTGTATAGGAGTAAAACAAACGAACTGTTCCAAAAACCAAAGGTGTACTTTAAATGATATTTCATAGTCCATTGAATCCGAGTTGATTAAATTTAGTTTAACCCCGATGTTCAGAAAATATAATGCCGATGTACGGTCTAATTAGACTACATCAACCTGTTTCGATGTACGGGTCATTGGTTATACACGAGTCTAAATGAAGAGGGTATAAGACTTTGCAAGTCAAACAATTAATTCATATTTTCTGTAAACTTTGAATAAAGCTGCACGTAATTGTTTAAAGAATCTGTCCGAACTACAACAAAATGAGGATTTTGAAATTACAATTCTGATGGTTAAGTTCGGTAAATGCACTCTCAGCTGGCTTGAATAATAATGCGTATATTTCAATATTTGTACGATGAAATATTTTTTAATTTGCATGTGAAATAATTTTGGGGTATACCATATTGATTATGTTTTAACTATATTCAATGAATTAGTGTAATTCCATTCTTCTCATGGCTGCTGTCAATGCCCTTGCCAGAAAGTATTTTTGCTTAGCTTGTCATACAATTTCATTTGAAGTCTTTTTGCAATCTATAGTCACTGACTAATTTGACAAGCTGTTCAAAAACCTTTCAAGAAAACATCGTCCATTAAAGAAAATAGGGTCCGTTCATCTCAAGACGAGGAAACTTGGGGGGGGGGGGGGTGGTCACGTCTTTGTGGTCTCATTGCTTCACGGCAATGGGTGTAAAGTGTGCACCTTACATCTGTTACGAGGAGATAATTAAGATGCACGCTCAGTGAGCAGCTCTGTGCACTCTTTTGTCAGATAGGGTTAAAGTGGGGTTAAATGATCATCCGGACCCCTAGACGTGTCAATGCACATCCTATACGAGGCTGAAATCAGACTGTAGCTAAACCAGACTGATGGGAAAACAGGAAGATCTCCAGTGAACATTGGGTGTTGAGAGTGGATTCGTTTAGTCTTTGTCCTTGCTCTATTTATCTATTCCTTTATTTATAATCATCTTTTTACAACACATAGCAGAGGCCGTTCAGGGAAAGGCAAAAGTCAAAAAACTGTCATCAGAAAATATTTGTCCTCCCAGACCCTGCTCATGTAAAAGAATATATAAACTAATATAATATTATAGGCCTAGGCTATAATACACTAAAATCTAAACTTGTAGGGAGAAGTAAAACTGAAAATGGCAAGTAAAAGAAGCATTTAAATGTATAAACCACCGTGACTTAGAAACCCCAATAGTCAAACAAAAGCAAAAAACAGCCACCAGATGAAATGAAATTAAACAAATTAATGGTTTAGTGTACATTGTAAGAAGATCGGTATATAAAGGTGGGAAAAGTTTTCTTCCTCCATTGTTCAGGGGTGCAGGGGTTGGAGGTTGGGTTCGATGAGTTCTTATAAAGGCTACGTTGACAACGCAGGGTACAACTTGTCTTGGAAACACCCGACACGTTATCTAGAATCTTGGAAATTAAGAGGGTTCCGGAGAGGACGAATTTTCTGAACGTGTTTTATCTTGCGACATCGTCATGTCTTATATGGTTTAACTGAAACAGATGGATGTCACATTCACAGCCTTATTCTTTCAAAATTCCTTTCTCATTGTTTATTTTTATGTACAAATTTGAGAAATGGACCGTCTACTGTGACATCAAAAGACCCTAAATCGAAAGCTATAGTTAATATTTTCTCTTATTGGACAAGTACAAACCAGCCAGGAAAAATGTCGGCTTCTAGCTTTCCATCTTGGAACAAAAATCTATTTTTGAAATAAATACAATGTTCGTTAGGCTACGCTGATGCAGTCTTGTGAAGTTTTCCCCAGAGGTTAGTAGTGTATAATGAATTTTATGCCTTATAAAGATTGGAATGCTCCTCTGAAGACAGTGATCTTGTCCCTCACAGAATAATATATATAGGGTGTTATTACTTCCATAAGGAGCTAGATATAAAGACAACATACACATTCATATCGAGTGGTTTTAACCACATTGTAACAACATCCTCGAATGCCAAAAATAAACCAACATAATATAATAACATCAAAATTGATGCGTGTACGAAAATTATAATGCGACAAATTTATAATCGTGAATTTGATTACGCTCCGCGAAGCTACCACGTGAAACGCGCGGTGTCCGCTCTCCCCACACGCTAGCCCACCGGGACCGTCAAAAGAGACTCTCGTTCCCTTTTTTCATGGTTGAACATATGAGCCCTGCTGATCAAATTTCCAGGGGTATTAATATATTTTGTTTATTTATTTTACAAGGGAAGGGTGGACTTAACCATAGAAGATCGGTCTTCCGTTTGGGGACCATGATTATACAAAATCACAATAGCATTGAAATGATAAAGACTGTTGTACAGTTTAATTACCAAGAGATATATTGTTAGCTTAATCAAATGTTCCAACTGATTACAGTAATTCACCGTGAAGATTTGAGATATAAAATAGATTCCAAGAAAACCTTGTCAATAATGTTGAATTAGACAAGACAACTCCCTGCTTACCTTTCTCTATAACATCGTTATGACGCATGAAAACTTAAACCACACCATTGTTTTGCTCTGATAATCACAGAGTTAAAGTTTCATGGGTGTGATTTATACACTCTTACCATAGAGAAAGGGTCATTTCTCTATGCTTCTACTAAATCAAAAGACCTTGCTTTCCCGACACGGTGCTCGTCATCCCTTTCTGTCTTGAATGAAAGCATGTACATCACTGCTTTGTTGTCCGACACCGTTTCAAAGGGATGAAAGTCGATGTCTTGACGCAACTTCTTGGCAATGGTTGTTTATCTCTCTTCCTTCTGCCCAGTTGATAGTTACACATCGCGATCAAACACGCGTGCCCCACCGCTACAACGCTCACCGCCAAACCAAACACGGAAACGAAATGCTTACAAAAAGCACTCATCATACACTTTATATAAGTTGCATTACCATGAATAATAGGTTCTTACAAGGGATATATTTGATATAAAGTTTACAGTTGTACAAATATTCTCTTTAAAGCCTGCTCCATAACGATTTCTTTTGATTTAAAAATGTATTAATTTCACACCCAATATTTATTGTCAATGTAAATCAAATTTAGCCTAGCCTATCATTTGAAATTCTGAAAAAGTCAGATAGGCCTAATTCCTTTTGGCGTTCTTATTCAATTGTGCTTGTTGTTAAAGTTATTGGCCTACATTTTCTTCATAAATTGATTTGGATGATTAACATGATTTTATAAGATAATAAGGTCAGCATTAACGAAGTTTGTGAAATGCGGCTCTGTAAGCCTAAATGAAATGAAACCCTTCCCAAGGACTTCCTCATATACTACTACTAGTCATAGCCAAACCGGAGATCGACTGTAAACTGAGACAGACAACCTATAAGAAGCTCGGCAGGAACCGAGGTAGAATCCCTGATTTATGCTGTAGATTAACCACCGCCCCATGCCACACTTACAATTTGTTTAAAAACCATTACAACACAAACCAAATCCAATAAAAGAAATTACAAAAGAATATTCGAAATAAATAAGATTTTAGTTCCTGTAAGTGTAAGCGTAACCCGCGCCGCGGCATGCATAATTTGCAAAGGCCGATTCATCAACAGCGCCGATCAACGCGACGCTTTAAGAAAAAAGGTAGATCTACGGAATATTAGTTCATCATTTCTTGACTGAATGCAATTTCATGAATATTTCACAAGAATTCGCCTCAGGAATATCGGAGGTAGGTGACCAAAGAGTTTTATTCGAAACAATATTAGTGAAAAAGCCGTAAAAATAATATTAATTTGTAAAAAAAATATTCTTATTTGGTAAAATAGTACATTGTGTGTGACATCCCGAACGAACTCCGCGATCAAATTTGTTTAAAAGAGGAAAATCAAAATGAAAGGATTTCATGCAAAAAGTGTGAGATAAATATGACAAGAACTTGGGCCAAATTCCACAAAATGTCAGAAAGTTGCGGCGTATATAGGCTATGCAACACAAACACCATCACGCACCAATTTATATTTCACACGTATCTTTGCAAATCCCCGAACGTGCAATTCAAAAGCTCTGTCATAATTTGGTAAATTTACACCCTCAAACATTCGTTAAGCCACCTTCCTTAAGACACGTCACACTTCGTAAAGGCTCCATTTCGTTTGGGTACAAATACAAGATGGATTCTCTGGCTTCTTCATGAGTCAAGCAAGGCCGGAAAAGAGCGATTTCAACGAAACTTGAATGAATGTCGCACAGCGCGATAAATCATTCCCCGATTCAGTGGCCATCTTGAATCTCACAACTCTCCGATTTCCCCATAAGAATGTCACCAGTTGTCGTCACAATTACACCCCTTCCCGACCACACTACAACAAACCCTTACGAAATCGAGTAGCATATAAAACATACATCGTGTTTTACCTTAAATCCGTGGATCTCCGTTCCGGGATTCCTCAAAAGCGCTGAAAAACAGACGATTTTTTAGACGTCGTCGTGATGGTTCTTGTGTATATTGTATCTCCGTGCGTACAGCATACAACTGCACATACAAGGCCGTTGCAATAGCTATGCACTGTGATGTGGAGAGCTGTTACCCACCGTTTTCACAACACACACGTAGGCGGACTGCAAAAACACATCCACCATACGTTCATCGTCCGTGGATGGGTAAAGGGAAATGAATGGCGTTTGGTGATCACGTGACGTGAATTCCAGTCAATAGCTTGTGCATTTATCAGCGTGCGGCCCCCGTGTACATTAATATAACCCCGGGATCCCTACGGCCCACCTTAGCGGGTGAATCACTTTGCTCCGGGTGGACGCAGCTCGGTTCTCCGTCGTAATGGAGTAACTGACATTGGAACTGACACCCGGGCGAGATTCGTCTCAATTCGCGCTGGCTGCTGGGCGGGAGAAAAAAGCTTAGCAATTCTTGAAACCGCTCCAAAACTTTGAGTGTACAGTTTTACTCCCGGGAAGTCTGTTTTCGTTATTTATTTGAACGAAATTGTGTTTGTGGGTTAGTGTCGCGTTCGATGTGGACTGATTGACCCATAAATTCTACGAGTGAACTTATTATTTGTTTACTGGTTTAAAAAATTGCCCGATCAATAAAGTGTTTCCAACAAGTCTTGGTTCGTCACTTTTGTCTGTGTGTTTGCTTCGTAACAGGGCTTTATCGAAATTGCGAGTTACAAAGGTCATTTCGAGACCCAGAGAACTGGTTTTCAAAGTTTCGGCTTTGTCAATCAAAATTACAAAGATCACATTGCCAGCGAAGGCATGTTTCCCAAGTAGCGCTTAAAAGTTATGAAATAATCGGTAAGTTTTTGTCAAGCGAGGAAAGGCCTGTTTTCGTTTTCGATTAAACAAGTGAAAGCTTGTAAAAACAGTGTTTTATCAACACAAGCAAACCGTTCATGAAGAAATAGTGACGCTGAAAAGTCACTTGATCAAGAAGGAAGTTACTTCATGATTATTGTACACATTTCATAAAGAAACTCATCTTGAAATCAAACTGCATTCGTAATCACAACAAGGACAAGGAGCCGAATATGACAGGGTAGAGCACTCAGTAAAACGACGAAAACAAGTTATGATTAGTGGAACATCAATAAAGTCGAGTAGCCATACTTTAAACATTAAAACTCCCTTTTTTAAAAGTGAAATGCGAAACAAAACATTCTTGTCACTATTAATATCACCAAAACGTGGATCAGAAAAATAACAAACACACAGTCGTTTGGGGGAAAGTTTACAATGTGATGAAGAACTACGAAAGAAACTTATGTCATACATACTGAAATCAACGATATCACAAAGCCCACACTGTTTTGAGTTTAAATACAATATGGTTTATTGATAAAGACGTCAATCTGACAAGAGGCTGAACGAAGATTTTTTTCTACAGATGCTAACATCTATAATTATTACAGAAAATAAACGTTCTAACTTCTTTCTAAAAAACAACAACTGTTATTTCAGAGTTTATATGAGTTAGGGCGCCATGAACAAAATCGAAGAACGGGATGCAAATGCCCAAAGCAATAGAGCTGTGTTTTTATCTGAATTCAACTTCTATTTAGAGTATATGGGGGCCCACGAAATCGCTACCACGACAATTACCCAGAATTCCACATGAATTGGCAATAAGGGGAAGCTTATAAATGATGAGACAACTAGATAACATTTTGTTCATGCTTACAAAATGGAAAGAAAGTATGTAAGCAAGTTCTCCGAGACCATGTTTAGATCAAATTTGGTTTCATGAAACGAATTTTCCTGATGACGGTAATGACAAAATGTAATGCCAACGTTGAATTATTATACACATTTTTTGACACGGGGGTAAGGTTTGGGTGTAATAATGTAATATATAGGCCTATCCCTTCTAAATGAGAAGAAATCTTAGTTTCAGCGGATTGTTTTTATTAGTTAAGCTCTTTCTAATTATAGTTTTCAATCATGGTGCCCTCCGAATCCATGTCAATTCATTTCTTGAACGTGCCTAGTTGTCACTCATTGTTTTGCTTTACCTTATAATTACGTTTTCATTATTTTTCATAGAAGCATGAAAATAATGTGTATAGACTGAACTAAACTATATCTGAACTGAACTGATATTCAAGTCATGCCAATATAAATAACATACATTAGTGTGATCAATCCTCCCTGCGGAATCAGTATTGAGAGAAGTCATAATTTCAGATGTTAGGCTGCATGTTAAAAGTTCTTGGGATCCTGCCAATGTGTACGTTACTGATGACCTGTTGAGGGGAAATTATGTCATCAGATTCGGCGACCACGTTTTAGTGGAAACAATTATCGGAGTATATTCAGAGTGGTGTAAAAAGTAATGCGCGAACCATGTGCTAAGCAAACTGTCTGACTACAAAACAAATCAAACTCCCATACATTTTAATAGTATATCCATTAATGTTATGGGTGGATTTCAACAGATTGCTTTTTCACACCGTTGGTTGGAATTGTTTTCACCATAGGCCTATGGTTATGTTTCACTTCGTCTCCAACACAACACCAACAGCATGAAGTATTTCGGGACCAATCAGTCATCATCTTTATTTACATCACAAGCTTTTTGACCTTGACTAGTGTTAGTTTCCTTTCCAAAAAATTATTTAATTAAAATCATTGAGGTTTGAAGGAGGAACATACTAAATGTGTGGCAGAAGCTCCACCCCTGCCGCCCCACTGTTCCCGCTGAAACAACCCCGCCCATCCCCAAAATCATTTAAAGAATTCTAAGGTTTCAAGAACACAATGAAGACACAGTAAGAGGGGGCACATTTTTATCGAGCACCGATTTTGTGTTTAGTTTTTTTTTCACTTGTGTTCAAGGTATTCAAGTAGGCCTATGATTTATTTTTGATGTGACAACGAATAATTACACAAATTCGAAACTATAATCTTTAAAACCTAAATGCTGTTATAATGGATCACTAATGTATTTTCAAGACACGAACAGTCGGTGAGAATGACGAATGGGACTTTTCAACCAACTAATTTATTTTTCTTCAAAATATGATTCACTATTTGACAGGTGTTATCCACCAAGCTAAAAATACTACCACAGTAGCCGCATTATGAATTTTCATGAATAATACTTGATAGATTCACCGTACTAATATCCAGCTTTAACATGAAATAATGTTGAATATTCGTTAATTTTACCATTCAGAAATTACTGCGGTAGAATTTTCCCTTTAAAAGCACCAAAACCATCAGCTCCGGAACGAGTCGCTCGACTGAGAGAACAATATGTTTTCCCCCGAGTTCATTCACAGCGCGTCCATCTACGGTATAAGTGTTGCGAAGGGTGTCTATTTTAAGGTCAAGATCGCGAACATGACTGTCACACCGGCTTACGTTACACGGGGGTCACGGGGTTCCATTGCCTTACGGTTGAGCCTCCTGTGTTTTTGAGCGGGTTCGGGTGCATTCTTATGGGGCATAACAATGCCACACCACCCCCACTGGCCCGGTTGATAGTGACTGTCGTCAGTTATGGAGTATATTCCGTTGAAATTACTTGTTCAATGGTATTAAATGATACTGGTGGTGCGTCCATTTATGACTATACATAATTTTGTTCGGTTGATGGAACATGCGCGAGCAAGCGAATGATTAACACATTGATGAGAGTGATAATTGAACAAGGCATCTCAGGCAACTTGGAGGCATCCGAAGTACATACTAGCTAGGGCTTCAGTGTAGCCCAAGAGACTTCGCTTAAAAAGGTGTCTTGTTACCTCTATCACAACCTGCAATTTGTTTCCATTTTGCAATTAGTGTGATGAGGTAAAAACAAACATCAAGGTTCAAAAGTCGAGACGATATCTTGAAAATCTCCAAGTGTTTTATTATTTGTTTTGTTCTTTTATGTGTGCTCTCTGCCTTCTCTTTCTAATTTACAGATTCTGTTACACCAGTATACTTGTTTATGTGTGTTGTGTTTGTCATTTAGCCTTCGAGAAAGACTCTGCTAGGGTCGAAATGTCATGCCATAAAACCTTTTGCATTTTGAAAAAAAAAATCATTTTGGGGTTTTTATGAGACAACTGGATAAAATGTATGCTTTCACACGTAACAACATTGTGTGATGAAACGAATCTGACACTAAACCTTGGCAATACTTGACTAAGCGCAAATTGCGGAGGAGGGAGAACACAACCCTCGAAAACGGTTTACGAGACGGTGAGGCGAAGAGCATTTCACATGACTTTTCAGGCCCCGAAGCAAGGTCCGATTTCTCACTTCCACATTTTGATGTGAGCTCCCAGCGCACCTGCCAACCTTGATTAATAAGTGAAAATCGTCAACATTATCGTTATGTCAGGAAATATTTGTCTCTTAAAGGGAGTTTATACTTTTGGCAAATGTCAAAGACCAGTATCCTCACTTGGTGTATTCCAACATATACATGAAACAACAAACCTGTGAAAGTTTAAGCT
>JAUELU010000025.1:2624799-2636071 GCA_032357145.1 Evasterias troschelii
GGCCGATCGATCTCAAACTTCTACAGGTTTGTCAGTTTATGTATATGGTGGATTATATAAAGTGCTTACACTGTTTTTTTTGCAAAAACCAATTCTGTAATGTTCCTTTAAGCTTCAAATAATGCAAACAATGACCTGCGTCGCTCCCACTACCGGTGACTTTAGGCTTATTTATAGTCTGCGTTTTTTTTCCTCATCTAGGAAGAAATAATCCAGTTATATTGCAGGTAGGTTCGTGATTTCACGTACGTAGCTCATCATAAAAATGTCATCATGATTGATAAACAAGTTGCTAGGAATGAATACGTGCATAAAATAATTGTGCAGGTTTGTTCTTTTTCACCCTGTATCACATTGGGTACTACTACATATTGAAGTTGTCTGTAGTAGGCGTTGACTAGTAATTTTTTTTTTCTCAAATCGATGACACAAAAAGGAAGATCTCAATGTGAAGAAGACGAAATCAAAGGAAGAGAGATTCTAACTTAATACTGCAGTCATCAGGTAAGCAGGTTTACTGTTATTGTCAATAAGGAACTGGTTCTTTATTCACGTTAACACCATTGTGAAATCAAGAAGAGATATCCTATAATACCAGTCCGGTATAGCAGGTTCAATGTACTTGTCAATGGGGAACTGGCTCTATTTACGTAAAACATGCAATTAAAATGAGTGAGGCAGTATGTAGGCCTACGTATTAGCTCATTCAAGTGAGTCACCATGTTCCCCCAAGCCAGAAGACTGTTTTGGAGGTTTGGAACCCCCCCCCCCCCCCTCCCGTTTTTGGTCAGCAGTCAGGTGACTCTTATTAATGGCAAGATGTAAGATAAGTAGACCTTTTATTTTGCAACGTCACAGCCCGAGTTTTTGCCAACCCGTTGGAAAAGTATGGAAAGCCATAACTGCAAATCAAAAAACTGATTGCCGCAGTGTGAAGCAACGTTACACAAAATATTCAAAATAGTGTTGAATTTGTTAGAAACAAATCAATCAATTATGGTAGGTATTTGAATCTTTACAGAAAATGTTGAATTTTGTCACAATTTGTTTTGACACGATTGAATGTTTTGCTAACATTCGGCCGACCATGCCAACCGGCGCACTTTGTTTATCAGGGGCTTGGTCCGGCTCAGTCAGCCTGGGCTTCGTCCTCATTTTGGAGTAAGGTCGAATTTTTATTGCACGGTGTTACAACATCCGACGGGGCTGGAGCCTAGCGTAAGCCGAGGTCTTGCCCCATTAGAGCAAGAACCGTTCAAGGTTTTAATCTGTGTTAAATTGTTGTACTACAGCTTACAGGGCAATTCAAAGAAAGGCCGGAGTTGAAGACAAGAAAGATGTCTTTGGAGATAGATTTCTTGGAAGCTGTGAGTAAGAACCAGGTTGATGAAGTGCAGAGAATTCTAAACCTTGGTGATATGATTAATCTTCAGTGTCGAGATGGAGAAGGTCGTACTCCACTCATGATTGCCATACATGAAGGCTTCCTGGGTAAGTCTTGTTTCCCGTCACAACTATTGCCATATTATAATTGTAAAACCAGAATTTATGTTATTTTAAACAAACTACCAGCCTATTTCCAATCCAGCCTCAGTTTCGTCACATTGAGTTTGAATACAAAAAATGTGAAAAATGTTGTAAATAATTATTTAACCGGTCTGCGCAATGTGGGCATTAAATAATGCACAAGACTGTTCAAAATGGTGGCCAATGTAAATTCAAACAACAAGAAGACGCTGTCACCAAGCCTGTCTTTCATCAGGTGTTATGTGTATTTTTATAAAATGTCTGCCAAGCAGAGCAAACACTGAATGGATCCAAATGTCTGACAAAATACGATGTCAAAATGTCAACAAGTGCAGTGATAGATAATTCCACACCAATCATCTCAAAAACAGAAAAGTTTCCTGCATTTTGTACATTTTCCAACACTCTCTGTATTTCCCCCCTTCAAGATGTTATTAATGTGCTTCTTCAGCATGACATATACATCGGTGACGCGGTGTTAATGGCTGTTGAGGTTCAGTTCTTCGGAGCAGTCAAGACACTTTGCCGGTACTCAGAAAAAGAGCAAGTTAAGGTATTTAAGATCAGCCTCTTAAAGGAATTCCCTCAAAAACTTTGTTGGTAAATGATTTTACAGTATCTTATGGTTCAGTGAATGTCTTACTTTAAGAAGAAAAAGAGTGACTGGGTAAAATCATCTCTTTTTGGAGAGAACTGTTAATTTTGAGTAGAACTGAGCGGTCCGAAGGCGAGTTTTTACGTTACGACAACCAGTGCTCTGTTCGTCTGGAACGAGTCCGTACACAGTTCGTTGTTTGCCCAGAAGAAGGTGGGAAGGCTTTACGACCCTTTCCGGGAAGTAATACAATTTTTGTTTGCCCCAGTAAAAGATCGAAAGCAAAATGGCTATTTTGAAAAAGAAGAACTGTACACTACTGTTGTAGAACCACTCATGAGACATATTTTTCCATTCCCATGTGGAATTTAACTGATTAAAAATAATTGATTAGGGCAGAAAACGACAAAACGTTCACACTCAGTTTTCTTGAAACTTATTTTTTGACAGTAATTACGTCCTCCTGGCGGTCACACTTTCGCTACGGCGTTTTTTCCGGGCACACGACTCGAGTTGTTATCACACTCCACTCATACTTCCCACGCTAACACTGTGACTAAAACCTCATTGTGTGTTACTATACTTTCAGAAGATTGGTAAAGATTTCGTGAATGGGTTCTCATCAAGTGGGATGTTTTCACCTGGGACAACCCCGCTGCAGCTGGCCTCAAGACTTAACGACTACGCAATAGTTAAAGTAAGATCTGATATACCAAAAATACACGAAGTCGGTGGAAGACTTTCAATGTATGCTCATCCGATTTAGTTTCTGAATTCGCTGATATTTTATCAACAACACTCTAAACACGAGCGAATGCATTTATTTTGAGGTCAGGGCATTATATCACCGGGGCAACAGTTTCTTTAGCTTTTTTAACGGACGACTTGTATAACACAGACGATGCTAATACGAACACTCGATCCATACGACAACCAAAGGCTTTAGCAGCTCGACTTGATAGGCCATTTGTCTCTATATTAAGAAGTTTGTTGTCTCACCAACTCCACCAGATACTTCTCGATCACGATGCCCGAATGCCGAAACTGAACACCGTCATTGCTCGTACAACAGATGACACTTTTGAGAAAGCATTGGCCCAGCTCCACTGGTACCA
The DNA here is from genome assembly GCA_032357145.1 of Evasterias troschelii. NCBI lineage: Eukaryota > Metazoa > Echinodermata > Asteroidea > Forcipulatida > Asteriidae > Evasterias > Evasterias troschelii. The sequence goes on from JAUELU010000025.1 coordinate 2,628,037, forward strand.
GGCCATCACGAGCGAAGCCTACCTGCTCTTGGCCAGCGATGACCCCATGGATGCCGCCTTCTGGCTTGCTGACCAACTAAAGACCATCACCCACAGCGTAACACAACTTAAGGTTGTCATTTAATATTCGACCAAATAATAAGAACTGTTAAATCAAGGTTCGTAAAGGGCCTAGGGTAGATCATATTTCAAGGAAGACAAAACAAGTTTAATAATATTGGATAGAATTACTGAGAAGAAATATGAATTATTCATTTGAACTATGGAGGTACCAGTAAGAAAATAATCGTAGCAAGGTGAGGGAAACCAGATAATACAGCCAGAAACAAAAAACAGTTTAATGAATGAGGCATGCAGCACAACCTTTTTGTATTTGGACTTTTGTAATTTTGTTCAATGACCGACCTCGTTAACTAATGTTCTTATTGGGTTATAACCTCGTTGGGTTATGAACTCATTGGGTAATGACCTCGTTGGGTTACGATCTCGTTAGAATAAAATATCATTGGGTGATGACATTAATTGTGTCATGACCTATTATTTTGTTTAAAGACCTCACTGAGGTACGACCTCTTTGGGTTAATACAACCTCATTGGGTACGACCTCATTGGTGCAACCTCATTGGTGCAACCTCATTGGTGCAACCTCATTGGTAAATGCGACCTCATTGGTAATTGCGACCTCATTGGGTTATGACCTCATTGGGTTACAACCTATTTGTTTTATGACCTTTGGGTAGTTACTCATTTGGTTATGACCTCATTACACTGTTTACTCATTCCCAACAGGAAGAATATGATGAGTTGAAGGACAACCTGGAGCAGTTCGTCACCAGGCTCCTCGGCTTCGCCCGCAATCTGGACGAAATAGAAGCAGTTCTTGGCGCACAACGCTTCGTGACGGACGAGTCCAACACCGAGTGCCGTACAGATCGCGATGCTCTACCGGTCAGACTATCTGAGGCGATCCACTTTGAATTCAAAAGGGTAAGTATGCTGAAAGGGTGTTTTATAATCGGACTTTAATTGTTTGTCTTCTTGCAGAAAAGGGTCAAATGGCTCCACAAAGAAGCTTGTTGTTTTGAATCACCACAGATAAGTTCAATGTTACTCGAATCAAGTCACCCCAGCCTTTCTTCGCGGGTCAACAAAGTCACGTTCAAAGAGAAGCACACAAATCCCCTCAGCAAAGACAATAATAGCTTGGGCAAAACATTACAAATCAAAATTCACCAAGCGTTCGTATTGACTTTCACTTGTGCCCCACAAGGTTTCGCTTAGCAGACACATTTGTTCAGCATGTTTTTCTTCTTTTAAACTTGTTTGTTAAAGTAATCATTATCATTTCTTTTGACAAGAATCGGTTTCGGACCTCGATATTATCTCCTCCCTTTCCACCTAGGAAAAGCATCATTGCTTCGTTCGTCTCAATCATTCTCAGTCTTGTTCCTGGACTTCTCAAGTCTGAAGATTCTGTAATTTTGATCGGAAGTTTCGTATAACAAAGAATATATGTCTTGTTCACCACAGTTCGTCGCCCATTCCACTTGTCAAGACTACATGCTGTCTCGTTGGTATAGCGGTACCAATAAAACATGGCGGACCTTGTCCTCGGTCAAAATGGCTGCCGTATCCGGCAGTGTGATGGTCATGTGGCCAATTCTCTGCCTATTCTACATCATCGTGCCTTCTGGAAAAATTATTAATTTCATACGAACTCCGTGAGTAAAAAAGAATGCAATTTGATTTTTGTGATTGCAAACAATGCTTAATTAAAAACCACGTAGGCATGTACCTCGTTGAGTGTCACACTATCAGTATGCATGGTGAACTTGTCTTGGCCCAAGACAACTAGTCAAGTTGGGTAATTCAAGCCACAAGAGGGCGCGCTATAACGAGTTGTAACCGAGCGCAGTACACTGTCCACTATCGATCACTGACGTCTTGGGCCAAGACTAGGCGTGAACAAGTAATGACTTAACGTTTTTGCTGTTCCCTTTTCATCAGATACGTAAGGTTTCTACTACACACTGGTTCCCGGCTCTCGTTCATTGGCCTCCTCCTCGCGACACCAGTGACGTCACTGCACGTCATGAAGGTCAAGAACGACAACGATGACGTGATCATGATATCATTTCGTAGATTCGAAGAGCTGCGGGTAAATCACGTGGTACCATGGTTCATCGGCAGCTGGATTATCGGTGAAATGTTGTTATTTTCGCTCCAAATATGTTTTTTGTATCATCTGATGCTTTAATCTTTCAAAAGGGTGGGATACGTGCTTGATTTCGTGAATGGTGCTAATCAAAACCACTGCTTGGGCACAGGCACCGATAGTTGTTTAAAAAAGTTTGCTTCCCGCACAGGGCTTCAAGCGGGCAAACGGAACCCAAGCCGAAGCCCAAGCCGAAGCCCAAGCCCAAACTGTGGTTTCGAAAAGATCCAATGAAAGCCCATTTCATACTGACCTTTGTGTGGTAAAAAAATAAAAAACAAACAAAACAACAGCAACAACAACAACCTAACTAAAAGCCAACCAAACTTCCCGTCACCCTAACAGACACAACAGCACCCCAATACCCAAACAAACAAACAAACAAACAAACAAACAACCCAACAACCCAACACCCCCAACAAAACAGTTGAGAAGGCGTTTGTATATTGGGCCTAAGTATGAAGCGAAAGCAGAAGAAGAATTGCGGCCAGTTTTTGTTTAGATTTTTTTGAACAAAAAATAATTATGAAAATGATACAAACAAACATTTGCAATATTATGCCTTTATTGAACCGTACTGAAACTTTTGAATTTAAGAGTGCCTATATCACACAAGGCGCACTGGAAGCAATCAACCAAATACAGCGCTTCGCTTGCAAAACTAATACGTTGGTATTGTGTTTGCGAATTGTACGAACACAAACATAAATTGGATGCTTTTTTGTCCTGTATAAATTATTTTTTATACTGGTACCTCTTGACATGCCTCATGTTGCATGGCACTCAATGTTTTGTTTGCTGTTTGATTAGGCATGACGTTGTGGGAGGCGATGCAGGTTTGGCGATGTGGCATTTATAACTACTGCACCGCTGCCAGAAACTGGCTAGTCTCTTGTCAACTCGTCTTCTACTGGATCTATATTACGCTCAGCATTGTTTCATTCGCCAAGGTAAGCGCTGTGAAATGGTGGTAAGGGGCTAGGACTGGGAGGGTCCTTGTACAAGTCTAATTGGGACCAATTGCATATAGCTTCTTAGCAGAATGCTTAACAAATTTACGTGCTAAGCCAATAAGGATTATGCAGCAACCCATACCTCTTTTGTTCACAAAGGATACTGGCAGAGTTGTGTCCTGCCCACTTCTAACAAAATCACTGACCTCTGTTGATTGACATCTACGCCCCCACCCCCCCCCCACCCCCACCCCGAACGTGTGGCATGGTCCTTCTTATGAAATGATGGTATACAAATGAGCTGACCAGAATGTGTTTACGGTGTGGTTAAGACAATGGAAATATTAAAAATGTATCTGCATTTGATGACAGTGGCCCTCTCTGCTGGATTTTAAACAATTGTGAATTACCTAGGGAGCATTTTGGCGGTCGTAACCATGATAACCTTTTCGGTTGACTGGGCCATTGGTTAATCACGTCAGTGACCGAAACAGTTTAATATTGGTTACAGCCGCGAAAACGCACCCTAGTGTCTGCTATTAACCAGCTATACCGTCATAAAAAAAGCCCAGATAACCGCTTAGAGTATCACCTAGATGTTCACTATTTACTTTAAGTGCAGATCAACAGCGCAATGCATGTGCTGCAGTCGGCCCTTTCACAGGCAGACAACGCAACCGGTTCAGTTCAAGACAAGCCCCCGTGCGTCATTTCACAAAAGTGAGTATAACCAGTGGCTATATCGACACTCTTTAAGAACACAATGTGAAAATGATACAAAGTAGGTACAGTCCAAAAACTAACTGGCAAGGTGACCATAGAAGAAAGACAAACAAAAGACACAATAGAGCAAAACCAATGTAGAAGTTTAGTACGTGTAAATCCAGGCATTTATTGTATTCACAGGCTTGTGCTGAACTCCCAACTACCAACGAGCTGCCTGATCGAGAAAGGCACAATACCCGGTGCAGCCCCAATGACGTCAGACACCATGGAAACAATGATGTGGTCCCCCTACGATCCCATCTTCATCGCCGAGGCCGCCTTCGCCGTGGCCAGCGTGCTAACCCAGCTCAGTCTCCTAGATTCGATGGTGGTCATGAACTTCGTTGGTCCACTGCAGATTTCACTGGTCGGCATGTTTCGCGACACAGCCAAGTTTATCCTACTCTTCATCATCGTGTGGACAGCGTTCTCTCTTGGGCTGACGCACGTCTACCGAACATTTGAGATGGTTAAGCAGGAGGCGTGTGGGGTGAACTGTGATGTTGGCGCGTTTGGAAGGTATGGTTAGAGAATAAGATTGCAATTTTACCACAATTTTCATTTTCAAACATCACCCACTGATGTTTAACAACTACATTGAATTAACACACAGCTTTGTGCTACGTACACTCTAATGGACTCTCCTTTGTCTGCTGACTTTCAACAAAATCATAATTCTTCAACAATGGTCAAAACTGTTTGGACGTGTGTTTTAAAGCCCACATAGTTTTTCAAATCTCTACACTGTATGGACCTCTTTTGTACAAGACTCAGGTCAACACTTCGTATGAAACGCTTGAAACACTTCAGTTACACTCTTTCCGGGTCCTCTGTTGGGCCTTACCCCGTTCAGTTTGACCCAGAATCGGTGTCAAAATGACACAGGAAGGGTCAAACTTACGCAAAGTCCCCCAAACGATCACGAGGCACCTGTTTCGGCCGAGGACCTTGTCAGTCGTGACTTCCACAAGTAATAACCCACTTAAGAGGGCTTGCGAGGGCTTGTCTCCCATTTTCTAACCGCAGAAACTGTCGGCAAGACAAGGGCCTACACACTCAACACTACACACGTCGCGCAGGGCGCGGAGCGTGATAATGAACAACGAAGTCTTGCTCCAAGACCATACCCCATCCACGAGCGAGCAAATTGACTCAGTGATATTTGTCTTCTTCCTATGATTGACTAGAAAAAAAAAACACACAACAAATTTCTTAAAGTTTTCCTCATTTTCCCTCTGTATAGTTTCTACCAGTCGATGATTACCCTCTTCTGGTCCCTCTTCGACCTCATGGACCTTGATAACCTAAAGATCGACCCAATGTTGAAGTTCACTGAGACCGTTGGAACAATGATGTATGTCTGTTTCTCCGTTGTGGGCGTTGTGGTCCTGGTGAACGCCCTCATTGCAATGATGAGCAACACGTACACTCGTGTGGAGGTAAAGTCCTTTGAGGCAAAGTTGTTTGGAACTTTTACAAAACTTCAGTCAAGTAGCGAGACAATGATGCAGCATGATACTCGGGTGGTATTCCCTTTTTCCTAAAACGAGATTATGATAAGCACAGACATTATTAAGCACCGAAATCATTTTGAGCAAAGATTTAATAAACAGTATAAATACGGTTGCCCTACCCCCCCCCCAAAAAAGGAAAAAAACAAACAAAAACTTGAATGCAGCGCTGCATTGAAATTAAACATTTTAAACCTGGTTTTAGGAAAACTCTGACGTGGAATGGAAAGTTGCAAGAACTCGACTCATCACAGATTACCTTTCAGAGAGTTTGACCATCCCGCCTCCTTTCAACATTATACCGTCAACCAGAGGACTGAGGAAACTCTACCGAAGACTTGTGGCAATCCTCGCTGGAACGCCCACATTACATCATGTAAGTTAAGACTCCATGATGTCAGTTTGTTCCACCATAGAGGCTGAACATATATAGGTACTATCCCTATGGTTCCATTCTACATTCAATTTTGGCTCTAAAAAGCTTCCGGGTCAGTGGCCTGTACCGGTGTCCCGTGGGTCCTGACTCGTGGGTCCTGACCCGTTTCTGGGCCATCCCCCCCGGATAGGGGTAGGATCAAGAATTGAGTCAAACTGACGCGTAATCCGAGTTACAAATCTGATTTGTTCAAAGAGATCCGGGTCAGCTTGACCCGGAAATGGTTCAGACCACTTGGAACCAGGAATGCGGGTCAATTCTTACCCGGTAGTTTCTAGAGTGTGTTTACCACTCAACGATTGTAATCAAAACACTAACTTAACTATTATTAGGTAACCACTTGTGATTTGAATTGAACAACTATTATGGAAAATAATAATGCCTGGGGTAATTTATTTATACCATCCACAGCTACGAAGATCGGATGCAGCTAAAAACTTCAAGCACGCTGGTTACAAGGTAACGGATTTTTATATATTTTTGTATTTCTTTTTCTTCGAAACCAAGACATTTTATTTTGCTTCTTAGGCTCCCCCACACAGGCTCTAATAATTCTGTGTTCGTGATGAAACCTAAAAGTTTGTCGAATTGAGCCCGAGCCGATCGAAGCTGGGGTCGAAGACGAAGAATAGGAACATTGAAACATTGATGTGGAGATGCAGTTTTTTGTCAGAGGGGTAAACATGAACATTGAGGGTAGCCTACAGTACGCTTTTCTGTTCGTAAACTCGTGTCGTGATTGATCACTGATAACTAAAAAGGGAAAATAGAACACTCCTTGCAAACTGCTTACCGACCAAAAGGACCCAGTTGGTACAAATCGACCCTCTAGCATAGCCTTCGAGAAAGACCCTGCTGGGATCGAAATGTCAGGCCATTAATACTAGTCAACAAACATTTTGTTACCCCCAAAAAGCAGTTTTGGAAAAACTAATATTGTTCTCCTGATATTATGCTACGTATTATTCTCTTTGACTGTTACTTGCAGCATATCGTGAAGAAGCTGGTGCAGAGATTCTTGTGGCAGGAGAAGATGATGAGAGCCCGCCAGAAACACAAAGACAAAATGCAAACGGATGTCCTCGTTAGAGAGGCTGTGCAGATGGTCAGGTACACCAGATCCTGTAGCTATTATTATTTTTGTAAAGGGGACCAACTTCCCCGACGATGATGCATCTTCAGGCCATACTATCCAGTTACGGCTACGGCTGTGACTGTTGCTAAGGATGTTGTTATGGACTTCCTATTCAATTAGATCCAGTCGTAGCCTTAGCCGTAGCCGTAGCCGTAGCCGTAATCGTCCACTTCGGAATTCGCCGAGTAACAGCACCTCTTGGGTTGGGATGGGTTACACAAATTTCCTCTGATTCCCCCGATCGCCCTTTCCGTGTACGAATAATTCGACCTCTATCAGTAACTATCATCGTGATAACTAAAACCCGTTATAGACCTTGTGCACATCACGTCATTTTGTGTAGGGCGCCCTCGGCGAGAGGTCAAAAGGAGGTATCTCACTGGCTGATAAAGTCGCCACGCGTACATAGGTGCGCGTTTTTCATTGTTTCGTCGTAGTTTTACCTCTAAGATGGCGGCTTGATGACGTCAATGCATAAGACCTTTTAAATTATAATTGAGAAAAGAGAGAGAGAGAGGAAAACAAAGTTTGGGGCAACTGATCAACTTTGGGATATTTTTGTATAGATTATTATTTCGAAGGTATGATTAAAAAAATTAAATTCAGATCGATGATGGTTTATTATCTTCTATAAGAATACACTAAATATTATTATCTTTCCCGCCAATTCTCAGATCTGGTTCCAAGCGAAAGAGCATACTCCGGCAAACGTTTAGCAACACAAGCCGTGGGGACCCGTACTTGCGACGATTTAACCGCCGAATGTCCAACAACAGTGAACTGATACGTGAATCTAGCCAGGAGACTGAGATCATGGAAGCCTGTTTTTGAAAAAAAAAAACAGTTTGATAGATTTGGACCCCAAACTAGATTTTATGATATCATACCACCATCTCTTTTTTTCTAACTAAACGAAAGTATGGTCTTGTCTTAATGTCGGGGGCAGAGCCGTATATTGGGAGAGTTACGACAACTCGCGATTAGAAGCCATTTTGTTCCCCAAGAAACAGGGTGCTAGAC
>JAUELU010000025.1:2638687-2666647 GCA_032357145.1 Evasterias troschelii
ACCAGGGGGCACATGAATTTGATTGCAGTTGCACTAGGGCCAAGGATACAGAGTGGATTGGCCCTAATTGGGGCTAGGTAGTAGTACAACTTAGCACTGTAGGCAGTACTTCTAGAAACTATAATGCTCCCCCGTGAGCTCACGGGGGAGCCTTATAGTTACTAGAAGTATGTAGGCAGTAGCACTACACTAGCACTGTCTGACTGTACCAAAGACTTTCTCGCTCGAAGGCTAAATGACAAAACAACACACAAGACAAGCTCATGGTCCTGTTTACAACGCACCAAAGTCACTAGTAGTATACCTATCATGTGTGTTGTGTTGTGTCATTTAGCCTTATTAGAAAGAGACTCCAGGGTCCAGGTCCAGGGTCGAAATTTATAATTTTTTTGCATTTTAGGTCCTTTTGGTTGGTAAACAGTTTGCAACAGCTCTTTTTTCTTTCTCATGTAGATAATTTGAACGGTTACAGAGCAATCATGGTACTGCTGGAGAAAGTTGTCGGTTTCTTAACCGACAACTCCACCGTGGTGGGTCTCGTCTTCCTCACCATCACATTCATCTTCCTCCTCAACAAGATCCTGAACACGTTGATGATCACTTCAAATTCTCCCAACCCATTCAAAACGGACACCAGACGACCACCGCAGCCACTTGAGACTGATCATGCAGTTGTTGATAAAGTGATCAAGCAGGGTGGGTATGAAGAATTTAAACCAGTTTATCCAAACAAACAGTGCCAGTACTTTGGACTCTTAATTCTTGGCCCTAACTGAGCACCACTACTTGTCTGCAAATAAAGCCAAGGGGCCATCAAAATGTATTCCACTACAGACCTTAAATTACACAGAGGCCAAGAGCCATTTTTCAGGAATTTTTGTTATTTGTCAAATCTCATTTCTGTGACTGTGCAGTATCCAAGTTCTAACTATAATTTTTTAAGAAATAGTTAGTGGCCTGACAATTAGACCATAGCTGAGTCCTTCTCGAAGCCATTGGAAAAGACTCTGCTAGGGTCGAAATGTCAGGCTTCAAGACTGCTGGGGTCGAAATGTCAGGCTTCGAGAAAGACTCTGCTAGGAACAAAATTGTCAGGGCCTTGAGAATGACTCTGCTAGGGTCAAAAACGGCAGGCTTTGAGAAAGATTGCTAGGGTTGAAACGTCAAGCCACTAACTACAAAAGAAGGCAATTTATAACATAGGTCCTTTTTGTGGTAAGCAGTTTGTAACTGCTAATTCTATTTTCTCAACTATTAATTCCTATAGGATTTACTGCCCAAAAGGTTCCAGAGAACCTGGATGCTATAGTGATAGGCAGTGGGATGGGAGGTCTTACCACGGCCTCTCTACTATCCAAGATCGGCAAGAAAGTCCTCGTGTTGGAGCAGCACGACCAGGCCGGAGGATGCTGCCATGTCTTCCGGGAAAAAGGCTTCGAGTTTGACGTTGGTAAAGTACATGTTTGTTATGGATCACACCATGACACCCACAAATCAAAATCTCCTGCACCCAGTCCGGCAGGGCTCACCATTAACACTAGCCCGGTGTACTTTGTCTTGTGTAGACTGATACAGGCTAGTCAACACAACTTTATAAAATGTGTTCATATTTTTCATTATTTGAATGTTACTTCTTTTGATCGTTAAACTGGTTGTGACTGCTACCATTAATACATCAGAAAGATACATTTATTACAATACCTGACAATACCTGTTCAAAATCTGGGCTGCTAAACATTTCCTTGGGCAAGTAAAACGCAGAGTTTACTAGCCCGATGGGCTACTTTACCAAATGCTTAAGCGCAAGGCTTTTAAAAATAATAACCAGTTCTTATATATAGTGTATTTTTTAACAACGTTTCAATGCACATTACTTTGTAAGGTTTCTTTATTCTAAGAACTTACCCCTAGATCTTAGGAAGGTAGTTGGCTAGACCAGGCAGACCACTAAATCACAGGAATTACCAGAAATTCCCTCAATACGCATATACTCCTTTAGAACCCACGTACAAGGAAGCCAATCCATAAATAATTTTAATATAATCAGGCCTGTATGCTTCGTTCTAGAAAGGGAAAGGGCACCAAGGCATTCTCTCCTCGGTAAAGGGCATCCTATGAGGAAATTGTAAATTTCTATTGGAGCATTTCAAGGGCACCAAGGCAATGACCAGGGGCAACGAAGGCAATCGCCTCCGTTGCCTTCGTGAAGTATCAGGCCTGTATAATGTTCTCAATCATTTAGTAATTTAATTTTAACTTTGATGTTTATTTGTAGCTGCTGGGCACCTCTGAAAAACAGTGTTTCACTGAGAGGTCTCCCCAGGGTAAAGAGGAAATAAATAAATAAATAAAAATAAATACTGAAACACAAGTCTCTTCCTCAGTCTGCAATACTTGCTGTTTTCCTCAGTCTGCAGTTGTACTATCTTTTCTTGCCTTCCACCTCTAGAACTCTGCTTCAAATCCTGCTTGGGCACAGTGTTAGTCAGAGAGGTTTCTGGGTGTCTTTTGGACACCCTGTCTTAAATGTGGACACCCTGTTTTATCTGTCATTTTCATGATGTAAATGTATTGTAAGTGAACAATTTGGACACTCAGTTTTAAATGTCGAGCAAATTTGGACACCCTTTTACCAAATCCAGGCTTGGGGCACTATGTGGATTTGGTTTTCGGTTAGTACCTGATTTCATGGGTTTTCCCTGGAACGATGGGTTGTTCTCCTACAACTAAAGCTTCCTTCTTTTTCATTTTTCATGGTGTTCTTGGCTAGGTTAACAATAAAGTAAGTTATGATAATTATAAAATAGTTTATTCATGTTGTTGTTATATCAGGTATTCACTACATTGGTGAAATGGCTAACAATACCATTTCAAAGGTCATTGTGGACCAGCTGACCGATGGTCAGTTACAATGGGTCCCGCTGAATGAGACATTTGACACAGTGGTCATCGGGGAAGAGGGCAAACAACGGAGGTACCCGATCAAGTGCGGCCTCAAGGGGCAGTATCGTCAGTCTCTCCTGGACAGCTTTCCAAACGAAAAAGAGAGCATTGACAAGTTTATGAACTTGTTGAAGGTAAGAATTTGTAGTTACAATTGCAAAAAGTGTTGTGCTTTTGGTGAAACACAAATTCTGGAGTGAGGTATGATAGTTTTCCCACAGTTTTAATAAAAAAATGTAAAATATTTATTCAAACAGTCTTTGACAAGACTGAACCGGAAAAAAACAGATTTTTGACTAGTGTAGAGTATAACAAAGATTGAATTATTTTACATTTCAGTGGAGTCACTTACTTATCGCTTACCAATAATTCAATATAATTTCAGATTGTCAAACGTCAATCAATGGTTGCCGGAGCTATGAAGTTGATCCCCATAAGAGTCTGTGACTTCCTCATCAACTCGGGCATCATCAAACTCCTCACATCGTTTTTCTACTATGCCGATCGTAGTCTCAAAGAAGTCATGGATGAGATCACCGACAACGAGGACTTGAAGGCTGTGCTGTCCTACAATTTTGGCGATTATGGTACGGTAATCTTGGCTGAAATATTGTAATTAATAAAATGCTGTTGAAACAAAAGGTTTACAATAAAAATACTACAAATAATTGGTTTTTATGTAGCACACATATCCTAGTACCTAGATCAAGGTGCAGTTCAATATCATTATCCTTTTTCATCAGGCATAAATTTTGACTCATCTTCCTCATCTCCTTCTGGAGCATACAACCCCAACTCCAAGCACTTAGGGGTTAACCTCACACAATACCATCTTAGCCCTCTCAGGTTCCCATTTATACACCTAGGTTAAGAGAAGCAGTTATGGTTAAGCGCCTCACTCTAGAAATTGTACCCACAAGAAAGCTCAGCCAGGCGTACCATAATACCGCACTTCATTATGCTGAGCAGAAAAATCTTGCTAAGGACTATTTTCAAAAATTGGGACATGATGTGTTGTTCACTGATCTTCACCTCAACAAAATTCTTGTTCTGTTCTACAGGAACTCCACCGTCGAAAGGGAGCTTCGCCATGCACTGTCTGCTGGTAAACCACTTCATGAAGGGGGTGTACTACCCCCTAGGTGGTGCCAGCGAGATCGCCTTCCACATTATACCCACCATTGAGAGATCTGGGGGTAAGGTCTTGGTCCGGGCACCTGTCTCCAAGATATTACTGGATGAAGCGGGCAAAGCTTGTGGTAAGTGGGAAATATTTGTAATTTTTCTGATGCCAATCCTTACTGTTTACATGTTCCTTAGCGACGCACTAGATCAACCACCAACCACATTTTACATATCCCCTGGAGCCGGCTATGTTTTGTTTTTCTTTGTATGATTAATGATGTTGATCTTCTAAAGTCCTTTCTGCGGTGTTTGTGAAAAAACAAACTCCCTCTAATTTTGTGTGAATTGTTAATTAATAGGTGTCACCGTTCAGAGGACCTCTGGGGATGTAGACATCCACGCCCCGCTCATTATATCAGGCGCCGGAATGTACAACACATTCCAGAAACTTCTTCCACCAACAGTGTCTTCAGATATTTGTAAGTACTTTTCCAGCTTTCCAAAACAGACAGTTGTTGATATCTTCTTATAATATGCAAAAGATGCATCGTTATCATTTGTATTGCAATGGGTGACTTTGGAACTATAGAGGGCAGCAGACTTACCAAGTCAACTTCCACTGTTTATGAAGTTCTGAGCATGTGCACATTTTCAGGTAGCAAGGAATTAAAATATGCTGGCACCTAGTGTTCTTAAATGTCCCTCTCGTAAAAATTTTGAATTGCAGTTTTGACTTCTAACATGATTGTGTTGATGAAATTGTATTCTTAATGTATGTGCCTTTTTTGAAAGTTGTGTTAAATTGGTACATTGTTTTCTCTTGTCAAACCAATCTATTTTGTAATTTTTGCTTGTGTCATTTTGTGTACTTTTAACAACGATTTGTTGAGTTTTGAAATGTAATATTTTATGCGTTTACAACCCTTTCTACCAGTAGCTCTCTTCTCTCTTGCTTGTGAGGTCACAAGCCCGAACAGCGCCCTCACTGAGGTCAATGAAGGTCAATTGGCCGAAAATTGTGTACGGCATGTTCCCATGTGCTCGTTTCCATAGACCCCCTTGCATAACGTGCAATGCTGCTGGTGCGCTGAGACTACGCACAAGTTTAAAAACAACAAGAGCAGCTGTTATCTTTTGATCTGTCTCCTTTTGCCTCAGTGAGGGCGCTGTTTAAGAGTGTGTCGTCATATGCAAGGGTCTAGTGTTTGACCTCAACATTGGCAGCCAATGCTTGGGGTCTAGTGATGTTTCAGGGATGTATTTGAAACATAATTTGTCCTCTTTTATAACTGCCCTTTTCACTTCTAACACATTGTGTTGTGATATTGTAATTTTCCATGTAAGTGGTGTTTTCTTTGATTTTGAAAGTCGTGTTAAGTTTATTAACTGTTTTCTCTCATTAAAAACTTATGTTTTTCCTATTTTAATTATGTGTGGTGTTAATAATGTTACGATTCATTTTGTAATTTTGTGTGTTTCATTTTGTAAACTTTTAATAACAATTTGTTTAGGCCTAAAGTTGTAATAGTTTCCTGCATTTCTAAACCTTTCTATCAACTGTTTCAAGGGCGTGTTAAAAACAACTCTTTAAATTTATAACAATACTTTTCATTTATTATTTTTGAACAGTAGGCCTAACTTTTGAAAGTATTTTGAAAGCATGTCTTGATTGTCATTGACACCCTTTAAAATTCCTTAGTAAAGAGTTACCTTACCATATCTAGTTAGATTTAGTTAGATTTTGAGAAAGAAATAGAATAAGTTGCAGGTTTAAGTTTATTAATAGATGTTACTTCCCCCTCCCTACAGCTCTTGAGAAGCGGCACAAGGGTGCCCAACATGGTGTTGGTGCCATGTCAGTTTTCATTGGCCTTAAAGGTACGTTTGGTATTACCATTTTCACAAAACAAAATGTTATTGTATCTACATAAAAAAGGTTTCCAGAATGAAAAATATTACCATAGGTTTAGAATTACATGTAGCTGTGGCCTCTGTTGCCCTAGGCCCAATTTTATAGAGCTGCTTAAGATTTTGTTTTAGCTAAGCACAATAAAATTATGCTTTCCAGAATAAGGTTACCAGCCAAAAACGCATTGCCACATGTACTATTTGTGACTGGTATCCTGCTTCTCTTTGCTTAGCAGAACACTGTTAATCAATATTGTCTGCTTAAACAGCTGTCAAAATGGGCCATGGTTGGGCCTTGGTGCCCCTTTAAGAGTTTCCATTAGAATTTAAGATTTTCTTATGAGAGTGCCCTTGGCAAGAAATGAAGATGGCCCTGCCCTTTCAAAGATGGAATTCCAGGCCTGTTGGCACTTTATAAGATGGCTTCCACCATTGTCTTGTTTCCAATGTGCAATTGAAATGACAAACACTGATTCACGTCACACCAAATTGGGGTCTGACTATTTTTGCCCTCTTGGCATCGTTTTGATCTCATTGATTAGTGCATGTTTTCTAAGGGGTTATATGCATGTTTGTATGTAGTTGTTTTGGTTGCGGCAATCAAATTAAGTATTGGTGAAACTATTTCTCTGGAGGGTTTATACTGTCTGACAACTTTTAATATTAAAGGGTTCTTTTGAATTTGAAATACACAATTGTGGTTTATTAATCAGCAGTCTTAAAGTTTGTCTTTATTAGGGAACAAATATAAAAACATGTTTAGGTTTTGTGTAATCTTATGAAATGTTTGTTTTCAAAGGGACTAAAGAAGAGTTAGATTTACCCGCTGGTCAGGTTTGGGCTTTCACTGGTAACGATCACGATGAACAAATGGAAGAATATATCAACCGCAGTCCAGAGGAGGCAGGCAAGGGTAGCATTCCCCTGCTGTTCATTACCTTCCCATCGGCGAAAGATCCCAGCTGGGATGAACGATATCCAGGTAAAGGAACTTGGACCTTTGGTTTGTTGAAATTGTATTATTTTTATTTTTTTATTTTTTTTTGTAAACATTTTGCTCAGCAGAGCATTTTTGCTGTAAAGCACCATATTATTATTTTTTACTTGGATGTGTTGTTTACTGATCTTCACTGCAACAAAAATCTTGTTCTGTTTTATAGGCAAGTCCACATGTACGATGGTGACGCTCGCCAACTGGGAATGGTTCTCCAAATGGGAAGATGGCAAAATGTCAAAGCGTGGTGAGGAATACGATAGCATCAAGAACGCCATCGGTGACAAGATGTGGGAACAGTGTCTCTGGTACTTCCCTCACCTCAAAGATAAGGTGAACTTTGACACATGAATTCTGATTTCTAGCCCTTTTGCTTAGAAAGAGTATTTCTGTCTTTGGACCTGCAGCGTTTTTATGTGTGTGTGAGCCAGGCAGGATATTCTGCCTACGTTTATTCGATTTCCGTTTTTTGGTGCTCTCAAAAACATCTGAAAATGGATTTTAAATAGCCTACCAAAACCTATACCGTATACGTTGCACATCGTGGCCGATCGGTATAGTGCGTTGTACTCAAGATCTAAGGATGTGAACTGTCCTGACATTCGCATCCTTGAGTGAGACGCTTAACTATAATGCTTCTCATCACCCAGGGGTAAATAAGTACCTGTGAGGGAAGAAAGGGTTCTTGTGACTGCAATAGCTCGGTGTGCTACAATTTAGCAGCACAGGCTGTATACTCTCAAGGGAGCTGAGATGGCTTAACCCTTCTACTGTCTGACCATTCAATAACATCCACTGTGGTTTTGAATGGTAGATAAACTATGCCAGCCTGCAATGTAATATCATGTGGTAAATGCATCTACACAGTACACACATGCTATGTGCACAACCAGTGCAGTTGAATGGTTTTAAATGGTTGGTCAACTCACTGGAAAATGTTACCAAGAGTAGGAGGGTTAAGGAATGAAACAAATGGCCCCCGGTGACCAGAGGTAATAATGTTGGAGTGCCATCACTGAGTAGCGGATCTAAGCACTGTATAGGAAGCCATTATTCTTGTATTTTATGATTATGTTGATCAGCCCTTGTACTCAACAAAATTGTCCCACTTTTTGCCATGCTCCAAATAACATGTCTGGTGAACATCAATGGTTACCGTTATTTGATCTCTGACTTACGGGTCGCCTCTATATTATGAAATGGTTTTTGATCAAAAATATATACGGTTTAATTTCGAAAGGTTGAGTATTTCAACGTTGGAAGCCCTGTAACCAATAAATACTACATTGAGGCCATGAAGGGTGAAATCTATGGACTGGACCACAACAAGGAGAGGTTTAGTACAAGCACCTGGCATACTCTGCGATCAGAGACGGACATTCCAAATCTCTTTCTCACAGGTAAGGCAAACTGATAATACCCAAAATTGTGTGACAATTCGAGTGAGCGGGTGTTCATTGGACTTGCACACCTGTGTAAAGCTCTACAGGAGTAACAAGTATTATAAACCACAAGAGAAACTGACATGGTAAATGTGCAATCATTTTGAGTTGAACATAGACAAATTTACCAGAGCGGGACTTGAACCTGGGACCTCCAGATTAAGGAATGATACTTCTAAGGGTGGGGCAGCTTATAGGGAATATCTATAAGTGAAATAATTGAATATTTGAAGGGGCACTGAGGCAATGACCAGGGGCGTTGGGGCAATTGCCTCCATTGCCTACGTGTAGTATCTTGAGTATGGGTCTTAGTGCCTGGTCATGAAGAGTGCGTCTTCACCCAGTGGGTGCATATAACGGCAGAGATGGGGGCTTGTGCTCAAGTAGAATTTTGGACTGGCAGAAATTTGTCTTCAATGCTGTTTACTCCCCAGGGAGCTTAAATGATTTTGAGAATTTTATGATGGATATAATAATGTTCAAAGTTTCATTAATGTCATACTTGGTGGGTACCCAAGAATACTTGTCTTATCATTTTTTGGATTGTTTTTCAATATTGGATCAAAACACTTTAACCATAATTGCTTCTCATCGCCTCAGAGTGAATGGATACCAGTTAATAAATGTTCCTGTGGTGTTTCTCTGTGGTATTTCTTTCAGGTCAAGATACGTTCACCTGTGGTTTTGCCGGGGCTCTCTTCTCTGGAGTCCTCTGCACCAGTAAAATCCTGAACCGTAATCTGATGGCTGACATTGTGTCCTTGAAGAAGAAAGTGTCCAAAAAGTAGGAGCTGAAGGAAATCATTGAAGATTTGAAATGAGCGACTTCTCGTCTTCATAGGCATGTTATTCTACCCTTCTTAAAGGGAGTGTCTACCTTTTGTAATTACTCCAAAAATGATTTGAGCATGAACACTGATTTGGTGAGAAGCACTGTAGCTGTTGATAATGTGTAACATGTTGAGAAATGATTCCCTATTAAGGAATGTGGTTTTAGAGAAAGGGGTACAAACAAATCTGAGAAACGGTTCATGGTTGATGCGTTTGTCAGATTGTGTATTCCAATTGCGGATTATCCTTCCAGCATTTTTAACCGCTCCAGATTTTTAACAATTTCTTAAAAACGCTACCACCGTTTAAAATGAACTTTCACCGGTCAGTTTGATTGTATACATCTGCAATTATATAGGATTAAAATAATCGAACGGTTCGTAAAATCAAAGGTATCTATTGCCTTGAAGTCTGATTTCCGCTGTCCTGCAAATTCTATTCGACTTACAGCGGGTTTACATGTAGGTCAGCCCTTGTGTTCAATAAAATGTCCTTATGACCAAATAACATGCTAGATAATATCATTCTTTTTACGCAGTATTTACAAAGAAAGAGTAATAAGAAGTATTATTTTTTTACTTTTTATTTTTTTACTTTTGACGCTGCTTCTAGTGCTAGGGGCAGCAGATTTATCGAAACAGATGGGCTCTTGCCATAGAGTTACATAATACTAGAACAAGAGGAAGCACTTGTTACTACACACATGTAATTGTAACCCTGCTGGCACACCATAAGCACAAATTACATACAGATGTCCACTTACAAAAGAATGGTTGTGTGACCTATGGTACGATGGCTTGGCACCATTTTCTCAATGGCCAAAAATGCTGTCTGTCAGGCGCCCTCTGTATTTCAATTTTGTGACTTAATGGCTCTTGCCTAGAACTATGGGCCTTCTACAAACCATGGCTTCAGGCTTTGTCCCTGGCTCAGACTCCATCTGCCTGGTTGAAACCCAACATTCAAGGTCTACGTTCTAAAGATGGACGAAAAAAAATGCATTGGTAAGAATTGCGTCATTTGCAAATTGTCTTTCAATTTCGTCTGGTACATAGACTTGGCTGGTCACTATTGAATGCTCAATTTGAATGCTACAGACTAAAAATATGTTTTATATAGACCTTTAATTACAAAGTTATTGCAGTTTTTTCCAACCAAGGTTGGAAAACTATGGGAAGCCATAAATGCAAAGCGAAAACAGATAGCTATGTTTTGTAAAAACGTTACACAATTATTCAAAAATAGTATTGAATTTGTTAGAAACAAAGCAACCAATCATGGGAGGTATTTTTTCTTTACAGAAATGTTGAAATTGGTCAAAATATCTGTGAACAACAAGGAATGTTTTGCTAACATTCGGCCGTCCATGCTATGTCAACTACGGTAACAGTTTATAAGCAGGCCATAAGAACCTCAATTCGAGCCACCATAAAATATTTGTTTACGAGTGTAGCAGCTTTTGTGTAAAAAATTGTGTGTATGCATGGAGTTTATCAATAATCAAGTGAGTGCAGTGCAATCATTTTTAACATTTTGTTTGTCAAGTTTATTTTGGTATCAGTTAATAATTATTAAAAAAATTAACACACTCTATTGGACACAAAGAGGGCGGTGTTATATATTACGTCACAACTAGATGGTACTTGATAATACTATACCTGTGTGTTTACACAGATAAGTCACCGAAAATACTTTGTTTTTTTGTGAAAATGTAAACTTTTTCTGTTAAGGGCAAAATCTTTCCCCAACGAATTTATGGCAAAATACAACAATGACGTTGCAGTGACGTCATTGTAAATATGCAGATAAGAATTAGAAGTGGAAAATGCACATGGATGGGGTAGATCACTTCCGGGATTACTCACTTCATTGATATTTTAATTACGGTGCTTAATGTTAACCACGACACTTGTTGTAAAAACAAACTTTTACTATTCAGATTTCTATTGTAATCGGTTTGGAATAATAATAAAAAAAAGCATAAAGAAGCATAACATTTGATTATTTTAGAACTACGAAGTCATGACACAGGTTCACTTACATGCAAAGTTGTTTTCTCAACTGTATCTATAATTTTTGTTTACATTTCTTTTGCAGTACTTTGTTATTGTCGATTATTCAGTTTCAGTGCACTTTATTGCAGACACGCATTGCGAGATATCAATGGAAAAGCAAGTGGTGGAAAACCACACCAACATATTTCAAAGGAATATTGTTAAGGTTAAATGCTACACTGTATGAAATCGGAAATTTAAGAGTACCGGATCTGCATTCAGAATCACGGAACATAATGCATTAAACCAGCCACCGCTGCATGTAAGTAGGGCATGAGGCGCCTGGATAAGAATATCATATAGCGGGAGAATATTCTGTCACCGGAGATTCCGTTTCCCCATATTTGAATCAACTTCGTTAGCCCAGGTGAATGTACCGTGTGGGGAAACACACCGGGGAGGATACCGGCTTTAACATGCTACATGTATCATTGTGATAAACCACCCACAAGTGTTCTGGGAGAGTTGTGACATAGAGAAGGACCAGTTGTATGTGGACACGTGGTTGCTGGACGCCAATTATGGTCCAATGCAGCCCAGCCTATGGGGCAGTCTAGTGTGGCACCCTGTGTTCGCCAATGTGTGTTTTAATGTTTTATTTTTAATTTTTGTTAAGTACAGAATGTCTTCGAATCGTAAGTTGTGGCAACTCTCTCAATGTACGGCTCTGAGTTGTGCGGGTTGCGGGCGCCCTCATCCCGCCCGCCAAAAAACCTCAATCGAGTAACATAACCCACATTAGAAAGTCTGACTCGCATAGTTTGGGAACTCCGCTGTTTTAAACGGCAGCCTCCATCAAGATTTAAAATACACATAAAAAGGGTTGAAATGGAAGCAAACAAATGAGTCTATACACTACAATCAGTTTGAGGGATTTTTGATCACACTGTTTCACTTATAAACATTCTTTTAAGCGTACATATAAGTATGCATAAAACACTCAATAGGCCTACTGGCAATAATTCCTACACGTAAAAAATCCACCACTAATTACAAAAAATTACTTTAAAAACTAACCTTTACAACATTCAATGTGTGTAATATTACTAAAATGTGAAAAACTTACAAGTTGTCTCATCCTCGTTTCAAACCGATGGTCTTAAACTATTAATCTAGTACAAAAGTACGAAACATCTTGGTAACGAGCAAGTCATGAACAATAGTATAAGCTATTGGGCCCTTTTCCAAACCTCAGCTTGGACTCCAGCTCCGGGTCTAGGCTCCGTCTGATGTTCGAACCACCGCGTACAAATACACGCTTTAGCAAAATAAAACGACGAAGCCCAAGCCGGAGCCGGATCCCAAGCCGAGGTTTGAGAAAGGCCCCTGATATCTAAGAAAGGCATTTCAGTTGCCTTAGCAATTTGGGGGTTTACTTTCGGACCACATAATCACTCTAAAACTCATGGGTCAGAATTGACTTGGATCCTGGGTTCCTGACCCATTTGTGGGTCAGACTGACCCGGAAACTGGTGTTGGGACTCTAGCTCAGAGGTTTGGCCCAATTCGGTGCCATATTGACACAGACTCCCGGTCAGCCTGATCCAGTAATGGGCAGCACCGGGTAACCCTAATAACCCTAACCCTAACCCTAACCCTAACCCTTTCTGACCCATGAGTTTGAGTGGTGTGGATTACGAGTTTGATTGATGAAGCACTGGGACAAAATACCCACGACAAATCGTAAATCTACGAAGTTTAACTCCCATAACCCATGCTTATTATGACGTCATGCCTTAAAGGGGGGGGGGGGGGGGTCAATGTCTGGTGCCGATCTAAAGTAATAAAGTCACTGGATGTTAATAGACTAGAGTGATCATTCGGTACTCTCAGATAAGGCTGACGTGAAGCCGTAGAAAATGACTCAACTCAATTGAATTTTACCCTATGACAATGAAAATTCACTATTGCTATTCCCTACACGTGAATACGTAACCACTTCCTGGTTCACTATTGGCGTTTTTACCCTTGTGTATCCGCCATTAAAGCTTAGTACCGGGTGTCAAACAATTGTTCTTGATGAGTTTCAAAAACAGACCGATAAATTCACAGACGGTTATGAGAGAGAAACCGATGTACAGCCCAACGATGCCGCCAATGTCACCGAATAGCGAAAATTCCTGGAGAGAGAAACAAAAGAAACTAATTTTTACAAAGAAAAACACCAAAATGGCCGCCACTAATAATAAACGGGGAAAAAGACATACAGGCCTACCAGATATGAAGGCTTTTCTTCAGTTCTCTCATAGTTCAGCTCCTCGTAATAAATCTCAAGTCTTGCAATATTTTCACTGAAAACAAAATGTTTAAAAAGTATTAGCATAAAAATCATGAGTTATAAAGAGTCTTTTTAGCAACAAAAGAGACAATCAGTGCAGGCGGAACACCCCCCCCCCAAAAAAAAAAAAAAATAAATAAATAAAAATAAAAAAAATAAAAATAAATGTGCCATCGAGAAAAATTGTTACACTTATAAGCTTTAATGCGATATTATCAATGTTTTTATTATATTTCTATGTACACGTTGACAATAAATATATATATTTTTTCATTCGCTTCAGTTTACCTTTAAAAAAATAGCAAACGGCATAACAAGAGTGCTGAAAAGGGGCTTGTTTAAGAAAATTTCAAACGGAACCACAGTTTTAATTGGCCGGAAGTGCCACTCCCTAAAAAAACCCTACAAAATAACGCACCCCCCCCCCCTTGTGCCCCCAAAAATCTTAACCTAACTATGGTACTGTAAACAAGGTATGCAACTGGCATAATGTCAGCAAAATCACTAAATCAACAAAACAACCATTTTTAAATTTAGACTCGGGCAATTTTGTTCACTTACTAAATATTGTCCTCATTCAGGTGCTTCGTCTTATCATTAATGGAATGTAAATTGCGCAAAAGAAGTTTCTGTTGGCAACAAAAAACACATAACAAATAAGTTTCACACGTACACCTGTGAACATCAGTGACATTATTATGCATAAAATATTGCTCAAAAATGTTCTGTTATGCAAACAAAATAAGCAGGAAACCAGCCACAGTTGGTACACAGGACGTTGTATTTTGGCTGGTAACCTTATTCTAGCAGAAAACATGGTTCACGTTTTTGTGAAAAGTATGACATTTTGTGACAATTTTATTTCTCCATATTTGTATTGATTGCCACAATCTAAGTAAGCAATAGTGATTTGTTGGTTGTCAAAAGCTGTTTCCCTGACTGTGACAGTGTGTCAGACGACCCCAAAGTTTTTTTTTAAATTTATGTACAAAATAAAATGAGAAAATTAATCAAATAAATAAATAAATACAAATAAATTGTTAGATAAATAAACAAATATATATATAATAAAATAAAATAATAAAAATGGAAATAAAACAACAACACAATTTATGTATATATATTTTTTTTAGCGAGTCTTCAATTTCGAAACTACTTAACCTCTCTCTACCTTCTACTAATGTTCTTGTACTACTGGTGGTCTCCAGTGTGGTTCTATATACATTCTTATACAAAAGATCTTTTGAAGTAACATTCATGTAATTTGTAAATTTGTTTAAGATTCCCGCTTGACATCCTCGGACAAATTGACATTTCATTCCATAATTCCTCAAAAACAATATGCAAGATTGTTTTTTATTTCTTTAATTTTAAGGTTAAATTGACAAAGTCTTACCGCAAACTTCCTGGAAGGCCACACCGACATTGAACTCGTCTTCGTATAATAAATGTCACTAAAATTAAAGCAAAGGTAATATTTATACTAAAAGTACATAATAAAAAAGATACCCATCTCTCTAAGTTTAAAGACTTTGACAAACAAAAATGTACTACAGTTTAACTTCTCGTTACAAACGTTAGTTAGTGGCAAACTTGTGATACCAATTGCTCCCGTGATAAACACTGTCTTCGAAAGTGCCTGCTCATCAGACAGTTCTCAAAGGAACTGTATAATGGCTTCCGCAGTTGCTATGTATTCGGTAGTGGCTATGGAAACTTTCCTATTCTTCAATGTTTGTGTTTAAGCCAAGAGCAATAGCCGTATAGTCAAAGCCACTTGGTTCACACATGGTCTGAGAGTAGGCCTACGGTTGACGCTTCAAACATTATCTTGGTAGGCGGCCATTTTGATTTGTTACTTCCATTATGAGATTCGAATTGATGTAGCCAAATCGAGGCTGGAAGTGAGAAAATGGTCAGGCACCCTTCATGCATTATTTAGCGACATCTAGTACGGCAGACAGGTAACAACACCAATCATGGCACCGGATAGTATAACTTACCTACACTGTACTGGACAATTGCATTTTAACTTATCGTGATGGTATACAAAATATACCACGTGTTTGCATAGATCTGAGAGGGGAAAAAGAAAGGAAAAAAAACTCATTGGTTACGTATAATTTTTAATTCATAGTAATTTCATTAAAACATTAGGACTGTTATAAAGACTGCAATTTCAAAATTGCAAAGGCTTGCTGCCGCAGTCAATTGGGCCGTGCCACCCCCCCCCCCCCCCGACGAACGGGAGAACAAAGACAAGTCGGTTATACTATAGGTCGACAGTCGTTTGTGATGGAGAAAGTTAAACTCCATGTAATGACCCAAATTAGGTTGGGGGGGGGGTGGGGATAGTATGCCCCTTTTATTAACAACCTCATTCTTGAAAATTAACAACCTCATTCTTGAAGATATTGTACATAGTCCCTCATAATATTTCAAATAAAACCGACCCAAAACAATGAGGGCGATGCGCGTTTTTGTCTTTCAGAGTCAGTAGTTTTACACTGGGTTGGTTTTGTAATACCTAATTTAAGGTAATGCAAAGATTCGTTGTTTTGTCTGGTGTGGAAGGTTATATAAAGTTACTGTTTCAATCTCATCTGTGGAAGTAGTGGTGCATGGTCCTGAAAAGACACTGTAGTTGAGGCAGTAGGCCGTGTTCATTCTCCGAAGAGGAAGAGAGACAGATGAAGACACTGCTTGAAACGTCGAGAATATCCCCCTTAGGCTTCACCACTTACTCCCAGAAGCTATTTACACCGATTCCACCCTTAAACCAGTCTGTTATTATCATCTGTATCCTAGTACGGTACCTTGCGTATCATTCAACAGTCTACATCGTGGTCCGTCCAACTCCAGAGTGTCTGAACACCCACAATGTTCCTTAATATGTTTATGGACGCATGCCTTCTTACACAACTGTAGAGAAAGATATTGATGTTGGTTTTATCAAATATTGCGTTGCCCAAATGCACGACAAAATACGGTCCGTCCCCCAACCGGAGAGAGGGCGTTCTTTGTTTTAATACTGGACAACAAACTGGTTTTAAAAAGTGGTCGAAAACTTTGTCAAAACATGGCCGAATAAAAAAATAGAAAGTTGTCTGAAGACTGGTCTTTGGCGTCTTACGTGGCCCCTTTGGCTTAGGTTCCGTCTCCGGCTTGGGTTCCGGCTCCGGCTAGGGATCCGTAATTAATTTTGAAACATTGCGGAATTTGAACAAATTTCTAAACAGGCCGGAGCCAGAGCCGGAGCCAAAGTCTAAACTGAGGTGTGAGCAAAGCCAGGTATAGTGGGTATCATTAGTCGCAAACACCTTTGTCAAATTAATCTCCACGGAAGTTCAATAATTTTGAAGCTGTTGTTTAGTAACAACTGTTAGACATTTTGAAAACAAAATTTGGAAATACCTCGTTTGTCAAAAGTCACTCGTCATGGAAAGAAGGAAACCAATTTCGTCAGATTTTCTTCTGTGTCAATATGTTTTGTTTTATTCTCTTTTCTTTTTCACGTAAAAAGTTTGTTTTCTTCAGAAAGGTGGTTTAGATTATTTTTATTTTAACTCACCCCGCGGTCATATTTTTCAGTCGTCGTCTTTCGGAGTGTCCCGTTAGCAATGATCAGGGTGTTTGCCACATCTTTCAGGCACTTCCCATACGGCTGGCCTTTGCGAATTACATCATTCTAAACAAATACATCTCTAATGTTAGACATAATTGTAGAGAACAGAAGCTTAATATTGTACAACAAAGCACGCCACCAAGCGATGAGGTTTGCAAAGCAAGTGAACCTTTTTGGCACGCTACTTTCAAATTGAAAATGCGTAAAAAAACCTGGTGTATAAAAACTATAAAAAAATTAAGACAATCACGCTAGTTTCTCAACCGAATTGCAATTTTGATACATTGTTTCAACGTTAATTTAAATTTTCCAAAAGTGTTAATTGTTTATAATATTCTTTCAGACCCATGGCCTTATGATAAAAAACAATAAACTATCAGTACAATTCATAAGTGCGGAATAGAAACAAAAGCAATACACTATCGAAAATCTAACTATCACATCAAAATGGTTGAAATAATGAGAGAGAAAATAGTATGGTTCCCGACTCACATATCGAAGACCAATGGATGTGACCGTCCCTGGTTTGATAGTGATGCCGATATCAGTTGGGCTTGGACTGATGTGCGTCGGGGTTATCGACACCCTTACACCAGCCTCCTGTCCGTATATACTGATATACTCCGACTGCTCCAGGAATAAGGTCATCTGTAGACCTGACCCGGAAGTAATAATGAAAAAAAAGTTGACCCAAACGGATAACAACCGGAAGTGATGACGGAGTAGGTGAATGATTTTCTGATCTTATTCATATCTTATTAAAGGAATAAAACTTTGTTGGTCGGAAATTTTCTTTTGGATTCTGGGATTCTTAACTCAAAGCTCTTTACAATAAATAATGATGGACGAACAAAGATCTGAATTTCAAAGAAAAAGTAGAGGAAGTTTTCGACGAACTAGAAGTGTCAACCAAACCCTAAAGACAATAACGTACCCCTAAAGGGTATCACTAATCCGCACTATTCTTATTATTATTTATTCGACCTCAACAATACTGGAACAAAAATTACAATACAAGGCAATAAAGGGATCAAAACAACCAAAACTGAAACGACATAGAAAAAACATTAAACAAACCCAACAATCATAATTGACCCAACTACACAAAGCAACAGCGAGATAAAAACATGCATGCATTGAAGCAGCGGCAGAAGAACTTAGTTCATATCTTTAGAACTTTAAAATATTTACCATTTCTCGAACCGGTTTTCGATGCGAGCATGTTTTGGTCCTTATTATTGAAAGTGAAACAGTTCCCGTACTTGTCGTTTTGAATCACTTTAATGAGACTATGTAAAGAAAAGACGGAGGAATAATCAATTAGACTTTAAGTTAAATGAAGCGTATTAATATTATTACCTTTGAAACACCCGAGGAACATGCAGAGGGGGAAAGATGGGGAGGGGTAAACTCACTGTCAGTCCTTTCCTTTGAACTACCCTTATTTCAAAATACAAATTTGTGGCTATCACTGCTCCGTGGTTTCCAGAAACCATAGCCGTACGAGCACAGAGATACAACACTGTTGTGTGCGGATTCACATTCAGATCCCATTTACCTCTTCGCTCGTCCCCAGCGCCTTGCCATAAAACCGAAGGCGCTGGGATGGGCAAACGTATCAAGCACGCTCATTGGTTAATGCCCAGTCCCATCTTGCATCACAGTCACATTGCACACATGACGTACTTCCTGAACAAGAATCTGTGCAAGCTGATTAGCCCATCCAAGCGGTCCTGGATATTTACCTCATGTTGCACTTCTTCTGTTCGTAAGTACACTGCAGTATGAAGTCCTCCTGCTGGTGCCCAAACTTGGCAACCTCGTCCCCAGAAAGTTCCAAGACGTCGACAAGGTCACTGTAGTCGGGCTGAGCGCTAAACGTCATGAAGCTATTCCAGTTTGGGGGATCGGAGAATGCCACCCGATCGAACGGTGGTTTGGTGTAAATCTTGGGAAATGAATTCCACAAGTGTTTATATTTGGGCTTTAGGAGGCTTTTGTAGGGAAGATACCAATTTGGATTTTTAAACGGGTCTTCTTTGTCTGTAAGTAAAGCAAAGACAGTTAAACATTTTTAAGAACAATAACAAAATAATCACCATGTTTGTTTTAAGGTGGTAACTGATCATAATGTTCCAAGTTTTCATCGTAAATATGTTTTTCTTGTTACAAACTTGTAAATTTAAGCGTTATTTGTCGCGTGTTTCCAAAAAGGAAAACAGTGTTGACGTGTTGATGTATTTTGTTAGAGTGTTTGTACCTTTTGGCGTTTTATTCAGGCACTCTAGTTCATCGTCACCCTCCATGCAGTCATTCACCGTGTTACACATATCACGGTTATGTATGAAATGTCCAGCTTTACCACTGCTACCGTAACATCGATGATAACCAGACGGCTCGGTCTCATCTGAAAGGAGACGGGGAAAACATTTTAATGTTTGAAACATTGATTAAATATTTGTCTCAATTAGAGATCACCGGTCAAACAAAACATAGAAACCATACACTTGTTTTCCTAACCCAGCAAAATTGCTGGTTTTGTTTTTCATTAATTGAGTTTACAATCCAACTAAAACGCCTCATATAGTTGCGCTACAAAAGACAATTTCAACCATCTTTGACCTATTTGAATAACAAAATAAAGGTAAAGTATATGTATGAATGTTTGTTTAGTTCAAGAACTATCAGACGATACAATGTCCGTTGCTGCGCACGGGGAAACTCACCGAACTGCGGGCATCTTAATTCGTCCCATGCTGGCGGGTTAGTCTCCGACACCCGCTGTTTGTTAGTGCAGTCGTTGTAACCGTCACAGACGTTGGTCTTGGGGATGCAATTTCGTCCCCTAGTTTGGTCAGATTCGTTACACTGGAACTCGTGGAGGTTGCATTCTAAAGTAAAGAAATGGAAGAGAAATCAGGCATGGCAAATAGTGCTTCCATTCGAGTTGGTTGTCTTTATCAAGCTCGGACGTTCTTACTTCCTGGTGCTACTCACTACCTGTGTAAAACATACTTCCCTGTGAATGCACAAACGCACAAACGCATAATAGGTCTCAACTAGAGCAAGCTAGTCGAAACGTTGAGACCTACTAAGAACTCACTCCGCGGCAGTGTAGAAACGAGAAGTCCCCTCGATCCACAAAGCGAATGTAGTAGTCCCGGCAGATTGCCTATCCTCCCGCCCATGTAATTGTTAATCTCTCGGTTGATTCTTAATTTTGTTTTGTTACCAACTGACCTGTCACGATATCATCACATTTTATCTCGTCCGCCCACTCATCCCGCCCATCAGCGCAGTCCGGGAATTTGTTGCATGTCTGCCAGTAAGGTATGTTCTGCCCATCTCCGCAACTGAATAGCTTGCTTGCTGAAAAAGAAACAAAATGGGAACGATCCAGCTTTCCAAAAAAGGGTGATTGTTGCTTTTAGGTAAATGTATTGGATAATTTTGTCAACTAGTAGGCCCTACTTGAGTAGCCACGATTACCGTTTTGATGATACTCGTACTTGTGCTCGTACTCTGAGGTCCAGGTACTTGGTTCTCGGCCGTTTGTTCGTTTGTTTGTTTGTTAGTAGTGTGTTTGCTCCAACAAGGGGATATAAACACCAAGCTGGCAACAGCCAATCTCTCTCATACAAACATACAAGTTTAACGTCTATAATTATGAGTTGCACAAATCAAGAAATTGTGATTCAGTAACTAGACGACAGTACTTAATCACGGTCATTGTGAAATCAGTGGTTATCTTGGCTGGACTCGAACCCATAACCTTGTGATTGCAAGTCCTGCACCACGGTGACACATTGGACTCGGTACTCTGTACCAGGAAACTCAGTATAGGCCTACTCAGAAACTCGTACTCGTACTTGATGGATCCTCGTACTTGAGTACAAATCGGCCACCGATAGTACTCGACTACAACACTTCAATTAACTCACCTGAATTCTTGTTGAGTTGAATTGACAAGTGGGTCATATCACTGCTACCCGTGGCTTCTGAGACAGAGTCAGTATCGCGTCTCCTCCTTCTTCTCTCATCGATCTTCTTAGAGCTATTTGAACGATCTAAAGGCACATCGAGGGTTTAAAGGTAGCATTTAAGCTTTTATTTTCACTTCTTGTTCCACCTTCGAATTTACTTCCTTGTTAATTCCGTTTTCTATTTCTTTGTTCAGTTTTTCGATTTAGATTTTCCTCTCAATCACTATTCGGTCTTGCAAAAGATTTTTAAAATGATTCCTGTGAATGATCCCTAGTCTGTCATAGTATTTTGATGTCGATTTTAATTTTGATTCAATTTCCAAGCATGCAGTTAAGGATGAAGGGAAATACAGACACCATGGAGGACCTTTCCAACTCACCAGAATAACCCGTAGTATTGCAGACTACGCCAACATCATGGCTATGATCGTCATAGTGTGCCGTTGCCACACGGTAGAAGCAATCAGTCAATAAGTTCTCGAACCCCGTACACCGTACGTCTGTCAAGAGGACGGGTCCAGTGCCCGGACCAAAGTCGTTCACCTCGTCTGCCAGTGCCCCGGCGAGGAAGCCCAGCTGCCGGCACACGACGTTCTGGTCATCAATAGTCCAGAACTGATCCGAGATGGTACCTACGACACCTTCTGAAGTGGTCAGTTGTAGACGCCCCTGGGAAACCATATTTCTGCCGTTATCTTCCAGTACTATGCTGATATTTAGGGTTGCTGGAAATGAAAAGTCTAAGTTAGTAAGTAAAGATCTAAACCATGGTTTACTCGTAGCCTACATTCCAGACGTTAGATGAGTTTTAAACTGTTGTGCTGCGATTCGCAGGAGGGCGCAAACAAAAAGTGCAGCTATTGTGGTGGACCCGTGGCAAGGGATTTAAAATAATCGTTACTCAAGACCAAGGTACGTAAACTGCCAAAGAGCTATTATCATAAGGAGGCTCTCGTGTGGTGGAACATGATTCAGGTCAGCGAGTTAGCCATTATTAATGGCAGATTAATTTTATTTAAATTGTTACCAAGAATGTGGCTGACGTACCATTGTGGCAGGTTTCAAGTGTAAGATCTGGACGCTCAACAATGCAGCTATCGTCTACTTCTACCACGCCCAGGTTTTCCACAAAACACCAGGGTCGATCTCGGAGTCCACTCGGGTTCCTGCAAAAGTTATGCGTCACAGTGGACCCCGGTTCTAATCCCTCTAGTTCCCAGTACTGTGAGCCACTGTAACCTTCGGAGGTCACGTTGGGGTGAGACCAGGGGAGGCACCCGGGGACTGCACTGTTTCCTTTGTAGTCATGTCCAACTGAGGAAAGATAGCACCCAGAGTACACTGCAAGATAATCGGAGTGTGGGATTTACATGAATGTGATGACCGTAGCGGTAATAAGCCGAATTCAAAGTATTCTGTTTTATCTTTCAGTATGCAGAATGTTAAATATTTTAGTGTGTAGACAATCATATTCATTCTCGAAACTAAGTTTGCGATAACACCATGTAAACTTCTCCGTTGTGAGTCGTGATGGTTCTGAAAAACCATTTAAAATGTACCCAGTCAGTTTCCATTGTGGTGTAAGATTCGGTTTTGTAACACCTTGACGTTTCAATCATATGGTCCCGATGTTTTAAAGAGAATGGTTGAAGCCTTGACCTTGAGTGATCATAGGTCTCCTCTCAATACCAGTTGGAAGCATTTTATTTGTAAAAGAGTTAACTTCACTTAAGTTTAAAAGGGGCGTGAAGATTCCATCAACTAACCTGTTTTGCATGGCTCCGGTATAGAGCTCCCTGGCCTGTAACAATCCAATGCGCCATCACATTCGTACAGTGACGTCCGTATCCGTGGACCGGTCCCGCTAGAGTGACACGTCATCCAATACCCAGAGTCCACTGCGATAAAAGTGTTTTTGTTTTGTAAGCGGGGAATGTTGCAAACTCAGTGGCCATTGATTTGTTGATTTGTTTTTCGTATTTTCGAATGCTTTGCCGATGAGTGTTTGGTCTCATACCAAAGTGGGAGATTCGGCAAACCCCCGTGAATAATATTTTGAGTAACTAAAATAAATTATCTGAACACGGAGATTGTTCCTGAATGTGTTTACTTCTTATGTTCCTGTTGGTCAATAATTATGATCCCGCGGATGGTTGAAGTCCCAAACCATCACAATATAGGCAATTATTTAGTGCCATCTATTGTTAAAATTACTTCGGTGTTTTTTAAAAATTATTTATTTAGCCTCTAGTTACTAAGTGCTTTTAGACAAATACGTAATACCACTAACAACTAGAGTGTGTAAAGATCTTGGTCTTGACACGTTTCATTCAGAAACTTTAATTGCTTCTCTTCACCCAGGGGGGTAAAGAGGGCAGGGTGTTTATTTTGTTATTGATTCGGCTTGATGTACTGCATCTTGGCAGTCCAGACTGTGTACTCCCTGGGGGTAATGAGATGGTTTTAGCCTTGAAATAAACTGGACTCACGCGTAAAAATGCAAAGTGTCATGGCGCCATTGGTTCTTGTTCACACTTACCAGCCGCGGGTGAGAAAGGCAACGCGCGTGAAATCCCGGAACATTTGATCATTTCGATTGGAGTTTCATCTGTGTTGTCCATGAAGCCTGTGCAACCTATTCAAATCAGACAGATATATAACAACTAAAAATTAAACATAATTATTCTCAACAAACCATCATTCCTAACCGAAAATGTACAGTGATTTATGAAAAGGCTTTAACAATTCAGTAAAAAGTTTTCGCATCATACCAGGACGAAGTAACCAGGATTAAACATAACACCAGTGAAACAGCTCTTCAGAAACAATTTCAGTGCATCAAAGTTTAGCCAAAATCTTTGTTTCTTCAAGATATATTTCTATTAATAAAGCATATTTTTGATTGGCTACTCAGTACCGTTTGCCGTTTCAATTAGACACACGTGACACACAAATACTACCCGCTTGTTGACACAAATAAAATAAAAACTTCTCGAAAACTTCCCTCTATTCTCCCACTGTTTGTACCTCGTGATTTAAACCCCATTCCCACTGGCTTTGACCGCAAAAACTGAGGACGTTCTAGGTGTAGAGACACCCAGATTGATTTTGCCAACGCCCTCGGTTAATTATACGTTCTCACATGCACATGTTTTACCAAGAAATAAACTAAGAACTTAATAACTTTGTTGTCCAATTTTGTTTTGAACGTTTAGGTCGACTCTCATTGTCTGCGAAGCCCTCCTTGGTTTTTGTCCGACAGAACAAATTGGTGTGTGTAAACTAGTAGAAACGCACACACCCAAGTGTGAATAGCCACCTGAATCATGGACCCTCCTTTTGACCCTCTTATGTTTGTACTTTTTAGCAACAGCTCCCATTGGTGTTGTACACACTTTCCAACTGAGGACCATCACCCAACTGTGAACCCTATATCTGAATTGTCGGTTACTTTTAAAGTCTTATACTCACTGCAATTGTTTTCGTCCGACGATTCAACGCACTCGTCTCTCAGGTTACAGAGAACACCGCAGCCTCCGCCCACTGGACACGGCACTTGAGGTGGGTCACACACAGCCTCTCGTCCTATCAATAATAACAACATCCCCCAGTGATAACCCAGCGCACTTGTCGAAAAGAGAAGGGGGTTCGCCCGGTGTTCCTAGTTCGATTGGCTGCATATTGCGCCACAGCACCTTGTAAACCAGTGCATGGTGCTATTTAGAGGTCTCAAACTTCAAAACATAGCTCCACATACCTTGCAGGAAAATACTGACTGTTGAAGCGCATTGAGCGTCACTGAGTGACGGATATGAGCCCTATAATGATAAGAAACCACTATTATCCAGTCTACCTCTACTACAGTGCCGTAGCAAGAGATAGAGTCAGCTCTTGCTCCCCTACAAATTATGTCTGTTACCCCTCCCCCTCCCCCCACTTGTCCCCATTTGTCTACTAGAGATAGTGGTTACACCAATCCTCTAATCACTCACTCAAATCTCTCTTAAATTTGTATTTTTGTTATTTGAAGTTTTAGCGCATAGAAACGCCATTATTATAGACGCTATATAAATTATATAATACCATAGGCCTACCTATGGCCTTATTGTTCAATACTATATTTATTATTATTAATTGATATGTTGTGGTAGATTTCATATTATTTTGTGTGGGTGTGTGTGTGACTTGGATCTAGTGTGCATATTCTTTCTC
Organism: Evasterias troschelii; assembly: GCA_032357145.1. Classification (NCBI taxonomy): domain Eukaryota; kingdom Metazoa; phylum Echinodermata; class Asteroidea; order Forcipulatida; family Asteriidae; genus Evasterias; species Evasterias troschelii. The sequence goes on from JAUELU010000025.1 coordinate 2,664,083, forward strand.
TGACAGCTTGTATGGACCTTATGTATATGACGTCATTTGAGTAGGGCGCCCTCGTCTATAGAGGTCAAATTGAAGATGTTCATTGGCCAATCCTGTGCACCGCGCGTACAAATCAGCGCGTTTCCATTGTTTCATCATCAGTTTACCTCTAAGATGGCGGCTTGGGGTGACGTCAATGCATAAGGTCTATTCAATTGTATTCACAACTTTGTAGTGAAATAGGCTAGAAACAAGAAGTCACGTCTTACCACAAACTTGGAGAGATTCATCGTGTCCGTTTGGGCAGTCGTTCTCGCCGTCACATTCGTACGCCAGCTTGTAGCAATGTCGAGTGCTCCCACATTGTAATTCGGAACTCCAGTCACACAGAGACCCCGTGCCAGATGCTGTGTGAAAAAATAAAATAATTATACATTATGTATTAAACATTAATTACTTGCAAGTTTGACAGCTATGAGCGCATCATATAGGTATCGTTTTCAGGCTCTAGCGAAACCGTGGAATTGGGTCCTCAGCATAAACGTTATTCCTTATTTTTCATTCGTTATTATATATATATATATAATTTTTTTTAAAGATCAAACTTATCCACATCCCAAGATTCCGAAAAAAAAAACATCACATAGGCCTACAACAAATGCAAAGCACGTTTAATGAATTGATTGAAGCAAAACAAGAAGACACACGTTGCTGTTGTTGGTGTTGTTTTGTTGTTGCTGTATAGATAAATATTGTTATACTTGGCAAGCATCTTATTCAAGGTATGTATGACATTGGGGGCAAGCTTACCTGGAGGAAGATCGTTGACGTCACAGTTGAACTCATCCGATCCATCAATGCAATCGTTATATTTATCGCAAGTAAACGAACTTGGAATGTTCTTTCCTTCAGCCTGGCACTGGAACATACTATCTGCAAACAAATAATTTAAATAAAATAAAATAAAATAAATTAATAAAATTGGCGGCCTTTTTGAATTATAGTTCCACAATGCATCTAAACCATCACGTGACACATCAATACTACATTTTTGGAAAAATCCAAAAACGAGGGAAAAATGTGACTCAAGGTCAAGCAAACGGTTGTCAAGGTAACAGTTGATCTCCAAATCGTTATTTTATTTAAAAAAAGTACTCCGGATAAATATTGGGAAAGTCAGGAACTTTTTTGGGTGATCAGACGCAACGAGCGTGATTAAACAATTGTGCACAAATATTGCAGGGGGCACATTGTGCACTGTCCCTATTAGAGGGTTAACAAAAATGTACAATTACGAAAAACATTATTGCAAACAATTTATAAATGATTTAAAAGGTGTGTACAATATTGGTAAGATTGAAAATATGAATGTTCACAGATTTTCACAAATACATTGTATAAAGATGGTCATGGTGGAAAACTTCCCTTGAAATAATTTTGCTTGAAATGACATAGTTTTTAGGAAATGAGTAAAACAGTAGTCTTTATCACGTAGGATAAAATCCGATGTTTGAAAAAAAAAAAGTTAAAACATATAAAGGGGTTTTTCACCGTCTTCTTATGACTCCGAAGACCGACTGAGCTTAAACTTTCACAGGCTTGTTATTTATGTATATGTTGGGTAACATCACGTGTAGATACTGGTGTTCGGCAATTACCAATGTTGTACACACCCTTTAAAACAAGTATCATTGTGAAAGAACGTGTGTTAAAATAGACTCACCAGCGTCACAATGCGCCTCATCACTTCCATCAAGGCAATGTGTTTTGCCGTCGCAGACCAGCCTCTTGGGAATACAGCCTCCACGTCTAACGCACTTGAACTCACTGCCCTTGCAAGCTATAATTAGGAGGTAAAATGAGCATTATATTAGCTTCACTCTCGTCTGCTAAAAAGGCGCCTTAGTAATTTCGCCCACCGACTGTAGGGGCAAAATCCACTAGGGACACCAACAGCGAACATTTAACAGAACACACTACGCATTAATACCTATGATAATAATAAAAAAAAAAAAATGCTTTCATAAACAACCTGCATTATTGAGAGATATCACTGTTATGGTTAGATGGAGCTTTACTGATATGAGTTTTGACAAGATTGAAGGGTTGTGAACATCACTTACTGCAGTCGTCCTCATCTTCGCCAAGGTAGCAGTCTCGTTTCCGGTTACATTCCTTCCTTTTCGGTATGCATAGTCCCATGCTGCTTCCCGACACAGAGCATCGGAAGAAATCCGCGGTGCAAGTGCCAGATTCTGAGAAATTTAAACGTAAGACGGGCAGAAGTTTTGCGACTTGGTTATAACAAGAAAAACTATCGTCGGTGAAAATAAGTCCGTGACCGAATTGGCGAATACCGCGTCATCTTGTGTTGAAGTATGGGCCGTCCTAGTCGTAGCCGTAGCTACAGCCGCCAATAGGCCGTTCAAGTCTCCTGCGTACTTGAAGAAACCTTTTTAAGGATCCCTTTGGTCGCACGTACATTACTTTAAGGAGACAAACTCGCGCACTTAAAGGGAGTTTATACTTTTGGTAATTGTCAAAGACCAGTATCCTCACTTGGTGTATCCCAACATATACATGAAA
>JAUELU010000025.1:2826779-2837839 GCA_032357145.1 Evasterias troschelii
CGTTCCTTTGACAGATACTAATCTGATGTTTAATTTTACACAGTAGTTAACAAATGTGGTTACTCCCAGGTCCGCAATTCTTTGTTGTTTGTAAGCACAGAGCATTCAAAATGAAAACGAATAAACCATTACACTTCTCCTTACGTACACGCTAAGACAGAAATAGTTCACGAAACGCTTAATTTTCCGAGCTTAGATTTCCCGAGCGTTCAAACTAAAAATGTCCCCTAATTTCAGCATATTTTGTTTTTAACGTCCGAGATTTAGTCATAAATCCCCCAGGTTACTCACGGGCTTAATAACTAGTAATAAAAGAAATATTGGGGGGACGGTGAAAGGGGATGTATCCGTGTCCGTATAATATTACACCGTGATGAGATTCTTTCACTAGAGGCAATGGCACTCTTCTGGACACGGAACCTTCTGTTGTGGCGAGATAGGGGAACGCATCCTCCATGAAAAGTTGACGATTCCACGGGGAATTATGGGATTTCTGGCCTACTTTGCCGGGAGATAAGGAAAGAAAGAGAACATGTTGTAGCTCTAAGATGGTTCGGTTTTGTATGTGAGAAAGACAGGCAAATGATCAAAACATGCTCTCTTCGTCACCATTTTAAGTTTGTTTTAAAACCAGTTTCACATTTTGCTGACCAGAAGTCTAAAACTTAATTGCAAGGTTCTTTTTTTTCCGAAGATAACTATACAATCTGATTACAAAGTTTCTAGTACTGTAGTGGGAATAAAGGAATTTCGAATATATTATACCATTAATTTCAAAAAAGTGTAAACATAATATACTACGTTGAGCCATCATGTCTGCGTGGTGGTTGTGTTTCCGGGATTAGATCAATGCAAGCTCAAAACTCATCGACCCCGAGGGATTTATAACAAAAGCACTGGGGTGACGTATTCAATTATAGGCTAAACCGGTTGAACGATGTTTCTCAGACAACTTTGAGAAGACCTGGCCGATAACTATAGTTAACTATAGTTGTATGACTACAGTTTGATTATTAAAGTTAAACGCTTCCATAGTGAACAACATTATATTTGTAAAACTATTGTAATTTTGAAAGTGCCGTATAAATCGACAGCACCTAACCGTAATGTCTAGCTGCATCTTTGGTGTTTTGGGGGCAAGATTAGCACGTTTCTTTGGTTTTAACCTGGTTACGTGTGGTTTGTAGGGCATCAGTGATCGGAAATACATGACAAAACCTAGAGGGGATAGGGTTCACCTTATGTAATCTGACAGGGTGAATCTTTACCGAGCTCCCACGAGTGACACAACTTTTCCAGGCAACGCGTTAGTTAATCTCATTAAGCAGACCTATATTATGGGATAGGTGGACCTGTCGTGATAGCCCTATCGCTGTGAAAACATACCCTCCAACATTCATCTCAGGGAGTTTTGACTTTCGGATAGTGGCAACCCTGAAGCTCGGAAACCAAGGCTTTGGCTTCAAGGCTTTGGCTTTGGCTTCGCCAGCCGTTCTGAAAACGTGCACTGTTTCGACAGGACGTCTAACAAGCAGACGACGAATAGCCTAAGCTAGAGCCAAAACGTAAGCAGTTGTTTCGTAAATGGCCAGTCCTGTCGTATGTATCCATTGGGCCCATTGCACTGGTCATAAATCCCCGAGGTCAAACAACAGAAACTTGCCGCGTGTGCGCATCACGCACAACTCTCAGCCAATGACAGGTCTTGACCTCGGTGGGGGCGCTGTTTAAGTTTGGGAAGTGTTACAACGAATTTATTGCAAAGAATACTTTCCACTGGTAAAAGTAACATATTTGCTAACAAATCACCAATTCAATTATGTTAGGCTTTGTTCGCGAGCACAGTCTATTAAATTTTGGTTTGGCAGCTTGTTGGCCAGGGGCCTATTATAGAGAAAACCATAGTGCTTATACTAAACAAAACACAGATATGAAACCAGTTGCAAACGGCATTACATTGTTTTGTGGCGGGTATTTTTTGCTTGTAAGCAATGTTTTGTGCTTAGCCAGTTTTTATAATTCTTAAGCTGCTCTACCGCAACTTCCTGCTTGTGGTTTTACAGTTTGACTTTGCAAGATGCTCTCTCTCTCTCTTAAAATCCCAAAGAAAAATATCGATATTTCCTATAATTGATATACAAACTATGAACATCAAATCCAAACATTCTTCCCTCTACCAAATTCAAAGTCCTTCACCACGAGATTGGCCGCAATCGAAACTGTACCGAGTTTTCAGACTCCGAATGGCGGGATGCAATGAGTCGTTGAGTGCCCATTAAAAACGACCGCTACTGATGCCTACTGCATAAGATGACGTGCCCGAGCGCCTACGGTATCTGTTAAGTATTTCAAAAAGTGACTTTACACTAAGAGCGCAAGCAGGAACGATCTCTTGAAGAAGCTGCAGCAAACACTGTTGTGGCGACGGAGGAGTGAGTTGTTCCTCCAGCGATAGAATCTAGCGAATATTTAAGAGAGCCAGTGCAAATATAAACGATACCCATGTATGGCAGACTTCGTACTTGACTGTGAATGCACTCGTTTTGTTTGAGATGGGTTGATGGGCAGAGTGCAACGTTCTACGATGCAATTCTGAATGTTCATACAATTATATAAAGAGAACAGGCATTTAATATTAGTGCTTCGAAAAATGGGTATCAATACCACCTGTGTGTTAAATCTCATCTGATCCAACGGCATTCCTCAAACTCTTACAGAATCCCTTAGGAGTATGCAGCACCGGCTTCCAAATTGGAACACTATAAGTAGCTTATCAATCAAATTAATGATTACTACTTGTGGTAGCCATTTACTCCAGGAGGGTGAGAAGCAACTAATGATAAAGTATAATGCTCAACGACACAAGGGACCTGGCCGGGATTCGACCTAACATTCTGATGGCTCAGCCAGCAGAGTTTGTAGCCAGTGCACCAGAATATCGGTATTCGAACAGTGCAAATACTGCACTATAAAAACTTCCAGCTCTGAAGTGACCCGGATGCCCGGTCCCTTTAATAGGACTGACCCATTTCTTGGCTAGTTTGACCCGGAATATGTGTCAAAATGACCAAGAAACGGATTCAAATGAATCCAATATAAAATCCCATTTCAACCAGTTCCTGTGTCACCCTGACGACACGGAACTGGGGTCATTTCTATGGAGCACAGTTTGTCAACTAATTGTTTATCGTATTTAACAGGTCAAAATTACGCTGAACAATTAATTGACAAACGGCGCCCCATACAATTTTGACGCGGGAGATTTCAGAGCGAAAGGATGTGTTTGATTATGAATGAAACCGCAGAAGCAAGTCAACGCGTGTTCGTGGAACTTTAAGGCATGTGATAAACCAACCAGCTTGATGTTTCCATGGAATTTCCCCTTGTACGATTGTATACCCACCGGTCTCTTTTCCAAGGCGTTGCTCAATCCACTGCAGTTCATAAACTCCCAGTATTAGTGTGAAGTTTCGATACCTAGGTCGACAAAGTGAACGCACTAGTTGTTTACTGACCCATATATACCAGAGGCATTGTTTAGGTCTCACGGTGTTGAGATACATTAGTGTCTTCCACCTCCCCATCTTGCCTCCAAGGGACGGTCGGCTCCGACTTTCATCTTCTGTATTCGGTAAGCTCAGAGCATCGCTAGCTCGAACTAGTCTTGGGCACAGTGCACGAAAAAACACTCACCCGGTAAAACGCGGCAATATGCCGGTGAAAAGACACGTCATATATCGAACCCGATTTAGGTTGATCTTTATCGAACACGTTTTAAAGAGGGACACTGAAGTTGAGTTCAGTTTTGTTCTCAAAAGATACAGTCATCATATGAAAATGTTAATCAAAACTGCAACTCTTGTTAAAATGGTGCAAATCACCGTTTATTCAATACCCTTCCACAGTGCGAATTTTGTCAACATCCAAAAACATCGAATGACGTTACATTTCAAAAACATGAGTCTGTAAATTTTGTACCGGGAATATTTTAGCACATTCCTGAAATTGTATGATACTTCATCAAAATGGCATAGGATTTGACAATTTGACTTCAGAACGAGTATTTCCTCTTAAAAATGCTCGTTCCCATTTGTTGTCAATATCCAATGACATCGTGTTTCAAATTTTCTCCAGGGCACCGGTATCAAGTAAAATGACATTTTGCACCAATTTGTCGTGAGTTTAGAGACCTGTTAAACAAAAATGCTCTGTCATGAAGACTAAATCTGTTGAAAAAGGGTGCATCACAAAACTAAAATTGACCTTGGAGTCGCTTTTAAGAAAGACTGGGATCAACCAAAATAGGGATATTTCTTAATTATGTTATATTTTCACTGCATGCAAAAGTGGAAAAAGCGAACTACGATTATGAAATAAACACCGACAATCGATTGACTCACAGTCCTTGTGTGCATATCGCGTTCATGGGTGCAGTTCAGAGGACTGTGTTAAGAACGGTGGTGTCATTATACTCAAACTCACCAAAAGATACTGTGATATTATTATTAACAAACAAAAGAAGCTATCCTGTGCAGCTAAAAACATGTATTTTGATACCTGAACCCCAGAGAGTGACCTACGGTCATTGAAACTATAAACTCACCGCGCCCGGAATCTGGTGAGTCTCACACCTTACGTGATTACGAGGCTCGTCGGAGACGACACTTGGACGTAAATGGCCGCGGCGCCGCGGCGATCGCGGCTAAAGTGACACCTGCTTGAGCTCAATTACCGCTGTCGGCCAAAACCACTGAAACAATTGATGGAACTAGAACGGAACCCTACAGTCGATGAGGGTCCGGAAAATTGTCCGGTTGAAAATGTCAATAATTAGCTGTTTCGGTTTCAATTAGTTCGGTTAGGTAGGGTTGGGAAAGGGAGAATGTAATTGACACTAACTGGTATTCAGATTGCTTTATTTTCTTTCGTAGATAAGAGTAGTTTTTATTGCACCTAATGGGCCTTCAGTCAGACACAAATTCCTTAATTAAAAAGTAAAGGATGTAATTATCAAACTCTGAGTATTGAGTGACATTTTCGCTGTCTCTTTAATGTCAATTCCCCTACTGCTAAGTACAAATGAGTTTCCTGTCACAACTACTTATAAAATCAATTTAATAAAGGAAGTGTGTGGGCAGTTAGTTAGTGTGGTGAGGTATGGTTTGTTCAGAAATAATTTGACAAAGTCTCCCACAGGAATAAGAATATCTGGATAATTATCTCAGTCATCCCACCCAATTCGACTACAGCCACCGTCACTTGTAAAGGACTGTCGAGCAAAAATGCCTCTCTTATGAAACGCTCAGGATGCCATTCTAATCAACCCGTTCTAAAATCAGCCTCGTTTATAAGAGTGAATGCTCTGTCATGATACCATTATAGTATCATAAGCGTTATGCAAGTGATGCATTATTTGCTTTGAAGGTGACTTTGGCTAGTCTAATCGGGTTTATCATACCATCATGCCCACTGTCTCGTTTCAAATATAGTTTCCGTACATGTTTACGTCCGTCAACACCGCCGCTCCCACGAAACTTTGTTTCTATGGGTCCCTTCAGAATGCCGTAGTTCACTGTCCCATTATTTAAAGTCATTGGTACTTCATACCACAAGCCTGACCAGCTGTTCTGCTGTCTCGCATGATTTACCTAAGCCCCACGTGAAAACCAACGCGAAAGTACTCGCCACCCGAGTATGCCGTTCAGACCCCCAAAATCCCCCTCAAAATACTCCTCGGCGAGAGCGTTCGAAAAAAATTTGATTGATGGGGTTTCGCTGTTTTGAAGTATAAATTAGACATTTTCAAATCCATCTAATGTGCTGTGGGATTGTAGAGCTTAAATACAACGAAGGGAATACTGGTCCAATGTTCGGATAGCCATCATACCCGGCCCAGACGGGATTCCGCGATAGTATACCCGATCGATCTGAGTCACTGCACACGCGTCCCTAATGGACGTGTACAATCAACGCCTAATTCGGTTTTTACGATATTAAACGGTTCAAATCTAATTTTATTCACGCAGTCTTATCAATCTTTATTCCTGCATGGGAAAAGAGAAATCAAGTTCTCATTTGTTTTAAACTTATAAAGACCAATCTGTCTAGACGCTCGTCTACAATTAAGACGATAAGGGGTATCATTACAAGAAATGTGCACATGTTGGTTTGGGAATGCTAGTTCTTCTTGAAGTCGTTTCGGCCACATCTCGCTAAAACCTGTAAACTCAGCTGTCTAGCTTTGCCGTGTTGGAATTGACCCGTAAAAGGGTATCGCAAGTGAACGTGTTCTAGTCAGCGTTTTATTGCTATTAAAAGCGAAAGAAGAAATATAATGCAAATGAAGATAACAAATTGAAATGGGTAAAACTCAGAACTGATATTCCCCAGGATGCTATATCGAGTACTATCAGTGTAAATAAAGCTTCTTTTGAGACAAATGTATGTATTATTTTGATAAACGTAAGTAACCTTAAAGGTGACCCAAGTTAGTGATAAGTCGTGTTCTGTAGCACAGATGTCTTGAACGATTGAAGAAGCTAATCTTGAGGCATCTTCAACCTACCTCTTCCTCTCTGACGTGTCTATCGGTCGCCTGGGCAATGAGAAACAGAACAGGCAGATAATTTGGGTAACAATATGCTTAACTGGAGTGTGATCAAAACACTGCAAAGGTCAGTTTGCCACCCGCAATTCGTCATACACCCCTCTTTGTTCTGCCCTCATCGGTGGATATTCAAACTGGTGTTTTGATGTCAGCGAGGAATCGCCCCCGGCAACGAGGACGTGTAATGCTGTTTCTCTTTCTCTCGCTCTCTTTTTAATGGCCCTTGACTCGTTTGGTCCCTGCCACAATTACCGAGTCAATATAGGCAAACCTGACTACGACCGCACTTACTCAACGACTTCTTGGTTGTTTGTAACACATTGTTTGCAACCCCTTATATTTGTATTATACACATTACTGGGGCGCAGGGCTGCCTGGTGGTCGATACAATACCGAGCACACATGCCCATAATATTAAACTTCTTTGCAATATTATGTCCCTACCGTGCCGAAGTGAAATTTTACCCGGTATTTTGACGGGCACTGACAGGTAGGGGAGCCGGTGCGCGTGGTGCTATCTTTGTTCCACTCGTTTGAATTCAACCTCCTCAAAGACACGCTATACCACTCTCTCCTCAAACTCTGATGTCAAATTTGATGCGCAAGCTCTTAAATTACACCATGGCGGATGTGCGGGGAGAGTCAGACGAGGTATGGGCATGACATTGTCATAGTGTGTACCTTACCGTGATTGATAATGACTCCATGCGCAGAATTGAGCCACGTTTACGACCCTGGCCTACTTTAAACACCCTGTGGCAAAAAACAGAAATTACTCCAGATGACTGCACAGTGTGCTGGCATCCCTTTAGGACGGGTACCAGTTGCTCTTCACAAAGCCTCAGTCGGAACAACAAATCAGGGGAAACGGCGCAATCTGGTGTGCGCTAACACAGGACACGAACGCACTCCGGGCACCTTAATTTTCACTACATTGAAATGTCATTACGGGATCGGAAACTGAGTCATGAAGCTCTGTCAGCCGGGGAATCCAGCAGTAGGCAATATCAATGTGAAAATGACCTTCGGGAAATTATCTTTTTAGAGACATCAATTATTTTTCAGGTAAAGGATATTTTTTATGAAGCAGCCATTTTATTGAATGCTTCATTTTTAAATCAAAGTTAAGGTTTGATACAAAAAAACCTAAACACTCGTTTAGCTAAAGAAATCTCTGGGTTCTTCGTTGTGAAACCAGTATAAGGTCAAGCTTATTAGGTTATCCGGAGTAAAAACAAGACTTAATTAATTACACAGTTGTCTCTTATATCCACGCCCCCGTCCTCAGGTTCTTGATGAAGTAATTGATCTGGAATTCGGATTTAAGTTGGCAGCTCATCGTGGAAATCGTGTTGTTAATCTAAACACAACGTCGCATATCACCCAATTTAATCGCAGATAGTCTCCCTGATTAATCTCACAGCGACACCTTTCGACATTCATCAACGTAAAAATCGCTCCCAAGTATACAGTTTTTATTAGGTAGGGTCATTGGATGCCTATTCCAAAAATCAATGACCACCAAAACTTACTTGGTATAGCACTGCAGCTGTTGATTGTATGAACTAATTTGAGAAAGGATACCCTTCGAAGTAATATGGTTAGTGGGCTAACATTTCACCCCAAAACATTTGAATATGAGAAACGATTCATGCATGCATGAGTTGTTACCTTTTATTTGGAGGGTTGGTGTTCGTTCGCTACTGCTCAGTGTGGCCAGAGTGACATAGAATCCAAGCCAACATCAAATTTTAGCCAGTTATGGGTCGAGCCTGACCAAGAAATGGATCAGGCTACCTGAGACTCGGAACCTGAGACTCGGAACCTGAGACTCGGAACCTGAGACTCGGAGCCTGAGACTCGGAAACTGAGACTCAGAACCTGAGACTCGGAAACTGAGACTCGGAACCTGAGACTCGGAACCTGAGACTCGGAACTTGAGACTCGGAACTCGTGTCAACTCTGACCCGGGAGGTTGTTATAGTGAATTATTTGAAATAAATGATCCTGTTAGTTTAGTCGCTCCTACCTTTGTCCATTTCCCTGTCCCTCGTGCCTTCAACCTTCTTAAAATCGAACGTATACCAGCCGACAAAGGCGACAATGTATTTTTTTGGGAGAGCAGGATGGAATAAGCAACATTAAAGTTGAGTTCAGAACTCCGGAGGGGGAAAAAAGCCATTAATTCTGAAAATATTTTTCTAACATTAGTTGAATTACAAAAGTGCAGTGCCTTTGGTGGTATAACAAATACATATTTGCACAGGTGTTTAGGGTGCCCTCCGTTTTTACTGTCTTTCTTTCTGTTGCCGTTTCCTTTTTTGACAAAGTGAAATATGAGATTGCGCTGTCCCCTGTCCCCCAATATGCCAGCATTGACTACTACCCCTAGGGTATTTAGTGACGGCTGAAATTTCGTTATTGTGCTAGTCTAATCAAATGGCGGATGGCTCAGTGCTCTTGGTGCGCGGGGGGTTTGGTTGTTAATACCCGGTGTGCATACACGGATAATTGCCCGATTTCGAAAGATTTTTCTTAAGCTCGAGCAATAAGTAGGGCGTGTCTGTGATGAACAAATTAACTTTTTCCACTCACCTAATTAGCTCCCGCAGAACTCTTCAATAATCGACAACATTATTTGCCCTAGTGGAAATTCACGCGTGGTTTCGAGTGAAGTAGAGGGTGGGGGCAAACGAACATCTCACTTATGGAAGGTCTCTGTGCGATCATCTGTGAATAATTGGGCAGATGGCAGTTACATATAGGTCAAGCTTGAATATAATATATAATATCATGGTGTCTTGCTTTTGGGGGGAGGGGGGCGTGAAATACTGACGTATGGTCTTTTAGCTCGTGTGAATTTCGTTTTAAATGATATTAATTATTTCTTTACACTAAGGACAAATGTGAAGCACTGGCATTTATCAAGACCTGGATCAAAATGAATTTAAGGTTTAAATCTCCTGTGGAGATAGGTGAATGTTACGAATTGCATCAATCGAAATAAATGAGCACACATTCTAAACGTGCGCAGCAATTGAAATAATTTAGCACGCACTCAGAACGTGCGCAGAACTTTTTTTTAAATTGCTGTCCCCCAAACTTGATTTTTATTTTTAAATTTGTTTTACATTTTTTTTGTATGTGAGGGATTATCAAAAACTGAATGAATTTACACACAGTGATAAAATATTTTCTTTTTTTTAAATCTTCTTACCATTATCTTCTTCTACGATACCATTAATGTTCGACTATCTGTGTTAGAAACTAGTCTGGTAGCCGTAAGCGCCACCTCGTCTTGTAACCCTGTGGTGCTGTAGTCTGGTTACTTCGTCTCCATTAAATCATGCATGCCTATCTCCACCAGACGTGACCATTAAACACCACAGGGTGTCAATCATAACAGACATGGCGCATTATAAATGTACACTATTAATGAAGCATAGTATTATAAAGAAAAAAATTGATAATGACTACATCAAACTTATAACAACATAAATCGAATTAATCGTGTGAAATAGCTGTAGAATTGTTAATGAGAACATCCCTTGTAGAATGTAATCTATTCGACCAGACACTGCCTATAAATTACACTAAGTAACTTGACTTACAGTTTGTAACACGCAAGCCCGATCCGCTAATGAGTTTCCACTTGATTGCCGTCATAAAAAAGGCAGGTGAACTTTTAGTAATTGTCAAAGACTAAGTACCCTAACTTTGTGTATCCTGACATTATTATGCCTAAAATAACAAACCTTTGAAAACGGGGGTTGCGTAGAATTGTGTGCTTTCAGATGCCTGAGGAGGGATTCTCGAGGCAACCACCCACCCCTAGACTCGCCCTAGTCCGAGGTGGACACTGGTAAACTAGGGGTTTACAAAAAAGAGTGCCTATACAACGTCATCCTATTACACATTGTTTTATGATATCAACAGCTTTCCAGTGCTATCTTCCAAGTAAGTATTTGTGGTCAATAATTTTTGAAGCAATTACCAAAGGTATACCCTCCCTGTAAACCTCACTTAAAGGGTGTTTGTAACATTGGTAAGAGTAAAAATATGAATGTTCACAGATTCACACAAAACTTACGTGGTATAAAGATGGTCATGATGGGAAACTCCCTTTGAAATATTTTTGCTTTAAATACTATAGTTTTGGAGAAATGAGTAAAATAATTAGTTTTGATCTCAATAAGTCAAAAACTTGATGTTTGATAACAGTGAAAACACTTAAGGTTTTCTCCCACTATTTTGGGTGATTGCAATGACCAATTGAGCATAAACTTTCACAGGTTTATCGTTCCATGTATTTATGTTGGGATACACCAAGTGAGGATACTGGTCTTTGACATTTACCAAAAGTATAAAAAAAACTCCTATATCACTGCTTTCAAAATATTAACCCGATACATTTGTCTCGTAGCCATGTCTAGAACAAAACATTGAAATACAA
>JAUELU010000025.1:2868873-2883211 GCA_032357145.1 Evasterias troschelii
ACATTCATCTATGTGTTGGTCGATACATCAGTGTACTTGGTTAGTGACTGAGCAGTTTAGGGCAGTGGAATCAAGTTTCTGTTATATGCAAAATTCCTGGCCTGGTCAGTTATGACACTTTTGTCCTTCGGCAAGGCACTTTATTATGAATGCTTCTCTCCACCAAGAAGTACAAATAGGTATCGGTGAGAGCTGGGGAGTAACCTGCGATGGACTGGCATTCTGACCAGGGGAATAGAAATATTCTCAGCTGTTTAATGCCGATGAAACCGGGTACAAATACCAGCCTGATCCTACAGTACACTGGAAAAATCGTCGTTGTATAAGGATAACAATCATTGTTTGCGGAAACAATCGTTGTATGAAAAAAAACCCGTTCTATACAAAAATTTGCTCAACAACCAAGAATGCGGTATCTTCAATTCTGGGTCAAAACACTTCTTGCAACTGCATCTTCTATCACAATTGATTCATGAGGCAGCTTCTTCAAAGCGGCTTAAGACGGCAATGAACTGGAAAAATTGTAATCGCTTGTAAAGAGTTGAACTTTCAGGGGAAACTCCCTACGGGTTTTATCTCGTCCATCCTTTGACATGGCACTTTATTAATTTTCAAAATGACATCTAGGATGTTTGTTAAGTCGGCTTTTTTTTCTGTTGACATCAAAGAAAAAGAAGGGGATCAATTTGTAGAGAAAGATGGGTTCTCTTTTTTAGTGACTGTGAAATTTGTTTTTGACTTTTAAAATTAACAAGAGCATGGGGTGCTTTCTATTACGTACGTAAACTGTACGATAAACTGGTTGTTAAGTGGTTTACAAACACGGCTAACTTTGTGAAATTTTTTGTATTTTTTGTGTTTATTTTGTAACCCTCTTCTCCCACCAACACAGTCTTATAAAAAGCAGGGCAATGAAATACCGCCGGGCATATAATTGGAAATTTATTCGTTGAAGTTTTACACTCAATAAGTGTAGTCTGTAAGGTCGTCCCTTCTGGGATGAGTTCAAATATATATCCCTAGAGAGTCCGCACGTGTTCAAGAGCTGCAGTAAAATATATATATATATATTTTGTGTTTTGTGTGTGAAGTTGCCTTCTAATAGGCTTGCAACTGTTTAACTACATTCATAAATGTCCTTTTGGAGTACCCCAATGTTTAGGTCTATAAATAGGATAATACAATTAATGTGAAAAACTAGTTGTCATAATTTTGTTGCGTTACGATATTTGCATATTTCAATAGAAAACATATGGACAATATGGGATGGTGACTGTCAAAAATTAGTAGGGGTAGTGTTTTCCAAGTTGAATCTTTGGTGTGAAATGCAATGGACTGGGATTCTTGAAGGATAGGGTAAATTAACAATATTATATGCTCTAATAAGTGATTTACTGGGGCAGCTGCAGTACATGTGGTTCCCGGAGGGTTTGAAACAATGTGCATGCAAGGACCGAATCATCACTCGCATCAGAGATATTTCTTAAACACTCGAGTGAGTTTGAGAGATACTTTCATCGGGGATAGGCAATGCTGTTTTGATATTGTACCCTTACATCGACGTCATATTTCACTAAGACCATTGATACACCCACTTGAAACGTCTATTAAAATCAAGCAGTCTTTTAAGCTCCGCATTACTCTTGAAGTTGTCACCGCAAATCCATACCACTTTATTGGTACTTTTCACCCCGAAGGTTTTTCAAGATGAGGTGGAGAGCGGTCGATAGAATCTCCTTTTGAAAACAGTCCAATATTTAGGGAGACCGAATACGGCCGAGGGTACCAAGAAGCTAGTGCCATCTGGTCGACCGTATTCAGGATCGGGCCGAAAGGAAGATAATTCGACGTCAGACGATGGCCCTTCGGGGCCACGGTAATTTTCCGTCTTAAAGTGGTATCTATCCGATCGTGTTAAAGTTGTGGAAACGGGAATGCATTTACACACGCAGTATTTGAAGAAAGTCTTGGCCATTAAGACGTATTATTAAAGATCTCCATATTGATTCTTCCGGCTGGCTTGCCTGCCTGCCATTAGAGATCATCAAATGCACCTGGGTGATTTGTTTTTGTACACAGAACTTGACGCATGCCATTTTTTCTCCCCAAATAATGGGTCCACATCACGACGGTTTGAATTCGCTGTCAGACATCATTAAACTACTCTTGGGTCCCTTGTGATTCTTTCGCCATGCCCTCCTGAGATGGGGTGAAAATAAGCAGGATGGATGGGGGTTTTTGTTCACGAGCATAACCCCGTTTCGAAAAGAGGTTACCTGAACCGTGAGAAAATAGGTCACAGATGGGTTATAATCCTGCAGATAAAAAGGGAGTCAGTGCTGGAGGAAACATCACCTTCTTAAACCACTCAATATTGCATTTTATAGCAACTTTAAAGTACGCCTTTGCTACCTTACACTAAGAATACAGGTCCATGGAGAGTGGATTACTGTACGTCACGATACTGTTAAAATATTTATCTTCTTATTCGAATGCCGTGTACTTTAAACATGTCTGAAGACGTAATGGGATATGGCGGTCGAATCTGACCTGGTACGGTATGTTTTCAAATAATAATAAGGCAACCTGATTGCTATAGACCTTGTTTACAGAAAAAGTGACCTTGTACATTCTGATTCATTTTCTGGCTGGCAGATACTGCACTGGCCATATGGGAAAATTAACATTTTGTGTCATAATTTTCACATAAATTCAAAAGTTACAAAAGCAACAGCTGTACAGCTTTTAAGATGTCCCCCCTTCTTCATATCAAAAGTTGAGCAAAATCAGACAGTGCAATCTCCATAAATCATATAAGATTGATTGTATTCTTCTATTGAGCTGCGTACAAACTGTGCCTGCCGGAATTCCAGGCTCTGTAGCTATTTTGTAAACATGTGATATCACAGGTCACATGGTTTATATTCTTACGAGTGGTGATGAGGTTGAGGCGCCGAAAAAAGTCGGCTTCTTGTTCTAAACAAGACTGTGCAAAGCCCCGGCTCCTCACAGTCAGTGTTGACAACGGGGTTATAATTTAATGAATTTATACTAGCATTCCACAAGTATTTTCATCAGTAGAATTTGAAAATTATTCACCACAGTTTGTAGAAATGTTTCATTTCTTTACATGTAACCAGATCGCACGATTTCAATCGCTTTGTGTATAAGTTACAAACACCGGCTGATTGTTATCAATCGTTTACAACTTTAACCATCTCATGGAGTCGGATAGCCTGGTATTTCTTTTAAATGACTCCATTTCCGGAGTGATCTTCTCTTTCAATTGATGCTGCCTCCCGAGGAGCTTAAAGCCGGAAATGTCGACCACAACACGGAAAAGAGAAGTTATAACACAATATCCGCCCTAAAGGCTTTGCTATCTTCAGTAGATAGCCTTGTTTGGATCATGATGGCGCTGTATTTTGATGGAATGATACTAATAGAGATCGCCCAGTTACTGATCCATGTCATGATTAAAGTTATCATATAGTACAAAGCACCTGTTAACCATCACCTGGTGATTTCATAGACATGCCTAAGCAGAAAGTATAGCTAATAAACAATTTCTGGTAAGCAGAAATGCGCCAGGAAACCAGCCTCATGTGGTAGGTGACATGGTAGTTTAGCTGGTAACCTTATTCTGATATAAGCGTCATTTTGTTGTGCTTAGCATCTTTTTGTTCTAAAGAGGGTGTATGTAATTGAGCCATGGTCCTGATTTCGAAAAGTTGCTGAGACTGCCCCCCAAAAAACTATTGCTTGGCAAGTAAAAGTGACAATTAGGAAAGAATATGTGACTCACAAGGCAATATTTTCTTGATATGCTTAAAAGCATGTTGTTCTGGCCACGCACAATGTGGTATTAAACCAGATTTTGAAATTTGAAGAGACTCAGTTATACACAATTTGGGTACACAGTGATTTGTTTAACAAAGTTATTCTTCATCGAGGCTTAGTATGTTTGGGAGTCAGCGGATTAACGAAAACTGGCTAACTTTGAACGTAAACTACAGAGGGCGGCTCTTGAGGCTCTAGTGTGGACAAAATGGCAGACGTCGAATATTAATCCTGCTCGGTGAATCTTAACTAATGTTTTGGAAATACTGTTATTATTAGGAATGAAAGCTGGCGTCCAATGTATGCCTGTTCATTTCACATCCATGAGTATTCATGTAGAATCAATGACGTCATATCATACCGACATCCATTGAGACTCTCTTGTTCACTATTTCAAAACAGTAATATCCAATGCTGACCGAAACTTGTCATGTCATGAATATTCAGTATAACAAGGTTTCATGCACGACTTGAAGAACCAGGTGTTGGTAAGCATGGCTCGTCTACATGTATGTGTTAGTTTGTAATGTGGTTGGGTCTTGTGTTTCATTCATCAATGAATGATAGGTATAGACTTTGCATTGGTTTGATTGATGTGTTCCAGTTTAGCAACGACCTTAGATGGTTTTGCCAGCAACCTGACACTCTCTATAAAAAAATACTAAAGTGTAAATTTCACTTTGACAAAAAAATAAAAATGTCCCCTAAATATACTCCTAAAAAATCACTAACCTATATGGGTCACCCACCGCCCGCACGTCCATAATGCCCGCTGTAGAGCAACTCTTGTGATTGGAAGGAGGCCGATCCATGCCAATCATTTCTGACGAAACTCCGTATTGGGTTACCCTCCTTGTAAAATCCGAGTGCGAATTAACGGACCATGTTAATTTCCGTTGCCGTGAACTCGAACCATCTGCGAGAGATATCGGGCTTCATGTCAAATCCCGGCAGATACAGGGCCTTAGATCCACGTAGATGGAGAAAAACACTCGATTCTTATTGAATTCTTTCATTTGAAATTCAAGAAACGGGCGCGAAATTGCAAATTGAGTCCAGAGTTATTCTGGACAATATCTGTTTTCTGTTCGTGTGTTTCGTGAAAAAAGAAACGCACGTTATTTTGCATATGTGATAGTCTTTGGTTATTCTTTACAGTATACGTTTTGTTTATTGGGGCGTTTTGGTGTTTGTTAGTTTTGGGGGTTTTCTTGTTCTTCCTTCTTCTTCTTCTTCTGCTTTTTATGTTTGTTTGTTCGTTTGTTTGTTTCTTTCAAATTATTTTTTTTTTTCTTTTCCTCAGTATACTGCAGTATGCCTTCTGTAATTCTTAACAATTTAACGCAATTAATTTAGACCCTGTTAACTCGTTCCTTTTCGCTCCAATCGTATAAACCCAATGTTACGGAGTTATTGCTTTTCGGAATTCAGTAAATGAACACACCACTTCATTATAAAAAGTCCTTCCCGAAGGTTTTCGTCAGTGAGTCTGCTGACTTGGCGATACTTTGTTACTTGGTTACTTTGTTGATACTTTCACCGTTATAGGGCTATTTATATTTACAAAATCTTATGGAACTCTTGCGTTTCGCAGTTTAAAAAGAAACCGCATGAACGCAAATAAACTCCTGAGTTATAACAAGATATTTACGTTATATCGGACACGGTTACCCATACAGTTGTAATCGTTGAGCCACTTACGTCAAATCAAATTAAGAATTGCTATCAAATCAACCCCATCCTGCATTATCAACTAGTAATTCGGATCTCGCTCTTTTACGAGATTGGGGAAAAAACAAGTCCGGTTTTGTGGAAGGATGTTTGTGTTTGGCCTGCAACTAGGTGACAAAAAATACATTCTGTAATGAAAGAAAACCGTATTAATTCACGAATAAACGGGTTATCTGATAAAGCAGGGGTGGGTGGACTGCCTCGTGTGTTTAATTTCCCTATCGGGTTTGGAACATTGTTGTTGGGTATTTTTTTCTCTGTCCTATTTTACCCACTTTCTTATTTCGATGGAAAAAAAATCAAAATCCCATTCAATGTAAAAACATAACGCTCTTCGCACTCTGAAATAATAATTCATAAGTGTACCATAGTTCAGATGAAACTTCTGGTGGTTGGGGAGGGGGTGACTTCAGTTATAGTCTGTTGATTGGCCCTACTGCTAAAAGGTATACGTTCCACAATGCGTCCATTCAAAACATTTGAGACGCACGTCATCAAATTAACTATTGTAAATGTCAGTTCACAAACCGCCATATGTTTTGTATCCCATGTATTCACTAGCAATCATTGTTATTACTTCATTAATAAAACTGGTGCCCAGACTAGTTTGTTTTGTTTTTTCAATCGGATTCCTTCTCAACGTCCCGCCATTAATTTCTCCTGAAAAACTACCAAAGGCTCCGAGTTTCCTTTTTTTTAATCCAAACCATTGCAATTTGTAGATATTTTACTTTTTTAATTTATTTTTTTCATTTTTTCATTTTTTCATGAAACAAATTTGATACGCCGGATGTAAAGTCTCCGTAGCCAATTTGTGTATCAACTCCAGACCTAGCGTCGTTTCTAATTGTCTTCCCAGTCAGTTATGTTGTCTAAAATGTCATGATTTGGTGTCCATTGCACCGGCGGTATTGCCCTACTCTGGGTGTGGTTGACTGAGTTGTCTTCAGAAATTGTAAACGACAATTGGAAAATGTATTAAGAACATGGTAACTAAAACATTCTTTGATTTAAGATACTTATATCAAATATTAATCAATGTTTGCTAAAGTAGTATTCGGTTCAGGATGTGCTCAATAACATTTATTTTTTATTTACTTTCTTCAACTTTATTTTGCGTATAAATGCTTACTTATCATAATTAGCTTTACAGTAATACAGTGTAATGCAAACGAAACAATGACGTCATCACACGATAAGATCATCGTCCCATGTTTTATTTAATTTCAGTGTTAATTATAACATATTATTTATTTTTTTTCATATTAACAAAATCAATGGGTATTTTTATTAATCAAGAACTTAGTATAAATAGAATAAAGATAAATTAGACTTCAAAGGGAAATGTGTAGTTCTCTCGTTCTCGATACGCGCGAGATATGCCCAATCGTAAGAAGACAATGCCAAGTGCAAGTTCATTAAACGGAGCGCGGTCAGTCTATCTGAAAGTTGACACCTCAAAATCAGTCAACTTCACTTTCCGGGGGAATTCCTTCGATAAAAGCCAATTTCATAAGATGTTTTCTTCCTTGGGATTATTTACCAATTTGATATTGTCCTCTGCCCCGAAGGTGCACTTGGTGTCGGTCGAATGATGACGGCCTCTATCGAATTTGTTATGAAATTGTATATGACGATCATGTCTGAAGATAATCTGAAAGGGGGTGATCAAGTTTATGGGAAGATAACTTTTCCAAAGGGACACCAAAGGCTAACTTGAGGGCGCTCTGATATTCAGTAAATACAAATATGAAACAACCTTTAAAATTATTCATTTTCCCGATGCAAAAATTAACATCTATTAAATTGTGCGGTACCCGCTGCCAATGATTTGAACCGCCTCTATATATACATCGGGCTAGCTCGGTGGTCTAGTGGTATAGGACATCTGCTCTAGCAATGCAAAGGTCGCGGGTTCGAATCCAACCCGAGTGATTTGCCCGTGGGTTTTTTATATTCACAGAGCTCGGGGAAAGTACTGCTTAACACACATCGTGTAGGGTTAAAACAAAAGTAAAACCTTTAAAGTTAATGTACAGGATTGGTAAGGATAAAAAACATCAGTGTTTAGTTTGAGTCTGAAAGCTTCCGGATTATGACGTTCATACTAGAACCCTTTTTATACTTCTCTCTGAAATGAAGTCATTTATTGAGAAAACGGTATCTGAACACCTAAACAAAGAACAGCAGATTTCGGATGTGACAACGCAAAACTAAGGACAATTACATGCTGGAAAATGTGCCAGGTTGATCACTATTTTATCCTGACTCACACAAGGGATTAAGCTTCCATTTTCACCGGTTTATGGTTCATCAAACAAAACGTGAAGGTGACTTGTCAGCTCTACCAAATCCGGCTTAATACCTTTAAATATTATTGTATCATGGCTTGTAAATTTGTTTATGAGCTGAAATTTGTGTGGATAGGGGATTTTAAGAAAGGTTTGTCTAGCCGTCCATTGCGCAGATCTCAATAGTTCATTAAGAATGCACAGTATAACAGCTTTAGATTCGAGAGAATTTTCAAGTAGCGACCGTCTCCCAACGATTAAGGGAATGCACACTTGGGGTCAGTAACACTCGCTACATTCACTGCTCTTCAAACATTTTTGAGGTCACATCAACCTTATTTTCACCGAGCAGGGAATTATTTCTGTCAGGATCTCAAATTTAAAAGAGCCTGTCTCGTCACTTTTAATATAGTTTTTTGTTTTTTTAGACGACTCACAACCGATGAATTGGAAATGGCAGATTATCTTTTTTGATGCAGGACAATCCCAATTCCAAAGCAATGACACGGTATTACGAGTTGAGACCGCCTGCCGACATCCCTCTGGAGGATGGAGTCATGAGACGCGCTGTCCCTCCCCTTCACCCGGGAGTTTAGTTTGAAGTCTCTGTGGGATTACTCAGTGACTTCCTTGAGGGGTTGAATCTTCGATCGGGCCACGGAAGGAGGGAAGGGGAGGACCTGGGTTCGCATCGATCATCGCTGCTACGCGCTGTCCCCGCGCACAGCAACAAACCGGGAGATTCTGTGTGACCTGCCGCGAGATACAGAAATTGTGAGAGAGGTTGGAACTCACGACAAACGGCCAAGTCACTCTCGTACACGCAAACAAAAAAACGACTGTGGCGAAAGAAAAGAACAGATTTTGAAGAAGTTGATTTGAGGGCGTTGAGAAGCACGCGAGCATTCGCAATACCCTTGTAGAAACACTCTGTGCTACGTTTAAATCAGATACTATAGACACAACACTTCAGTACACGCATTATGGGACGTCGTGTTCATCAAATAAAACCAGTTTCGTTATGTTGCAACCCCCGCTTTATGGCTACAGGTGTTCTCGTATAATACAATTGACCGCGAGAGCTCTTGGATGGCAAGAGATATTCACCCTGCCATTCGATAAAACCATTTCCAATGAAAACTCCACTTCTCTGTCAACAACGTTGGTGCATCTACATGTACCTATAAACGCGTACTCTGGCTAATAAATTGAAATCTCGCGAAGGGGATGCGTTTAATTATACTGATGTGGAATCTTTGCCTTTATCCTTCGGGCCGGGTATTTATATCAGCTTTAACATCTTTGTTTGTGCTCTTCTTGTATCTTGTAGATGAATTTGCTTTTCCTTATAAACATCTTGAGGGTCCTGGTCACGAAACTGAGAGAGAGCAACACGAGTGAAACTAAACAAGTCAGGTATGGATGAACGGGGACTGAAGTGCAATAACGGGGAATAACAAGCTTTTGAGTAGGCAAGGGGAACACAAAATTTATGATAAAATGAATAGACAATGAGATGGTCAAGATGAGATGTTGTGGACAGGTGGTTAAGAACACCGGACTCAAGCTCTGGTGTTTTTGATCAGCAGAGTGTGGGTTCCAGTCTAGGTCGTGGCACGTACTTGTGTCCTTTTAGCAAGATACTTCTAATTGCTTTGTCATTCGGTGCCGTAGGTACGGTCCCCTTTACTGGGATTGGTAGTCCACGTGAAATAACCCAGAACACTCAGTAACGTGAAAGGGTAGGTTCTGGTTTACATAGCAGGCACCCATGTTTACAGGTTTCCTCAGGCTTGCGAGCTACAGTGATTAGGTTAACTCTAAAGGCATAGTTCCTTGGTTCCGTTACCATACATTTATTATGAAAAACTAAAAACAACAGCTGCCAAAGGAAACTCTAAAAGCGCATAGTTTATGCATTTTATATTCCTTTTTTTGCAATGAAAACTTCTTTTAGAACACAAACGATCTTGAGGTAGGTCACTGTTAAGTCACTTATTGTATTTCTAAAAACAGCTAGCTATCTAAAGGTGGTATAGATTATTTTATGAAGCAAATTATATAGAAGCCTCGTGGTTCAATTAAGTTTTTTATCTTACTTCTGATGAGGACGAACAGCATTATGTACCGAGCTCTTTGTAAAGGTGAAGGCGTTACTAGTGAAGCACTTCTAGAGAACAGAGAGTCCCAGTGCCTTTTGCTAAAGTCCTCAGTTTAAACGTTTAGACATGTTCATTATTTCATGTGAAGGTAAAAAAAGAGGAAAATAATCACCCTTTTTTGGCGCTTTTTATCTGTTTTTAGAAAGGCGATCAAGGCCACTTTCGTTCTGCTGCCTCTTCTAGGCGTGGCCAACTTAATTTGGCTGATACCCCAAGCGGAGGCGTCTGACAGTAAGGCATGGTTAATCATCTATTATTACGGCATCTTGTTCCTGGACGCCTACCAGGGATTCTTCGTGGCAGTCCTGTATTGCTTTATGAATGCAGAGGTATGTTGCTCGTTGCTTGTTGGTCGATCCATTCAGACAGCAGGGGTGGTTTGATGGAAGCCCCTCCCCTTCACATTCTTGAGAAATGTGTTTTCCTATAAATAGGGTTAACTTGTTATCATTGGGATTAACCAATCGTTTAACGGTGTTTTCATAACCAAACACCTTTTTGTCCAATCACTGAACAGGTTGGCAGTGTCCTCCGGCGCAAGTGGTCAACATGGCGGACGTACCACAATCCAAACCGTCGGGGACAAAACATGGTAGTTACCACGGCAACGGACGTATGTACGACAGAGCATGCTCAGTTCTCTTAACCCAAGTTAGCTGAGTTTCTTTCCTACATTTCTGCATGATCCTGTCATTATGTTGTTGCATGTGACATCCTGACCTCGTTCCACTCAGTCTGTACATGTTCATTACGTTTGACTGGTCTTTGATTTTTATGTGGTATCAAACTCTTCATGTTACTTTCGCCGTAACCATAGAAGGCCTTCTCTAATAGACTATATGCACGTGACGTCATTTGCGTAAAGGGCGCCCTCGACTGGAGGGCACGTGAAGGTTGCTCATTGAAACATCACGAGCGGTGCGCTGCGCGTACATGTGCGCTTAAAGTTGTTCAACTAATCATTGTTTTTCATAAGATGGCAGCGTGATGACATAATATATTCACAAGGTCAATTCACCTGACGTCAACACACAATCAATCTTGCTTGCGCCATTTTGTTAACTTTGCAGTAGGCGTACATTTTTGATTAATGCGCAAGCACTCGACGAGCCCCATATGTTTTCATGCATTTTGACAACCAAAATGGCAGACCAAAGGCACACACTCGGCTCCCCCGCATGACGTCAGTGCAAGAAGTGAGGTAATTGGCTCGCTTGCCCAATATAGCGCACTAAGATTAATGGCGGATAGAGGTCTTCTTAGTTTGAACCGTTCAGCTTTCCCAACGATCTGAAACATTTGAGTTGTTTGTCTTCACATAACTGTGTTACCGTTCGTTCTGCCGTTTTCTGTCCCACTTTGGTCTGTAGTCCTAGCAATTGATTCTCCAAGTTGTGTATTTGTTTTCGTTTGTTTCGCTTTTAAAGAAATGCTGCACAAAAAGTATGTTTTCAGAGCCGTGCATAAACTTAAAAGCCACATTAGTAAAATATGACTTATCTGTCTCATTTAAGTTTCTCAACTCGTTTTGAGTGTGCTAACAAACGACTGTTCCATGATCAGTTTAATGAAGTTATATTTCCGACTGTTTCATGTTGAATTGTAACACGTCTTCCCTTGTGGAAACATTTCTAACTCTCACAATCTCAAGACTCATCACATTCGTCTTGTCCGTCATCGTTTTTAAAACATTTTTTTCATCGATATAGCTAAATGTAGTTTGAGGGGGAAAGAGATAGCTGTGACTGACGATTTTAACTGGCTTTGGCGTTTGTTTTTAAATTAATACATTTTAGAGTTTACATGGTTAATACGACGTCGGTAAAATTGACAATTTAAACTTAAATATTTGCGCTTTTGCACGTAACTTAAAACAGTAATAAGGTGCTTTTGGTGGGAAACTGTCCTTTGCTTAAAATGCTATTGTTTTCGAGAAATAAGTACAACAAATTGTTTTGATTTTCGAGTCCAAAACCGATGCTTGAAAACGGTGACATTTTCTTTATTATATTATATACTCGTGACGCCGAGGACCATTCTGCCTTAAGTTTGTAATTTCATGTTCGTTATTCCACTTAAAATGCAGATACTGGCATTGTGTAACAGCTGTCGTCCAAATGCTTTAAAAGCTGCTAAAAAATGAATTTTTAACAAACAAATAATTGCTCCTGCGATGTTTAAATGATTTGTAAAGTTGCAAACTTAAATTTAAACATTTCCTCATCATTATGTTAAAATTCGAAGTGTGGTTCAACGTTCGTGAAGAGGATGTGTACAGTTTCGTTGGTCTGACTTTGATAATATTCTTGCAATAGCAATCACAATCGCGTGGTTTAATTGCACAATCGATGGAGCAGTCAGGTTATCAAAACAATTACCTTGAAACTAATTTGTGATATTCGTGGGAATGGCACCTTGTTTCGTTGTATCATCAGAAGCGATGTCATTACGTACAGGGGCAAGTTAAAAGGGGTTGTTTTATTGATGGTGGATGACAGAAGCCGAGGGCTCTTTCAAAATACATTAATGTACTTCACCCTTACAAAAAAACAACACACTAAAAAGACAAGACTTTCGATCAATATCTTCAATAAATTTGAATTTTCGGAACGGTATAGTACGTTACTTTATCAAAAAACACTTTCCCGCCAAACTAACAAAGACGCATTCCTTTTAATATTATATAATTATTATTATCATTTTGTTTTTGTTTCTCTCTGTTCAGATCCGCTTAACAGTTATTGATGACGGACACTGCAAGTCGGAAACGTGATTTCCAGCAACCCCCTCAACCCTTAACCCTCTCTTCCGGTTTGCAAGTGCGTCACGTGACCCTAGCAACATTATCACGTATAGCTGTTACCAATGTTTTATATTTTGAAGTAAAAAATAAATGATAACAAAAACGAAGTTCGTTCAAATAACTATTTATTAAAAAGAAGTGTATGATATAGTTGTCAAATATGTAGTATGAAACTTGCCTTATAATCAAAATGTAGATATAACATATTATAGTATATTAGTTTAACCTTAAACCTGAATGTAAGTTAGTGGAAACAATGATGGGGTGAATGTCTAAAATTCGAAATCACTGATTGACGGTATCAATCCACGCACTAAAAACTCCCGAGTCATAATTGACTCAGATTCCGTGTCGCATGAGGGCCTGACCCCATTCTGGGTCAAGTTGCCCCGGAAACTGGTTAAAAATAATTGATTTTAATTCAGTCAGTTTGACCCCTGTCTGGGTCACTTTGACACGGATTCTGGGTCATACTAACCCGGGTCCAATTTCATAAAGCCGCTTAAGCACAAAAAGTAGCTAAAGCACAATAACATTTCGCTTACCAGAATAAGGTTACCAGCCAAACTACCATGTCACATGTACAATTGTTGACTGGTATCCTGCTCATTTCTGCTTAGCAGACAATTATTAAGCAATATTTTCTGCCTAAGCAGCTTTATGAAATTGGACTCGGAATCAGGAGCAAGTGCGGTCAATTTTTAAGAGATCACAAATCTCTCTTGGCTTTGTTTCCATCGCTTAATCTCAAATGTTACACCTGTGATGAGCATGCTGCACTGAAATTCCTGACGAAACTTCAAACAGGTTTTCTTTCCATTTTGTATACTGTTTTCTTCCAAAACGAAATAGCCTAATTCGGTTCATTGTAATTGTGGGGATTAATAACTAGAGAAGGGGAAGGACTATAGTGTTATTCGTATGCACGATATTGTAGTGCAGACCAAACAGAGGTTAGAAGTCAAAATTAGTCAGTGTCCACGATTTACTAAAGCTGTTGTCACCACAGTAGTATACGGGGTACTTTACAGTGAACTACCATTACCATAATATTATTAGGTGAGTTGGCCCGTTCTGTGTTTCGTGTTTATGATATTAAAATGGAATTTGCAATCTTGATAAAAATTATGATCATATATCTTGATAACACTCAAAAGTTACAGTGAACTACCTTTACCATAACAGTGTTGGGTGAATTGGACCGTTCTGTGTTTCGTGTTCATGATATTAATGTAGAATTTGCAATCTTTGAGCATGTAACTTGATAATACTCAAATAAATTCTTTAAAAAACTAAACAATTAGGGAAGACAGATTACAAATCGCATAATACTCCGGCAAGGACGGTTAGGAATCACATACTTAATCTTCTTAATTTATCATAACCAGTTCGCAAAAGACTAAACCCTAAGTTTTGTTGTATGCTTTTTGTAGACAGTGCTACAGTTTTAAAAACTTTAGTATCAGCCATCCGTTTGTTGCAGTTTGAAAACATTTGAGTTTGAGTTGTAT
>JAUELU010000025.1:3271373-3281766 GCA_032357145.1 Evasterias troschelii
TACGAGTACCATCAAAGTGGAACTTGAGTAGTATTCGAGTACGAGTACCAGTACGAGTACGAGTACCAATATGAGTACGAGTACGAGTACCGTCAGCACGGTACTCAAGTAGTACTCGAGTACTAGTACCAGTACCAGTAACAGTACCAGTATGAGTACAAGTACAAGTACGGGTTTGAGTACGAGTACGAGTACGAGTACCATCAAATCAATACTAGAGTAGTACTCAAGTACCGAGTACGAGTACCAGAAACAGTACCAGTACAAGTCCGAGTACGAGTACGTGTATAGGCCTACTCGAATACCAGTACCAATATGAATACAAACAACATAAAAGAGGTACTCAAGTAGTACTCAAGTACAAGTACGACTACGACTAGTACTCGAGTACGAGTTCGAGGACCATCAAAGTGGTATTCGTGTATACTTGTACTCCAGTATATTGAGTACGAGAACTAACTAGTCCTCCAGTATACTGAGTACGAGTACAACAATCCTGAAAAGGCCTATGTCATCAACATAGAAAGTGAACTAGACGTCCTGGCATCTGATGGCAAATACACCAATCGGTAATAGAGAAGAAGAACAAAAAAGGTTGCTATTAACACCGTGGATGTTGTAATATTTTGATACCCCGAAAGAATAAAAAATGTACACCACGGAGTGTTAAAACCACTTATTTTACTCATTCACTCTTAAGGCACTTCAACATTCAGTATTTTCCTGGAGCTACGTTTTTGAATAATAATAATAAAAGTGGCTTTTTATATAGCGCTCATATCCGTCACTTAGTGACGCTCAAGGCGGTTCAACAGTCAGTATTTTCCTGCAAGGTATATAATGTGGAGCTACTTTTTAAAGTTTGAGACCCTTTTTTTTCAAAGCAGCGTGTAATGGTTTACAAGGTGATGTGCCGTAATATTAATAACCAGGAACACCGGGGCGAACCCCTTCTCTTAATGGTAAGTGCACTGGGTTCTTTTACGTACACTACACAACGCACGAAACCAACGGCTTTACGTCCCATCCGAAGGACGAAGCAATAATGGCTAAGTGTCTTGCTAAAGGACACAAGTGTCACAACCGGGACTCGAACACACACTCTGCTGAAGTATGAGACATATTCCTTTACGACGAAGCACCACAAAAGGGTTCACAAGGTGCTGTGGCGCAATATGCAGCCAATCTAACCAGGAACACCAGGGCAAACCCCTCCTCTGCTCGATAAGTGCACTTGGTTCTTTTACGTACATTATACAACACACGGGACCAACGGCTTTACGTCCCATCCGAAGGACGAAGCAATCATGGCTAAGTGTCTGGTTTCGCACAATTTGTCAGTCCGGTTTACATCCCCACTTTAATATCTTGAGTAAAGCGAGTGCTATAAAGCTTAAAGCTTTCAAATTATTGTTTTACATTTCACAAGGAAAGGAGAAGTCCTTATGCTGCTCCGGAAGTAGTTGATCAATGTAAAACAACGCAATGGTTGGGTTTTTCAAGTCTCGTCAGTTGCTTATTAAAGTTAACCGCATGAGTTGCTTTCCCTTAGGAGCTTCAAAAAACAATTCCACGCTCACAGGGTAAGTTTGTTTTTCGGTAACTCAAATAAAGATTCAGAAAGATATACAGGTAGCCAATTTTATACTTGCATTAGAAACACCCAAGAGGGCTTTCGATCTGTACACAATCGGAGCGCGACGACCAATCTGAGTTGCCATGTAGGAAGACACGCATGGCTGGTTGATGCATTGTTCCCGGAAGTCCTGGGCTTCGTACAGGGAGTTCAAATCCTTTACTGGCATTGAGTTTTCGTTATAGGTCAAGTAAGTGATTAAAAGGTAATTTTCTGTGTGGGTAAACTTGATATTGCCAGTAATAAGGGCGTCCTGTTTGCCAGTTCAACCGTACTTATTTTCGGATTGCACCGACAACATATTTCTTTTAACACAACCCAAACCCCGATCAACCACCAACTGAAATCTAAATCCTTTTAGATAACAAATAACCATAGTCAAAGTCAAACTATATAATCTTTCATGCTAGTGTTCCTTAACGTTGTTCCTATTGACACGCTAAGAGTATTGTATTGTATGATTACACCACGTCAGACTATATATTGTGCAAAACAGTACATAGCATAAAAACAAGAGTGGTGGAAATGGGCACTTCATTAAAGAAAATGGAAACTTTAATTTAGTTTTAGAGAAGTGCACCCTCCACAAAGAGGATGCCCCAAAAAAGATTAACAAATTAATGAATAAACAAAACAGACACAAAATAAAACGTTATTTTCTTTTGCCCTGACTGCAAGAGGGATACCCTGTATTATTAACTTTAACTGAAATGTTGGCTGTAATGGACAACAATCAGATTATTCGTAATTATTGTGTCGTTTATTCCATGCGTGACTAACCTAGCCAATAAACCCAGTTCGGAGACTGTGACATACATTCATCGCTGTAGGGGAAAACACTTATGAATATACCGGCTGCATGTTTGAGTATATAAAGAAAAAGTGCATCAAATGGAGACTACAGTGTGTGTGATGACCCTCATTGGAAGCGAAGTAGTCACCGTCGAGGCGACAACTGGAAAGTGCATCCCTATCTGCAAAATGTAGACTTGTTTAAGATTAGCATTGTTGCTAGCGACTGTAATAAGAGCGACAGGCAGCCACTTATTTGTACATGCAGGTGGTTGTACTATATACATCGTTCACTGACGGCAAAGTCGCTCAAATACAACATTAAACACAAATGAGGCGGAGCGGGAGCTGAACCTGAAACTTCCGGACTTTTAGGTGCAGGTGCTTTACCAACTGAGCGATTACACCCAATGTTTGTAACAAAAAAAGTATCCGGAGAAACTGTTTGAGTTGATAGCGCTCACCATTTGAGCTGTGATTATTTGTGTATTTGTAAGCGCAGGAGAAACCAAAAGAATTACACAAATGCATGAAGGTCCCATCAGTTAGTGGCACCCAAATTGGCCGAAAGGTTAGGGGGAAGGGGGGGGGGGGGTTGAAACTTGTCATAACCTAGCACAGGCTGTTAGCAAAAATCTGTTTACAAAAATCAGAAGGATCCACTTGGCGGAGGTTTCAGGTCTGTACGTCTCTGTGCGCGAAGTACATGAGTGAAAAACGATTGCAGCCCCCTCAAAAAAAACTGCACAACTCTGGGACCTGACCCCCTCTTGGAACAGTCAAGCCAAGGATACCAAGGACGTTGACTCCCCAGGGCATTGTTCTTAGGACAAAACACAAAATATTTAACATGTGCCATGACCCAGTGTAACCAGCCCTTAATTAATGGTTTAAATGACCTATAATTGACCCAATCAAACTGACGTCATCAACCGAACTACATATTGGTTGCGTCATTGTGCAGACGGTAGCCGCATGTGACGTCACTGCTAAGGGGTCAACACGCGGTAGTTTGTTGAAACTCGCAGCATGTCAAGTGGAACTTTGTGGCACGTTAAATGCCAGGTACGATTATTGCCTTCAGATCCCCGGTGTCGCTCTAACGCGAAACTCACACAGGACATCGCATTAGTTACAACGCCGTGCACAATCATCCAAACACACACACACTCACTTTCCCTAGCCATTTTCCCATCCGTCTCCAAAGATACCCGTAGAAGCAGCCAGCCAGTTGAGGCAGTTATTGAGCCTAGCAAGCAGAAAGAAAGAAAAGACAATGTTCACGGGAGGGTGAAGACGTTCACGCATTACCAGACTTAGCAACCTGCCGTTTGTTTGGACAAAATTACCCTTGTGTTATTTCGGTCGGGCTTGGACTAACAACAGATGAACCGTACTGTTGTTGAAGTGAAAAGGGGGTAACTGAAAATAATACATTAGTGCATTTACGACTACAGATACCGTCTTGGGTGTGTCATTTCATCAGCGTTTAGATTAAATCGGCTAGTCTGAAGATCAGTGGGGCAGATGGGGAAAATATTTGAGGGAATAGTTCATGAATGTCCCAATGGGCACGATCGAGTTCTTGGTAAAATCCAAGTATACAAGCCACCGGCAACCAATATGGCGACATGATTTAGAAGCAATACGGCACACAACTACAAATTCTAGCATAGTAACGTGTAAACTTCAACATGGCGTCCATCTTGACAGCTTATTTCTTATAGCTGTACTCGATTTCCCAAGATGCATTGCGGTATAATTTTAAGATTGCATTGCAGATTTTTCCTTTGAAATTGTATAGATAGAATAGCAAGCAGTGGCAGCCGTTTTGAAGATCTCGAAATTTGCTTGTTATCCAACTATAAAAGGCCAAATATATGCAATAGCCCCCGATAGCCAAGTATTGTTTTCATGACATATTCTGACTGTATGCCAAGTAAGTGCACAGACATGGCGTCTTAGATTGCTTTAAAAAAAGTGGCAACAAATATGTTTATACCTAAAACCTAAATAATAATAACATACAAATAAAAAGCCAAATGATGAGCGAAACATAAAAAAAGATCCACACGGAAGCAGTTGAACGGAAAAAATGTACATCATTTGTCTCATTGATACACACAGCGTTGGGTATCGTGCACCTGTTAGCCCCAAGCCACGTATGATTTTGGCTCAGTTGTGACATAAAAGTTTTAAGAAATTAATAAAAAATATGAAAAAGACAGATTCGGGCGTTTCTTTGAAAGCTCGTCTTATATTAAATTGTATCAATCACCCCGAAATGCAGATGTAACAGTAATACATAATTCAAAACTGTTATTGTGAGAAAACGAACTGTTTTCAGGTAGGTTAGGTGGCAACATAACAACCAAAGATTAAAGGTTGCTCTAACGCCGATCTCTCGGTAAGGAAAAAAACACATCTGAACAACTTTTTACAAAAATGTTTCGTTTGACGCAAAGAGGTATCTCTCGTACCTCTCGGTCGCGCAGATAAAGGATGTACTCGCCTTGCAGACGCCAGGGACGACACAAGAGCTTGGTTACAACACAAGGGTGCTGTGAACGAGGTCAAAAGATGATTCAAAAAGGAGGGGAAGGAAGGAAAAGCAGCGAAGTGCGAATAACAGCGGGATATAATAGATGGATGCGACCGTTGAATGTTCAAACTGACGGCAAAAGAGACGGATGAATCGGTGAAATGCATCAGTATGAACGTGTGGCGACACAGAAGACAGCAACTCTCATGGGCTGTCTTCTACATCTCGTCTACAACATGGATGAGTACCTATCAATTTAGCTACGTCAGGGAATAAAAGGGATGTGCGCAGGAGTATAACCTACTTCAACTGCATGAGTGAACATGCTTCGACAACCGTTCCAGTATACTGTGGGTCTGCGGTTCCCTTGAGGGGAAAGTGAAGTGGGGAAGCTGGAAGATAATGATGTCTGGAAGTGCATCGTACGAGCACTTGAAACCATGTTTGCAACATAAAGTGGTGATTAAAGTAATTTTAAAAAGGATGGCTGATGAAGATGAATGTATATGGCATTTTCAATTTTAATGTAGGCTTATATCCAAAACAAGTCCACCAATAGAGAACGCAAAAGGGTATCCCTGTAACACATGCCTGAACGCACACATTTGTAATGCATATACGCTATGTGAACATTGCTTTGTTCTTTGCATTTGTTCTGTGCACATATATATGATAAAACGGGCCTACTCTTCAATATTGTAACAATAATGTTTAAGCTTTACATACGAAGTGTGAAACCTGAGAACAAAAGAGGTCCAGACAATGTAGGGACTTGAAACACCATGTGGACTTACACACGTCCACACACACACAGCTCTGTGTTTCATACACTCTGTGGACATTCCCTTTTTCTGTGCACTCAAGGAAAGTCCTATTCTTCAACACTGGTGAAAATCTTGTGTGGACTTGTTCAAGTCCACATAGAGTTTAAAAACCCTGCCTTATGTGGACCTCTTTTGTTCTCAGGTCCATAGTTTGTATGCAATTCTTAAATTTTCATAGACATTTCATAACTATTGTTTTACTCCTGGGTGGAGAAAAGAAAACATGGAAGGCAAGCAAACATGAGAAAGAATCAATCCACTGCAAAAATACGGCAGAATTTTCAATTGGCTAGAGCACAAGCTATGAACTCTGATGACAAGAGCAGATTCCTCACAATATTTATTTGTAAAAACATCGTACGTAACATAAGCTGTTTGTTTTCTGCTGGCTTAAGTCTCGAGGGGGTTTCGAGTTGCATTAAATTTTTCCACATTTGGACAAAATGGGGAACCGGATCCGTTTTCTCAGAAGACGGTCATAGTTTTGTTTTTCAGTGGCGTCATTCTGCTCTGTTATCAATGTAAATAATACACAATTTGTTGATATGTTATTTTGTCACGGCTGTATTTTTTCAACTAAGGTAATGAAATAAAACATGAACATGAACGGGTATAGCGTGTCTTTGATGGTACATGCTAACTGTGTCTGTTGTAAAAAAAATATAAAGAAAAATAGCAAACATTAAGTGATAACACTGATGTAATTTCCGTATGTGTTTTTGTTTGTGTTTCTCTTTTATTATTTAATCACCAGTGACACCAGTGACAGACAATACTCATACTATTCACGTACTCGTACTAGCATTCAAGTATGCTTTTGCTTACTCTTTTTGCGTAGTTAAGCTCATAAACTAATACATAACTTACAATGGAACTCAAAAAACCCACCGTCTGATCCAGGGTCAGACTGATCCGCAAGTGTGTCATGCCCAACGGCACACATAATCTGGATCAATTCTGACGCAGGAGTTATTATAGTGTATAAACAAAGCAGTTTTGTACACATTTTGTTAAACATCACCAATGTGCTTGGTATCCTACTAATAGCACCCACGTGGTAAATCCCAGCCATGCTATATTCCATGATATCCTCCCCTGAACCATAACACACAGTCTAGAAGGAGTGTCAATCAACAGGGTTCGGTGACTTGGGTCAGAGGGGCTGAGAAAAAAATCCCCCCATTGCGCCTGTGCATTGGTTTGTACACAAAGCAATGGTCGCCTGGTAAGTGTCAATGACACCGAAGTCACGCGAGTGGTTGCCAAAAGTCCTGGACCCATTGAGTTGATTAAAAACATCTGTTCCCCAACTAACTGGGAGTCGTTTGATGTCTTGCCGTCATTTCTGCGCTTAGAAAATGGAAGATAATCCCTTTTGAGCCCTCTTAAGTGAATCATTACGTGTGCCAGTCACGACTGTCGATCAACCGAATATACGTTCGGCTGAAACAGGTGCCTCGTTTGAGGGTTTAAAGCACATTAATTTGTACTGTTGGTAGTTGTCAAAGACCAGTATCCACACTTGATGGGACCCAACATATACATGAATTAACAATTATGTGAAAGTTTAGGCTCAATCGTTCATTGAAATCACCAGAAAAGAAGTAGACAAATCCAATTAAGTGTTTTCACTGTTTTCAAACATTGAGTTTTTGACTCATGAGATAAAAACTAATTGTCTTACTCATTCCTCGCATTTCAAACAAAAATATTTCAAAGGGAGTTTCCCATCATGACCATCATTTATACTATGTAAGTTATGTGTGAATCTGTGAACATTTATATTACTCTAAGCAGAAGCAGGTGATCAGACATGGTATGTTACGTACAATAATTTTGAACGGTTCTCTTCTGACTGAGGGTTTCCTTAATCAAAAATAGAGTGGCATTTTTGTTATAGAAATTCTGCTGCAAACCAGATCCTGGGAACCGCAGGCGAACTAACAAAGCAGGTTTATCATTTTCAACCTCTAATTTATCTAGATTGCTCGTTTGCCTTCATGTAATGTTTTTCCTTTACCACGCCGAGTCGAGCCATTCCGAACACACACACAAAAATCCAAAGAAAAGTGGATGGTGAAGAGCAATATCTTATCGCCATAAAACGATTGTGATCAAAATCAAACTCGACAAAAGGCATCAGAGAAAATATCCTGTTGATTAAAATGGTTACAGGGGGCGCTTCGGGGTTGGGGGAGGGTGGTCTTCTAATGCGATAAACCGACGCTATATTGAACTGATTGTCAGCATATCAACGGAAAACGAAATTAGAGTCAGCATAGCCTTATAATGACAGTAGAAAACCCCCGGCGCACATGCGTCTGCACGTATGCGAAATAATGACCCGCCGAAATTCAACCTGATTATGAGCTATACGGGGGGAAAAGGAAACAAAAAACTGGTTCAATTATCGGATAACCAAATTTCAGCAAGCCTCTACATTGGGGGAAATAGATTCGGCAAACAAGATATGCCCGCTAAGGGGGGCAGACTTTATTAATATACGTCTGGATTTGATAGGCTTATGGGGTATTTCTACTTCCCTTTCTTTCGTTTCAACTCAAATGATTGAGCAATCACCGGTCGAGTGGAATTCCTTTTTATTTATCTGGCAAAGAACGAAAGCAATGGTTTAAAATAACTGTGTTTGTATCTTTATTAGATTTGGGTCTATATTCAAAGCAAGTTTCCACCGCAGACGTCTTGTTGTCGGAAGTAAGTCATCTCTTGCCTTCAAATTTGTT
Organism: Evasterias troschelii; assembly: GCA_032357145.1. NCBI lineage: Eukaryota > Metazoa > Echinodermata > Asteroidea > Forcipulatida > Asteriidae > Evasterias > Evasterias troschelii. The sequence continues at coordinate 3,279,912 of JAUELU010000025.1, forward strand.
TTTTTTTTCCCCGGCAAAACAAATCTCTTTTGAAATCGTGACCTGCTTCTTGCTGGCATATAATCTATTCTTTATATACATAATTTAATGTTAAACTCCATCATCAGCGCGCGAGCTAAAAACATTCTCACGTCTGCAGCTCGGCAACAAAGACACGGTATAACAAAGCTGAACTTTCTATTGATATGGAGAGTGTACGCAAAAAGATGTGTTGTATTTTCCCTTTCGGTGCACAAGGCCAAGTTATATTAAAAACTGCAGCAGTTTTGTTAACACTTTAATTGGTGTATTTTATCTTGAGTCAAAGAAACCGACAGATTTGCCTTAATGTAATGATTTCCACACGGTCCCACAACAAACAATACAATGTAAAACTTCGAAAATGCTTCCCTCTGGGGGGCGCCCTTTTTTTCAAATGAGACTTGAGCAATAAAGTGTTTAAAACTTGTTCATCGTTTCGTTTTTGTCAACGTATTGTTGATTTATGGTCAAATTTATCAAGAACGATACATTAAAACTCCTATGTTAAAGGTTAAGTTGAATACGGTGCCTAACTACGGACAAACGGCAAGAAATGTGTCACGGTATTTTCATCAAGAACGTCGAATCAATCTGCGTTTACCGATTTGACATGTCAGCGGGTACCAAACCCATTTCTGGCCATGTTGAGGGCAGCATTCACATAATTTAGAGACTCAAACATGTCGACATACTTTAAATTATTTCTAATCAATGGTTACTTCAGGCAAATAAATTCCCCTGAATGCTTACAAAATGTCATAAAAAACGAAATTAGCTCGTTTGGAATGGATTGAACAAAGTAGTTCGTCCTTGTAACGGCTGCAAATGCTTCTTCCATTGAAAAGAATAGTATACAGTGTATCTTATTGCGATCATTTTTTGTATGGATTAGTTCTTCATCTGGTCACAAGAGAGCTACATTAAGCTGTTAGTAATGGACGGGAACAATGGACGAACCATGCCGCCTGTAAAATGTCAAAGTGTCTCATGAGATTTCTGTGCAATAGGGATAAGTAGTTACAACGCAGGTAAAGATACCAAGACGTAATAATTCCGTCTGTATATGTTATGTATTATTTTATTTATTTATTTCTAAACGAAATTCACATGACTTTGTTTTCGAAACAGTTTTACAAGGTGTGTTGTGGACGAAACGTCAACAACTATTTTGTGACGTGTTCATTTCCCAATAGTTAGAGTTTTTATGTGAGTGGGGAAAAATTACAACTCTCAAACTGTACGTTAAATTGATGTAAATAGCTCTTGTATTCGATAAAATTCCGGGCAAAATTATTCAACGTCCAAAATATGCGATTAAATCATGATATGAAAAATGGGTTTATCCATTTTTGTACGGGGACGTTTTGGCTCATTCCTGACTTTCATTCCTGAATTTTCCTGATATTCAATCGAAACGGCCTTAAATTTGACACTTTGTCCGAGGAATTATTCCTTCCTTGGAAAGTAAAAGCCCATTAGTTGTTTCAAATTTCGCTCTGAAAAAGTCAGGATTGAACCAAAACATCCCCATACAAAAATCTACAGACCTATTTTTCTCAAAATGATGTCATCGGATGTTTTGTATGTTGATAAAATTTGCACTCGATGGAAGAGTATTGAATGCTATGGCATTTCAGACAATTTTTGAACGCGAGGTAAGAGACTTGTATTTTTTCTCCCACTCACATGAAGACTCTGTCTATTAAAAAATGAGTACATCACAAAACTGAATTTGAAATTGTTCTTCCTCTTTAAAAGCACTGAACATGTTTGGTAAATATCAAAGACCAGTATTGTCACTCGGTGTATCCCAACATATGCATAAAATAACAAA
>JAUELU010000025.1:3370488-3381901 GCA_032357145.1 Evasterias troschelii
TACTTCAGAGGGAGCCGTTTCTCACAATGTTTTATACTATCAACAGCTCCCCATTACTCGTTACCAAGTAAGTTTTTGTGCTAATAATTATTTTGAGTAATTACCAATAGTGTCCACTGCCTTTAAGTTGGTTGGTAGCATATTTTACTTGAGCAAATTCGAAATTTGAGCAAGGAGCTTACTTAGCGTTCAACATGGATAGAAGTTCAATGCAGAATCAAGGTGAGCTGATGCTTAAATGATAGATTTGTTCTCAACTTTTAAAGGTTTTTGGATGTTTTAACGGAAAGGTTTGAATGGGAATAAGGAAGTGGCAACTCAGTCTTAAACGGCCATTTAAAATCGGCTTAGCCGTGGCTGTGTGTCAAAAGACCTCACCTTCAGCTATGTCCTTAATCGCACGGCCACGACCCTGCCGGTTTTAAACAGCCGTTTAAGACCCCAATCGTCTCATTTCACTCCCTTAATCCAAAACATCTACATGGCATATGGACAAGATAGCACGGTGGTCATCTTTTAAATGACCACTCCTAAATCAACCCCCTTTAATAAACAAGAGTGATGAAGCCATCACTGTGGGGTATACCAGAGGAAGTGCTAACCCCTGGGGGGATTTTATGCATACAGTGAGAAATAGTCAATTTCTCCCTAAAGTGGTTCTGAATAAACATGTATGGTTATTAAGTAGCAGAGCAACTAGACAGATTCTCTATGCAGATTAATTTCTCCGTACACAGGCAGCGGAGAATGTCTATGTTTGCATCGACGAGTTTTGGAAGGGATTGAAGTCCACGCATTGCCATGAACCATAAAACAGTATTCTGGCATGAATTTTATTTAAAATGTAAATCTGGGGTGAGAGTCATTGCTGAAAGAAAAAAAAAAAATCTAAAACTGGGATCTCAATCTCAGGAGGAATAAGTTGAAAGAACAGCATTCCCACCGTGGAGTATATAGATTCCAAGGAGCTTTTGGGAACCGTTTCTATCAGAGCTGGAGAAGTAGATTAAACAGCTGGCATAGCATTACTTTATTTTATTTTGAGAAAGAGACACCTTTTTCGTTTTGCATGCCAGGGAGACTTCAGACAAAATCAGAAAGAAGTCTGAAAATTCTCCTCCCTGAAACCGGCATTTGGCTGCTGTTTATTGCTGATAAATAACTTTATATATGGGGAAAAAAAAAGGGAAGATGTTGCCAAACACACTTAATTTTAAACTTATTTTTTTGACTGACTTTATATTTCTGTCTATCCACTTTTTTCGTCTCAGTGTGCAAATCTATAATTAATGTGCTCTTAATCACATCACCTGTATAACATAACCTGAATAACTTGTACTGTATGTGTTTTTTTCAATTATTGGTTTATTAAAAACATTTCTCAAATCTGATCCATTTAAACTTCCGAGCTACAAGCCCTGTCGTCTTGTGAATTTCCTCATCCCCCCCCCCCCCAGTTCAAGCCCTGAATGGTGTAGGGACAAGGCACACATTTAACATAAGTACACGTACAAAGTAGAGAACAAACAAATTATCCAGAGGGATGCATATTTGCGGATGTGTGTGTGTGCAGTACAATGTATATGATGCATGTCTGGAAAATTTGATATTTCTTCACAAAAGCACACTTTTTGTCGATGAAGAAACAATAAGAGTGCTTCAATTTCCAGTCGTGGGAGGCTCAAATGGCTGAGCACACATCCATTATACGCCCTCGCTTGCACATGGCGTAGTCAACAAAGCACTCGGCCTTTTTCAGGTTCTATTTCTGTGAAAACGAAGTACCGACTGTCTCGGCCAATCACCCGATGGAACAACTAACAGCGTGATAGTTAAACAAATTTCAAGCATCGTCATATTGTGCAAGCAGCAGAATAGGATGAATTGGTATTAGTTCAGGGGCCAGTTTCATAGCGCAGCTTAAAGGTAAGCACATTTTCGTGCTACCTGTAGCAGACAAATTTGCTTAAGCGTAAGCGTATTTCACAGGTTAGCAAGAAAAATAAGGCAGCCAGCTTGCATGCTCAACATGGATTTGCATTGTTGCATCATTCGTTTTCATACATTTTTTTTTTTTGTTTTTTGCATATTTTTCTTTACCTCTTTCGCTGGCATCATCCACAAGGATGATCTCCGAGAGTAGTTCCCGCGGCGACCGGTTGATGATACTGTGTACAGAGCGTAGCAGAGTACTCCAAGCCTCATTGTGGAAAACAATAATGACGCTCGTCTTTGGCAAGGCGCTGTTTGGTGGATAAACTTTTGTTTTACACCTGGAAACGAAAAAGAAGAATTCAAAGATTTATTGAGACTTTGTTTTTTATGGGATGGCATTTTCGATTTTAAACCTTCAAACTCTTTATTAACCCTCCTACTAATGTCTTACTAAATATATCAGCGTGTTTATGGCAGTACGCAATTTTGTCATAGTCTGCAAGTATTTCCAATATTTTTTCCATCAGATTTCTTGGTTTGTTTTTTTTTCCAATTAAGCTTCTTTCAACAAATTTTCTCAACTTTGACAGTAACCCAGACAAGACTGCTTCTTGTGAATTTCTGAAAACAGTGGTCAAAACAGTTGAATTGGATTAAAGATTGCCTCTTATGTAGCTACATCAGGCTTGCCCTGAACTATGTGACATTCTTTTTCTCTCGTTTGTGGAATTCAAATCGAAGCGGTCACTTGTAACTAAGCAATTCACTTCACCGGACATTATTCAAATCCAACTTGGAAAATAAAAACAAAAATAATAGCCATTTATTTTGTGCTTTTAAACATTGTACCAAAGTGCCTTACACCATTACTACCCATGTACGTTGGGCCTTATGCATTCTTGAAACCATCTCAACTCCTTTGGAGTATGCAGCACCGGCAGCCAAAATTGGCACAAGTTGCTGATCATTGACATCAACAATTTGATGAGAAGCAATGATGGATACACTTAGGTATCCTGCCCAAGGACACAATTGACACAATTGGGATTCGAACCCGCACCACAATGACTCAGCAATCATAACTTGAGTTCAATGCGCAGACCGCTAGGCCTCGATTCGCTGAACTCGTATGTGAAGAATGGGAAAAAAAACGCCGCAGCAATTTTGGATTTCAGTTTTATTTCAAATACAGAAACCGTACTGCCACGAGGCAGATTTCAAAAATGTATTTTGGGCAGGAAAGTTGTTGATGACAAACAAAAGCTCTCAGCAGATGGTGGAAATTTGGGAAAAATCTATATTGCTAACCCGAGGCGAGAAATACAAATCCTCCCAATATTTGTAATATGGCTAAACCTAGAATGGTTAGCATAATCCTTGTAAGTAGCTTTATGCCAAACATATGTAATAATCCAAATGTCAAATGTATCTGTGTTTTGAAGCTTCGGAATCTAACAAGTATATTGTACATCGCGCTCAACATATGACACCTACACATACAAGACCTAGCTCTCGATAAAATTGCAAAAATCGCCTCACTTTTAAATCTCTTCATGGCCTATCTCCTGACTATATATATCTGATCTTCTGCACAAGTATATTCCTGTTTGTCCTCTCTGTTCTGCTGGCCAATGCTTACTGATGCAAACTACCTTTTCCACAAAATGTTATTCTGGTCAAAGAGCCTTCAATTTCATTGCACCTTCACTTAGGAATTACCTCTTCATTATCGCCGAGTAGACTCTGTATATTTTTGCAACAAACAGCTTTTTATGCGTCATTTCATTGTTTTTATGTTTTGACATCTAAAGTACGCTGAGGTCACGTGCAGATTTTAACACACAAAAGATCTGCCTCCTTTTACCTCAGTGAGGGCGCTGTTTTAGAGTGTGAGGCAGAGCCGTATATTGGGAGAGTTACGACAACTCACGATTAGAAGCCATTTTGTTCCCCAAGAAACGGGGTGCTAGACTAGTCTGCCTATTGGGTTGTGCTGCATTTGGAGACAACATGGCGTCCAGCAACCACGTGACCAAAGAAAACTGGTCCCTCCATGTCGCAACTCTCCCAATATACGGCTCTGGTGTGAGGTCATACCCAATACATGTAGGTCTACACCTGACATTTTTTTTTCAAAATCTAACTTCCAAATGACTAATTTCTAGCGAAAAAAATCAACCTACCCTTCCATTCTGACGTCTGGTAGTGACCTATTCAAGGAGACCATATCACTAGCCAGCAGATTGAATTGATTTACTTTAAACATCTCTTTCTGCTTGTCCTCCATCTCCTTGGGGATGACGACAGCCTTCCCCATCTCACCCGGACCGTTTTTGGGATGAAAGACAGCCGGCAGCTTCTCATGGCCTTCTTGGAAAACCACTGTGAGTAAAATAAAAAACAACAAAAGAAAAAAAAGGTCAACAAAAGGATTGGCTGCACTTCAGTTGTGAGACCACTTCATGGATGCACGCCTCCATTTTTCCTATCAGTTTTTGTTGCCACTAATTGCAAGAGTGATTACTAAATGTATGCATTCCATGTGTTGTAATACACCAATCCTTCACCGATCTTGAACTCTTGGTGGCAGCAGATGCGGCGCAATTACTGCGGTGGTACCTGTGTGGTACTGCGCTGCCTAACAACCGGTTTAGGGGTTGGGCTATACTAATCAGCTAATCAGCTTATCAGCTTATCAGATAATCGCCGTATAGCCCAACCCTTGGGCTAATTGAGGCGTATCTGCTGCCACCAAGAGTTCAAGATCGGTGAAGGATTGGTGTATAGTGTCTCGCTCAAGGACACAAGACCTACTGAACAAGAGTCTGGCCTCCTGCCCCAGCTAGAACCCATAATCTAATAATAATAATAATACATTTGTATAGCGCCAAATCTATTTTTGTAAAATGCTCAAAGGCGCTTCAAAAAGGCATAAAAAACACAAAGATGGTTTACAATTTAAACATTAAAAGGTACAAAGGAATAACTGAACTACAAATTAGAAAAATGAAATGACAATAAAATCCCAGCACATGCCAACAGTTAATGAACACAATATAGATACAGTTAAAACCTGAGGGATTGCTCGACAGCTTTCTTTAGAAAGTGTGTTTTCAGTTTATAGTCTTAAAAGGATTTACATTTTCCACTTCTGGAATACATGTAGAGACATCAAGGTAATTCCACATTTTAGGGGCAATAGCAGAAAAGGCCTTAAATCTACATCAACAGAATCAGAATACAGCACTTTAGATCATTCAGCAGTGGCACTATCTTCACAAAACATCCCATACAGCATCAATGTTTTTTCTAAATTGTCAACTTTAATTATCAATACTACATGTATGTAATTATTTTTAAAATGTGGTGCAGTCAAGTTGTTAGACTACAGGACTTGTAATAACAAGGGTGTGTGTTTGAATCCTGCCAAGCTAGCAGCTGATTTCACAATGACTAGAATTTATAAGTAAATTGTCGTCTAGTTACTGAATCACACTTTCTTGATTTGTGCAATTCTTAATCTTAGACATTAAACCAAAGGCTGTATGAGAAAGATTGGCTGTTGCCAGCTCCTCGTTTACATATCCCCTTGTGGTTGCATTGCTGAGGTCCATTGTTGGAAGATTATCTAAACAAATATGTATAAAAGCAACAGTGATCATGTTGATTTTATTGCGGGGGTGGGGGCAGGCCAACAACCAGGCCTCCCAACCAGTTAATTTATGAAACAGCAAAATATCAAGTACAATTGACCTTATGTTCAGTAATTAACTGCAAATTTGATGGTAGTCTATGTAATTACTATCATAATGGCCACAGTCTCAAGAATGGTATCCCAAGTACTTTGTAAATTTTTTCAGGAACCCATAGCTACAATTGTGTAGACTTTAAACTGGCACTTCCTGCATCACCTGATGAGCTCAGTGGACCAGTGCCAGTGGTTTACACATCTTTGCCCAATTTCATACAGTAGGCCTACAGCTCTGCTTTTTAAAGCACAAAAAGTAGCTAAGCACAACAAAATTATGCTTACCAGAATAAGGTTACCAGCCAAACTATCATGTCCCACGTATAATTTGTGACTGTATTCTGCTCATTTCTGCTTAGCAAAAAATTTGTGAGCAAAACAGAAGCAGCTAGATTGGGCCCCGGGCCAAGTTACATATATGGCTCTGCTTACAGCAGAATTCTGCTTGTATGGCCAATTGAATTTGTGCTTTACCATGTTTACGGGGCTTGGTAAAAGCAGAATTTCCTGGTTAGTAGAGCCATGGAGTTGGACCCAGTGCTCAAGAATGTGGAAGTTCATGGGTTCAAATCCCAACCTATAGACCTTTCTAAAGCCACTGTCACAGCCCAAATGTTTGCTAAACCAAGGTTGGAAAACTATGGGAAGCCATAAATGCATTGAAAACAGATGGCCACTGTTAAGAAAAATATTCAAAAAAATTGAATTTGTTGGCAACAAAGCAACCAATGATTCAGGGGAAGCATTTTTTTATATTTTTTTTTAATTAAAAGTTTGCAGTTGAAATTGGTCACATCTAACAACATCTGTTGACATGATTGAATGTTTTGCTAGCATTCAGTCGTCCATGCAAACCAGCGCAGTTTGTTTATTAACAATAGGAAGATCTATTGTCCCTCTGCAAGATGTTAAACGCACCTTCAGCACAATGCGCATCTTCCACTTCCACCATTTTGGCAGTCAATTCCTTTGTGTACATTTTGACTCACAAACTGGTGGACAGGATAGGAGCGTGTGAGTGCGTTGCGAATTGAGCAAATACCTAGCCCCAATTTCATAGAGCTGCTTTGAGAAGCACAAAAAGCAACTAAGCACAACAAAGTTACACTTAGCTGAATTTGGTTACCAGCCACAACCACCATGTTACCATGTGCCATGTTTGACTGGTGTCCTGCTTGTTGTTACTTAGCAGAAAATTGTTAAGCAATATTTTCTCTATGAAATTTGGCCCTGGATTTTCTCTGCTGATTGTTACTTAGCAGACAAATTTTAAGCAATATTTTCTCTATGAAATTGGGCCCTGGATTTTCTCTGCAAGAATCAGAGAGTGCAGAGTAAGCGGTATTATATCACACATCAGTGTGATTAATGCTGATTCTGAAACTAAAAGAACAGCCTATTAATATGTACACTTATTTTTGTAGAGAGAAACATTCTACATGTATACACTATGATTATGAAACCAGGGTTTACATAAGAAATTATTTTTTACATCATGTAACGGAACACCATTAACAATGTGCACCAAATGTGCATGAAATAGAACATATTTCCCGCTGGAATTTATCAACTGAACGCCCACTAGTAAAAACATGTAGTCTACTCATGAACATGATGAATGTCTTGTCATAAAAATACAACACAATGCACACTGTGTACAATTTTGTATGACACAACAGGACAAGGTCATACAGAGTAGTTGAGTGTGCATTATTTATAGATAATTAAAGAATAATTAAGACGGTTAAAATCCCTAGAAATGTCACTGTACACTTCATTTAACAGTGTCTAAGAGTTGACTGATGGTACACTAAATGTATGTACACTGTACATGACACAGTACAATGTATGCTAGTGCCACTGTTTTGTTTATAAGTACATGTAGACACACTGTAATTAAGTACTGTACAGTCCTTACATCATACAATTGTGCACTTTCAGGTTGTTGGGCAGTGGCATTTAACTAAGGAGTGCAAGGGGGAGGGGGCAGGGGCCCACCCCCCTATTCAAAAACCTTACATCAACTTGAATATCTACATGTACCTCTAGTTCAAGGGTGTGTACAATATTGGTAATTGCCAAAGACCTGTACAGGGCTCGAATTTTACACTAGACCACAGGCCCGAGGCCAGTCATTTTTGTGTTGGGCCAGTTAACCTATGACCTAACAAGTCCAATGGTCTTGTGTTTTACAATAGAATAACAGAAACAAATTATGTTCTTGTGTTGACTTTGGGTTCGCTAAATTATCTTTCAACTCTATGAGTAATCAAGTATACTTAATATACCGTTAAGACATGAGACCAATCTTCTCTTACTTGTCTCAGTTCGGGTTCATATTAAAAGCAGTCAAATTAAAGTTCAACTGCGTCAGCAATTTTTTATTTTCTCATTTTGAATCAGGGGTCGATTTCACAAAACTCTTCCTAACTTAGGACTAGTCCTACGCAATGCTAAGAGATAGGACCAGTCCCAAGTACTGGTCCTAACTTAGGACTGGTCATATCTCTTAGCATTGCCTAGGACTAGTCCTAAGTTAGGGAGAGTTTTGTGAAATCCACCCCTGTACATGTAGTCTTGTGGATTTTCTCCTCAAATTCAAGCCCTGCCTGTATCCTCACTCGATGTGACCCAACATTATACATGAAATAACAAACCTGTGAAAGTTTAAGCTCAATCAGTCTTCGGAGTCAAGAGAAATTAGTTTCAAAAAAATTATATGTTTTAAATTTTTGTTCAAAGATCAGATTAAATTATCCTGTCAGGATAAAGACGGTTGTTTTACTCGTTTCCTAAAAACTATGGCATTCTAAGCCAAACTATTTCAAGATTGTGACAATTTATACTTTCAATCTTACCAATGTTGTACATGTGTGTTAATGAAACATGTAAACATGCACAGAAATTTCAAAATTAAACCAGTCTAGACAATGACCATGCAGTGAAACTATACATTAAATCTGCACTGTTTCTTAATGTACATCCCCTGCAAAACTTCATTAACCAGAGTCACCCTCCCAGCCAAGTAATAGCATTAGATGTAATGCCTGGAAATAATAACTTTATTAGCTTAGAGCGCCCCCGAAATCGAAAGCAATTTAAATTGAACGTCAATAATTTGTTTCCGCCTCAGCCATTTTGCAAGTGCACGCTTGCTAGTGCTATTAATGGTACTGTACAAGATGTGCTTGCTTTCTCAAGAAGGGTAAATGCCAAGGAATTAAAAAAAACAAAAAAAGTACAAGAAACCGGGATGGCTAGCCTCAACAACTCGGGTATTGACGCAAAATGGTCAAAATGAATTTACTACTTGCAGCTACATGTAGATGGATTGGCATAAGAATAAAGATACATAATTTAACAGCACATACATTACAATGTACATGTAGTACATGTACAAAGCAGAAACATTTGATGTGCAGGCCTGATACTTCACGAAGGCAATGGAGGCGATTGCCTTCGATACCCCCTGGTCATTGCCTTGGTGCCCTTGAAATGCTCAAATAGAAATTTACAACTTCCTCATAGGGTGCTCTTTACCGAGGAGAGAATGCCTTGGTGCCCTTTCCCTTTCTAAAACAAACCATACAGGCCTGGATGTGTTTAGAAAGACTGGTAGTAAATACAGTGTACATTTGTCATACACGTACATTTTGTACAACACGCACAAATTGTACAGTATCGGGCCTAAAACTACACGGAGGCCATGGAGGCAATGGCCTCTTTCACCCCTGGTCTTGGCCTTGGCGCCCCTTCAAAAGTTTCCCTCATAGACTAATATTTTCAAATGGAGTATGCCTTTCGTAAAAATGAAGATGGCCTTGTGCTCTCAGAGACAAATTTTCAGGCCTGTTGTGGTTTATAAGACATCTGCTCCAGAATTCAGAATGGGCTACACACAGGTGCGAGTCTGTAATGAGTTCCGATACATGTACACATGGGTTGTTGGGGGGAGGGGGGAAGGGGGTGTCAGGAGAGCACTACAGTGCTCCATTACACATCATGGAGCAGGCCGAACTGAAAATAATTTTCTTGCATTATGCAAAAATATATATCATTTAAAGGGAGTGTACAGTACACCTTTGGTGATTACTGTACTCCAAAAATTCACGACCATAAAAACTGGAGAGCTGTTGATTATAAGACATTGTTAGAAATTACAATCTTTGAAGTAATGTAGTTTTAGAGGAAGAGGTAATTTTCCATCAAAAAATTTGAATTTGGAAAAAAGGCATCTGGCATGAAGTCTTTTTTAGAACATCTGAAACCACACGATTCTAATTTGAGGGTCGTTTTGTTTCTTTCATTATTTTCTTGCAACCTCGATGACAAATTGAGGTTTGTTGTTTTATGCATATGTTGGGATACATCAAGTGAGGATACTGGTCTTTGACATTTACCAAAAGTATACCATGCCTTTAAACGGAGGTACATAGATAGTACATAGCCTCATACATTGTAGGTATCCATACCTGGGGTGCGTTTTGGCGGCTGTAACCAATAATTGTTTCTGACGTCATAACCAAAACGGTAATCGAGCTCACAACTCGGTTATCGTTCAGTCTGAATAGCAGAACCAACGACCAACAACCGAAACAGTTTTTGGTTACCGCCGACAAAGCGCACCCCTGTACACACATGAACATTGAAACTGAAAGCGGTTTTTGTACACTCCAAAGATTTTCTGGGTAGTTGAGCGATGATTGTGCATGAAACCTTACTCCAACTTCACAGATGAGATAAATGCCTTGAGTTGACCACACAGTAATACTTGTAAGCTCTAGGCCTCAAAAAAAATAGTAGCTGTATGGAATTACTGTACATGATCACTAGTAGTAATATACATTGGCCACTTTATGACTAGGGTTTTATTCATGGGGTACAATACAATACATAGGCCTACAGTATAGCGCTCTTACAAAAGCTGTAATACAGCGCTTAAAATGCAGTGGACACTATTGGTAATTACTCAAAATAATTGTTAGCATAAAAACTTACTTGGTAATGAGCAATTTAGAGAGCTGTTGATAATATAAAACATTGTGAGAAACGGCTCCCTCTGTAGTTTTTGAGAAGAAGTTATTTTCCACGAATTTGATTTCGAGACCTCAGAATTAGATTTTGAGGTCCCGAAATCAAGCAACTGAAAGCACACAACTTTGTGTGACAAGGGTGTTTTTTCTTCCATTATTATCCCGCAACTTCGACGACCAATTGAGTTCAAATTTTCACAGGTTTGTTATTTTGTGCATACGTTGAGATAAACCAAGTGAGAAGACTGGTCTTTGACAATTACCAATAGTGTCCAGTGGCTTTAACAATACATACAAAATTACAAAAACTAGGAGTCAAATGAGTACATGGGTCTCAAGAGCTTTCCTGAAGGCTGCCAGTGATGAAGCATGATAAATGTTATAAGGTAACTTGTTCTACTACATACAGTTGAACTAGCAGCATAGAACACAAGGTCACCAGATAATATATGATAAGGTCACCAGATAAGGTCCAGGCTTCTCCCCCCCTGCATCCCCCCCCTCTACCCCCTCCCCTCCCCCTCCACCCCTGCCCCTCTACCCCTGCCCCTACCCCCTCCCCTCTACCCCCTCCCCTCTACCCCTCCCCTCTACACCCTCTCCCCTACCCCCTCCCCTCTACCCCCTCCCCTCTACCCCTCCCCTCTACCCCTCCCCTCTACCCCCTCCCCTCTACCCCCTCCCCTCCCCTCTACCC
>JAUELU010000025.1:3421132-3436059 GCA_032357145.1 Evasterias troschelii
TGGTTTGCGGTAACACCATGTGTATATCTACTTGCTAGGTATATTTTGTTCTTTGAGAACTTGTCTTGCTATTTATTCTACTGTCACAAAGTAGATTATTCAGAATTTGGGAGACTTCAGGAGACTTCTCAGTTCTGAAAAGAAAGCAGGACTGTTCTTTTCAGAACTGAGAAGTCTCACAAAGCAGGACAGTTCTTTTCAGAACTGAGAAGTCTCCCGCAGTTTCCTGATTTCCGAATAATCTACTCCGCGTAAGTAGACAAAATAAAAGCTAAATTAAGCAGCTTGAGGTTGTATGCTCCTGCTCCCCAGGGAGTTGAGAAAGTTAGAGGTAGGTTTATAAAGTATTCCTGATGAACAGGAATAATAAAGTTGTATAGTGCTTGATTAAGCTACTATGATTTGTGTGCTATATAAGAACCAATTATTATTATTATTATATGTATATTCCTGGGAAGTTTTTTCTTCTTCATTTGGTGCGGAGATAAATGTGATTATTGTTTATTTTTTACGAACCGGTGGGCACTCCAAGGAGGGGCAGCTGATTTCCGAACACTGTAGGATGAACTCGTTGCCATGGTGTTTGCAAGAACAACGCGAGCACACATCCTCCCATGTTGCATTAACCTGTTTGAAAGTACCACAATTTGGGTCAACAATTATAAACAAAATCTTCAGGTACAACAACAGATAGCCTAGTTACAAAGCTGCATTTTTTTTCAGCAAGAGTTAATGGGAAGGTATATGTTTGGTAATCACTCTTAAAAGTAATGACCAAAAAAAACCTTATTATTTAGAAACCTACAGCAGCTTTCGATAGTATAAAGCATTTTGAGAATCATTTCACTCTGAAGTTATGTGGTTATGTAAAAAGATATCAATTTTTATGCCCTTAAATTTGAATCTGAGAAATGTTTCTGTCAGAACGCTTCTCAGATTGTGTATTCCTATTAGGGATTATTCTTTCTGCACGGACACATTCACTTCGGATTTTTGGCGATATCTCAAAAACGCGAACACCTTTTGAAATGCAATTTTGACAGGTTATTTCTATTGTATATATCTACATTTATATAGGATTAACAAAAATGAACGCTTCCTAAAACCAAAGCTTTACTTCCCTTTAACTGATACAGTTAAGGTTTTTTGGAAGCGATGACTTAGTTTGAAGTAGTAAGAAACACTTTACCTCGTGGCAAGTCTGGTCAACTTCGTAGTAACACCCGGTGCATTCTGTATGAAAAGAAGTTAAAAATATTCACTAAATTTAAAAACTGAAATGAGTCAAAAAAAATTATATATATAACTGAACAAAAGGCTGGAGTATTTTAACTTGTGTGGAAATGTTCTTGTAGTTCGGCACAATGTTGCGGTCTAGTAGAAAACATTCGGGCAGTCCACTGTATGAGTTGCGGGTGTACGCCTTCAAGCACAGAACTTGTCTGACTTTTAAGCTGCTCCCTTAAAGGGTGTGTACAAAATTGGTAAGAATAAAAATATAAATGTTCACAGATTTGCACATAACTTACATGGTATAAAGATGGTCACGATGGAAAACTTCCCTTGAAATAGTTTTGCTTGAATTGCTTTAGATTTCAGGAAATGAGTAAAACAATTACTCTTTATCATTGGTGATAAAATCCGATGTTTGAAAACAGTGAAAACATTTCATGGGGTTTTTCACTGTTTTCTCATGACTCGGATGACCGATTTAGCTGAAACTTTCACAGGTTTTTTATTTCATGTGTATGTTGGGTCACATCAAGTGTAAATACTGGTCTTTGACAAAAATAACATGTTGTACACACCCTACAAGCAACTCAATTAAATTGAGTCTTGTCTTTTAGTATACTTACTTGGCTCACAATAACAACATTCGTCTCCTGCTGGTTGGATAAGATTTTCATCTGTCTGACATGTCAGTTGACATTCTTTGATGCAGTTGATTTGATGGTCCACACAGCTACACGCTGTGCAGGAATTCTTATTCCAAGTCATTTCATTCTGTTGGTCACATTGATTAAAACATTTTTATCAGACTCTGTTTAGGGATAGGGGTTTTGAAACAGAGATTTGGTAGGATAAAAACTAAAGTGAAATTGGCGTGTTGTGGCTGAACGGTCAAGAGCACTAATTAACTCGCTCTGACGTTTCTGATCAGCAGAGTGTGGATTCGAGTCCCGTTCTTGACACTAGTGTCCTTGAGCAAGATTTTCAACCATAATTGCTTTGTCCTTCGGATGGGACATTCAGCGGTAGGTCAAGCTTTCTAGGATTGATAGGGCACTTTAAAAAAACAGAACACTTATCATGGAAGAGCAAAGGTTGACCCCCGTGATTCTTGTTCACATTGCAAGCACCCTTGTTTACAGGTTTCCTCAGGCTTGCGAGCTACAGTGATTAAGTTTACTTATGAGGCATCCTTGGTTTAGAAGTACATAACAGTAGACAGGAATATAGTCTTTTTCTCTATGTTTTCCATTTAGGTGGTCATGGAATGTAACTGTATGAATTACAGCACCGTATCTTCGATGCTTTACTAAAACAATACCATTGTGTCCTCACAACCTCCCCTCCCCCCGAAGATAGATGCGTTACTTGATTAAACAGTAATAATGGAGCAAACGTTGAGAATAAGGGAGTTCTGCAAAATTAAACAAGCAGATACAAGGTGGTTACACAAAAATCAACCCCCTAAGTTACTGCTTATTTAAAGGCACTGGACACCTTTTTTATTATTTGAGTGAGAAATTACCTCTTTCTCAAAAACTACATTGCTTCAGAGGGAGTCGTTTCTCACAATGTTTTATGCTATCAACAGCTCTCCATTGCTTGTTACTAGGTAGGTTTTTATGCTAACAAATATTTTGAGTAATTACCAATAGTGTCCAGTGCCTTTAAGCTTTCCGTTTCTCCTTAACCAACCCATCCCTTTCGGAGCAACCAACTTTGCCTCTGGTCTCCATGTGTTTCAAGAAAAACGCGGGCAAGTAAAGATTGTTAAAGTTTACCTCGTATTTATTTCCGTCGGCGTCCACACAGGGGCAGTCTGGTTGGGGCACGCATTCATTGGGTGAATTCTCTAGATAGCCTTCTGGGCAGACACAGGCGTAGCTGCAGTTCTGGTCTTGACATCCGCTGTCTAGATCGCCACACGTCCTCTGGCAGCTACAGATTTCACGATACACGTATGGAGCAAGGCACACTTATCGGAGGGAAAGTAATAAGTAAAAGTTAAATAATAATAATAATAATAGTGGCTTCTTATATAGTGATAATATTTGGCACTGAGTGACACTCATGGTGCTCCAACAAGGTCGCTGGGCCGTTTATGACATTCCTTAAACCATTTCAGCTCCCTTTTGAGTATTACAGCCTGTGCTGCCATGTAGCGCATCAAGCTAAATCAATCACAAGAACCATCTCCGCCCTCACAGGTACTAATTTAACCATCGGAGAAGGGAAACAATTACAGGTAAGTGTCTTTCTCAAGGAAACAATTGTCATGACCGGGATTCGAACCCATGCCCTGATGACTTAACAACAAGCTCTTTAGTCCGATGCAAAATCCACTCGGCCACAACACGCCCTAGATGGCAGCATCAAGTTGTTACACTGCCAGTTCAGTTCAATGCCAGTCTTGAGCATTCATTGAAAACCTTGCAGGGTCATGGCCATGCAATAAAGGACTAAGCCGAAAAAAGCGTTCAAGACCTCTTCCCTCTCTTTTATTCCTTATGCAAAGCTTCAAATGCGTTATGAAGACTATTAGTTATGAAGGAAAATACATAAGTTAGACAAATTTTACACAAAGAGTTTGAAGAGGATAGAATATTTTGAAGAGATTTCTTACCAGGAGAGGTAGTGGTGGGTCTATTTGTAGGCACTGGTCTGCATTCACAACAGGTAGCTGTTTGGTGTACATACTCATTCTAGAAAAACACAATAATAAAGTTGTACAACAACAGACATTTAAGTTTTTAATTCAAACAATAATATCTACTATTCTCAACATTCCCTCCCCCGGTTGATCTTTGTGAACAATTCTTTGTCAAACTTAAGCATCCAAATCAGCAGACTGAATTAAGTCTAACTGAAATTGAGTCAATTAAAAGTTCATCAGAAATAAAAGCATAGGTAGAGAAAACTGATTCAGCAAATGATGATAATTAAGATTGCAACTTCTTCTTGACCCAGTCTTTCTTTACCTTTCCAGTCAAACTGAAGGAACGAGTGATTTTACTTACCGGGTTGGGGCAGTCTATTAGATTACAGTGACCGTCCGAGCATGAGGGACCGGTGGGTAGACACATACAAGTCTCACAGTTTCCCTGGTAATACGTCTCATACCACTACATACAACATGATAGAGAAGGGAATCAGTTATTCACAACAGAGTCAATTCTCAAGTAAACAATTAAAGAGGGACTGCAAGGTCAATTCCAGTTGTGTGATCCACTCATTTTCACATAGAGTTCGCCTGAAAATGGGGAAACAAATTACAAGTATCTAACCACACATTATAAAATGGTGTAAAATGTAACTGTGTTTGATACCATTCAAGTGCGAACTTTGCCAACATCCAATATACAAACCAGATCAATGGCCCACAGTCCAGTAATGTTAGCATTTCCACAGTAACCTTACAACTGAGCAAGAACAGTGGTCGAATATTTTGTTCCCAACACATACTTTGAAATATTTTAAGCTTCAAGCACTTTTAATCCAAACTGTTTAGTCTGTCAGTGAAGACTTAAAAAAGCAACAACAAAAATGGCAATGTCTTAGCTACAAGAACACAGACTTGATATTCAAGCCCTAAAATAGAGCTGGCAACATTTCCATCTTGCAATCAGGGATATTTGTACAACACCAAGAAAATATTCAGAACTACATTCAAAACTACAGGGGAAAAGTTTCCATAATCAGGAAAATTTCCAGAACAGGGGAAGATTAGTTTATTTTCAGGGAACTTTCTGCACAATCAGGCAGCTCTGCTAAAGGAGTAAAACAAAATTGTTTTAATGTAAGCAAAGATAATTACATCAACGTATCGGTCTTCTTCTGCAATGTAACAGACTGGGCTGGGTGTGGTCCTTTGTGTGGTAGCAGGTGCACCTATAATAATCCAAAAATCATTAAAATAAGTTATAGTTGGCTTTGGGAAGAATAAGGTCACTTCAATTCTCGAATGTTTTCAAATTATTTCAGATGGAACTAGTTCTCTGGATGATTGGTACTGGGATTTAATTTAGAGTCAGTGAGCTTTCAGATAGAAATAGCTCTATGGAGGATTGGTACTGGTATAAACTTCAAAATCAGAGAGCAATAGAGGGAAATATTTCTCTGAAGGATTGGTGCTGGGATGAAATTTTTAGAATCAGTGAGCTTTTAGATGGAAATATTTCTCTGGAGGATTGGTACTGCGATGAACTTTAGAGTCAGTGAGCTTTCAGATGGAAATATTTCTATGAAGGATTGGTACTGGTATGATCTTTAGAATCAGTGAGCTTACAGATGAAAATATTTCTCTGGATGATTAGTACTGGTATGACCTTGAGTCAGTGAGCTTTAAGAGGGAAATATTTCTCTGGAGGATTAGTACTGGTAAGAACTTGAGTCAGTGAGCTTTCAGATAGAAATATTTCTCTGGAGGATTGGTACTGGGATGAACTTTCCGATAGAAATAATTTGCTTGTTTCCTTTTTGACAGTTACAAATCCTGAGCTCTGTCGTAAAAACTATGGCAATGTAAAAAATTGTTAGAGCTAGTCTCACTGCAAATGATCATGTGATTTATGACATCACATGTTCAAAAACAAGTGCTTCAGACTGGAATTCAGCAGGCACAAAGTGTACACAGCTCTATAAAAGAAAATGAAAAATCACAAATCTCAAATTGCTACTTACTTGTTGTTGGGGCTGCCGATGTTGTTGGTTCTGTAAAAACATAAAATTCATTTTAATTCTGATTAATTTTTGTTTCATTGTGAATTGTGTCAAACTTAACCATAAATAAAATATGTAAGGTTTTGGGTTCGAGTCCCACCCAAGTAACATGCCTGTGGATTTTGTTTTCATAGGACACGGGAGAATACCGTGTTTAACACACATCTGTGTAAGGATAAAACCAAACAATGTTCTCTAAGACCAATGCAAATTTGACATCTATTAAATGAATTATGGTCCATTGCTTAGAATCAAAGCAATTATATAGAAGTCTCCTGACGATGACCAGAGCAAGCTAGTCGAAACGTTGAGACCAATTCAGAACTCAATCCGCGGCTGTGAAGTTAATAAAGAGAAGTCCCCTCGATCCACAAAGCCAAAGTAGTAGTCCCGGCCGTTTTCCTACCCTCCGCCCAGGTAGTAGCTAATAAGCAGGACAGTTCTTTTCAGAACTAAGAAGTCTCCCGAATTCAGAATAATCTACTCCGCGACAGTAGAATGAAAAGCAAGACAACTTCTCAAAGAACAAAATCTATCTAGCAGTAGATATACACATGGTGTTACCGCAAGCCAAATATACAATCATACAGAACTTAAGAAGTTCCGTAGTTTGTGCTCTGTTTAGATATAACTTAACTAAAGTCAGGTCCATTTTAAATACATGTAGCATCTTCTGATCTACTGTTTCACCTACTTTCAATACCTTTTCTTTTTATGATTTCAAAGTTAAATTTTTGTCACATTTAAAAAAGATGAATACCAATCGATGCTTATCATTTTATTTATCAATTTTTCCCCCAAGAATCTATTTATGTTTCAAAACTGGTTTGCTTACCTGGGCAATGTGGACAACAATCTCCAGGAGTTGTTATTTGATTCTAAGAAAAACAAATTATAAACAAAAATATAAACGAAAAGCAACAACTGCTGGTGTAAGTGGTGTTTGAAGCTGTGCAAGGTGTGAAAATAAGAAGTTACTACAAATAAATAAATAAATAGTAAACTTACGGGTACAACCATGTATTAAATCTCTTTTGTGGGAGTGTGTTGGCTCTGAAAAGAGCTGGTGTGGTCTCGACGTTTCGGGCAGAAGAGTAGAGTATACTGTTCAAAACGTCAAGACCACACTGGATATTTCCCACAAAAGAAATGTTATACATGGTTGTTCCCGCAAGTTTACTTTTTAGTTATTTATTTATTTATAGTAACTGCTGGTGTGTTGGTTAAGTGGTCTAGTTCACCAGCCTCAAGTTCTGGTGGCTGAGTTATCGGAGTATGTGTTAGAATCCTAGTCCTGACACTTGTGTCCTTGAGTGAGACACTTAACTACACTTGCTTCTCTTCAACCATGGGGTACCCAGTAAATGGATACCTGTGAGGGCAGAGATGGGCGTTTTGATTGATTTAGAACCATGTTTGAAAGCACAGGCTGTATACTCCCAAGGGAGATGAGATTGTTAAGGAATGAAATCAAATAGCCCAATGATCAGATTTATTATGTTCAAGCCTTCCCAAGTTTGACCACTTGAGAGACTTGCATCAAAAACTTGCTTAATAGAGAAAAATCTTGCTTGGTAAAACAGGTTGCCAGCTAAAAAGCCATTTGAAGTATACTGCTCTTGACTGGTACCACACTGACTCTTACCTAACACATAAACATATTAAGCGATATTCTCAGATGGGCAGCAGTTTGGAATTGGGCCATGGTTAAGATCACAGTTTGCCTCAATTCTAAGATGGACAGACATTTGTTGATACTTACCAAGCAAGTCAGCGTCTGGCAGTGTATGGGAAAGCAGGAGATGGAGTTACCAAAGCAGGTACACTCGCTACACTCCTCCTTTGGATCATTCCATTTATCTCCGGGCTATAAAGAGACAGAATGGAGACATTGCAGTCACACACAAAACATGCACACATGAGAAACACAAAATGGAGAGGAAATTCGCCCTTTGGACGGCTCCACCATGTGTGTGTAGAGCCTCGACTTTATGCTTCATTTGTATTGTACTTGTATCTGCTTGGATGAACATGTAATTACATTAATTACTGTGACAATACAGAGTTATATAATGCTTCTATTCACTGCTGTCCCCAATTCGAGGTTCTACATGCAAATGGCTGACCGTGCAAAGGGTGAATACCCACAGAAAGTAGAAGCGCCCTCTCTTGCTCAAAGCTGAAATGGAAAAGAAAGCCAGACAAAGGGTCGCAGACACCAACTTAACTTCTTTCTGTAATATGCTTATTACCAAAATGGATAAAACACTTGAACATTGAGGGCGCACTTGGTATCCCTTAAATAGTAATAAATAGTTAGTAGCCATAAATACAGAATCCCTACCTTGTGGTAACCAGCCTCATCCAAGCACAGGCAATCTTTAGGCATGACGCAGTGGGTACCGTTGAAAACCTTGGGGGGTTCGCAGGCATTACAGTACAGCGAACCAGAATACTCCGGAGGTACGGAGCAGTTCGGAGCTAGATAACTGCAGCAGTCTGGGTTGGAACTGTGTTCGTAAGGGTCTCGGCAAACTGTCGAGAGAAATCAACAACAGATATTTGATCCATTGGCATTGTTAGAAAGACTACTTCTACCGGGATGCTAACTCTTTTTGAATCAAGATAAAGTACAGCAGGCTGGTGAACTTGCCTTTAGGGGCGTGCTTACTCTCTTTGAATTAAGAAAAGGTACAGCTTGGTAAATTTAGCAAACCTCCAACAAGCAGCATGTTTACTCTCTTTGAATAAAGATAAGGTACATTCAGTGTCATTGAATCAAGATACTGTACAGCGTCGGCAATGTTTGAAAGGCTGCCTCTACTGCCAATATTCTTTGAATCCAAATGCTATACAGTTTTATCTTCGGATGCATAATTTGTAATACCACCGAACTCAAAGCAGCAGCACTGGGAAGACGGGCTGTGGTGGGAGTGGTACCAATGATTACAGTGGGGTACCATGTGAGGTGGACCTCGGGCAATGCCTACGTCTACTAGAGAAAGATAATTTACCTTCTTCTGTTGTCTGTACAGTAACAGTTGTGTAGACAGGTGCTGAAAGGAAAAATAAATAATTTTAAATATTTACACATTTGTATAATTTAAAGGCAAAGGAAGTTACGCTTTTGAAATGTCACCGAAAATTCGGAGCGAATATGTCCACTCTTTAATAAGAATACACAATCTGAGAAACGTTTCTGACAGAAATATTTCTTGATTCAAATTTGGGGGACATAAAAACAGATATCTTTTTCCATAATCACAAAACTTTGAAGTGAAATATTTCTCAAAATGCTTTATACTACCGAAAGTTGCTGTAGGCTTCTAACCAGTAAGTTTTTACTGCCATTAATGTTAAGAGTGATTACCAAACGTAAACATTCCCTTGAATAAAATATTTTTGTTAAAACAAGTTTTCTGAAATCACAGATCTTACTTGTAGCTGGAACACATTCACAGCATATGTCCTTGTCATCATAAGAGATCAATTGTTCACTCTGCAAGAAAAACAAAATAAGAAAAATAGTTTGTATTTATTTATTTACAAAGTATGAATCTCATAGCTCCCTGCACTACTACTATCCCTGTTGATTTGGGCCCTTAAGCAATTCTGAATCCGTTATAACTCCTTAGAGTATGCAGCACCGGAAGCCAAATAGGCCCACGGGCTGTCAATTGTCACATCAACAATCTTCACCCTCCAAGGTACCCAATCATACTCCTGGGCAATGAAACGCAATTATTGTTAACTATCTTTCAACAGTTGGTTTGGGGTTTTTTGAGTTTTTTTTTTAATTGGTGGAATGCAATTAAGTAAACACTTGTGAACTTAAGACTATTTATATTCCTGCTGAACAGGATGCAAGTCTAAAGCAGGTTGCTCCCCAGCTCTCGGCCGGTACCCATTCGAACTCCTGGGTGGAGAGAAGCAATTGTGATAAAGTAACTTGCTCAAGGACGCAAGTGTCACAACTGACCAGGCCAAGATTTGCCACAACACTCTACGAGTTAATCACTCAAGGAAAGGTTAAATCAAAACATTGAGACGCTCTAAAGGACATTTTTCTGGGGCAATCTTTCCTTCTTAGAATTTTACTTACAGGTTGGCATGTCTTGTGGCAGTCCTTATAGCAGAAATATTGATTATCAATACAGGTGCATGTTCTGCAATTATCTGGTATAAAAGATGAGCCAGTCTGTAACAAGTAAAAACAAAAAATTAGTTAGTGGCCAGACGTTGGACCTTAGCAGAGTCATTCTCGAAGGCTAAATGACAAAGCAACACACATAAACATGTATACAAGTGTAACAAGAGCAGTCAAGTGGAAATACATGAATAGAGAGAGAGAAGCAGAAAGCATTCAGAAAAAGCAGGGGTAAACAGGGATTATGGACACAAGGGGGGGGGGTTATGGAGGGAAGGGGCTGGCTTGACCACAAGAAGTTGGAAACACAAACGACAAAATAGAAGGTTGGAAGAGGGAGAAAAAGTAAATAATTAGTAAATAAGGCAGACTAAAAATGTCGAAAAATGAAAAAGAATCATCTGTTTTAAACTGCTCACCGATCAAAATGACCTGTGATAAAAAGGTGGAAATCTGCACTGACCTCACAAATTTGTGGTATTGTTGTACTATAGGGCACTGTTGTGGTCTCAGTTGTTGTTTTCCCCGATGTGGTAGTGATGGTTGTGGTAATAATTTCAGCGGTAGTCACAACTACCTTTGTAGTTGGCACTGTGACTGGTTTAGTTGTTATGCTGGGTGTGGTTGCTAAGTAAAGTTAGAACAAAATAACAACTTTCAAAAAAGAGAGTTAAAATTATTACAGAAAGTGATACTGATACTTTATAATTGTTTTAAAATAAAATTGACAGTGTTTTATAACAGTAAATGCTCGAGCATGGTGAGTGTCTACTCAATTTTCTCCCACAACAACATCAAATCTCGAAGCTGATTGTGAGAACCTTTGTTTTCTTTCGTTTGTCAAGTCTGGGTTTCATTGTGGCAACCATACTTTCAAAGGTAAACTACTACTCAAGAAGCTCCAAAAAGTTCTGAAAAGTGGGACCACAGCTGTGCTGGATTTTTTTATATTAATATCGACATGAAGTGGTTGAATTGGAAAAAACCTGTTTTTATCCGGACTTACTTTGGCATCCATCGATGACATCACAGTCTTTGGTGTAGCCTGGCTGGCAGGTGCATTCCTCACATGGGCCTTGTTTCCATGTCTCACCAACCTAGAGTCACAGAAAACAAAACAATGCAATTCAAGTCAATGTTTATCGTCCATTAAATGGAAATTTGCTTTGACAAACATGCTCATAGCCGTAAAAATGTACTAAAAAATTACAGAATTACAAATTTTGCTGAAGAAGAACAATATTTTACACTTAAAACTGTTTTTTACACAAAGGCACATCCAAAAATTTACTAAATAATAGTAAATTAATAGGATGTGTGTAATCGGTTAAAATTGACTTAGACTTAATTAACATTCGTTCATGACAGATTGCACTTATGTCCTGTTCTCTACCAAAGATAATGTCCCCAAAAATCAGTTATGTCCTTGTGGCAAACACAGGCTAAAATGAAACATCCTTTTTTCTGACAGCTCACACCTGTTATCTCCATGTATTTCTTTTCCAAACAGTGGACTTAATTGGATCATGCACAAACCAGTAGGGTTGCTCACTACCCAAGGCAGATTAACTGCATATCCAATAAGTTTGATGACACAAGTAATTTGTCTTCGTTCAACCCCAAATTAAATTGAAAATGTATTCACCTCATACTGTTGGTTGTTATAAGCACAAGCGCAGCCGGATGGTTTGGTAACACAGTATCCACTGGCATCAGGCATTTTTCCACTGGGGTCACACTCACAGTAAGGGTTACAGGGTACCAATCCCGCTGGACACATCACAACACCATCACAATTCTCCATGCAGTAACAATTGTTGTCACAAACTAAGAGAAAAGAAAAAAAATGTTTTCCAAAAGTTGACTAGAAACAAATGAAAGGAATTTATTGATTGCTGAATACTGTCCTGGGTAAACTGTAAGGGCCAAAAAGGCGCCTTTTCTGGGTAAACTTTAGGAACCAAAAAGGCCTTTACTGATTTCATGTCTCACCAACCTACAGTCACAAGAAAACAAGATGTTCCAGATAATGAGTTAAGTCCTTGTGGCAAATCCATTACGGGAAAGCTCCCTTAAAGAAAGAGGCTCAAATGAAACATCCTTTTCGTCTGACAGCTCACACCTGTTATGTCCATGTAATTCCTTTTCCAAACAGTGGACTTAATTGGATCATGTACAAACAAGTAGGGCTGCTGACTGCCCCAAGCAGATTAACTTGGTATCTATTAAATTTAATGACCCAAGTAATTCAATGTAAACACACCTAATGGTAGGGGCCAAAAAGGACTTTCCTGGGTTTATTGTAGGGGGCGCCCTGTATCGGGAATTGCCTGAATTGAACCAGACTTACAAAATATTGGAGGCGTCGTTGGCAGGAAGGTGAGTTCCTTAACAGTCGTAACTGGTCCTAAAACAGGATTTCAGGAAATAAAAATAAAAATCAATTGATGGAAAAAAACGTAATATAACTTTTGTTAAAGCTGTGAAGACTTTAACAGGTTAAAGCGTGCAGGTCTTGAGATCACGGGCAATCTCGGTGGTCTAGTAGTAAGACATCTGATCTACATGTAGAATGGCAAAAGTCTTGGGTTCGAATCCCACCGGAGTAATATGACATGACTCAGGAAAGTACAGAGTATACAATGCTTTACATAACTTGGTGTATGGGTAAAACCAAATAATATTCTTTATCCGGATGCAAATTTAACATCTGTCACTCTTAAGGTACACAATGCAACACTGTCTATATCTCCATTGACTTCCAATAAAGTGGAAAGTCACAAGCTTCTTGCTAGATCTCTCTTTTCTGAAATAGATGAGGATCTATTAGGCATTTTAGAAACTAATTTAATTGTTTAGAATATTACCTGTTGTTGGTCTCTCTGTCGTCGGCAGAGTAGGCTTCTCAGATGTGGGTGGAATAACTGTAAACAAAATTTTAAAATAATTACTTATGGCATGTTGTGGTCGAGCTGTTAAGAGCACCGGACTCAAGCTCTGGTGTTTCTGATCAGCAGAGTATGGGTTTGAGTCCTGGTCATGGCACTTGTGTCTTTGAGCAATTTACTTTACCATAACTGTTTTGTCCTTTTGATCGCACGTTAAGCCATACATGTAGGTCCTGTCAGCTAGGATTGGTAGCGCACGTAAAAGAACCCAGAACACTTATCTTTGATGAGTAGGAGTTAACCCTGGTGTTTCTGGTACACATAGCAAGCACCCCTGTTTACAGCTACCGTTAATCACTGCGAGCTACTATACAGTGATTAACTTCACTTATGAGGTATCCTTGGTTTCATTTTCAGAAATATATAAAGATAAGATAAAAATCTCATCTGGTGATGTGATTGGTATTTCAAACTTTAGGTTTGGAAGCTAGAATATTAAAGAATGTCAGGTAATAAACCATAAGGAAAACTGACTGAGTGAGTTTAGAATAACTTGGAGTTGAACAAAGAAAAATTTACTACAGCAGGATTTGAACCAATGACCTCCAGATTAACCTGCCAGCGCTCTACCAACTGAGCTATCTAGCCCTATGTTGGCGGTCTGTCTGTTTTGTCAATATCTTTGTTTGGGTTCGGCCAGTCAGAAGCCATACAACTGTTCACTGCCGTATATCATTCGGTTTCCCTTGTGGTTTATTACTTGACAAATCGCAAATGTTGTCCTGATATCTTGGGGAATTATACAAATTCTACATAATAAAACAGGCTTACTGAGTGGACAGCCGTAGAGCTCAACACGCATAAATGGCGTTGTGGTAAATCGCTGGATGATGATGTAAACATGATCCGCAACAATACTTCGTTGAAACTTCTGAACCACTGGCGTTATACCATCCGTTGTAAAAGTCTGCAAGATTTATTTCCAAACAGAAAATTAAAAAACATCCCAAAGAATTTTTGTTTGTTTGTATATTTACTAATCAAACTTCAGGGCAGCTTTTATTTTAAGACAGGTTTCAGCAATGTCTGCCTAACTACAGGAACACTTGTTGCAAAGAGAAGGGGCTTGCAGTGGCAGTGCTAAGTGCTGAATGCACAATGTAAAACAATAAAAAGGTGCTACATAAGTTGGTCTCATAATTCAAGGAATAGCTCTGCTTGTCCTGTGGAAAAAACAAATAAGGAGCGCTTTGAAACACCTCTAAGGGTGTGATAAAGCGCTACATAAGAACTCAGTATTATTATTAAGTACATTAATGATATTTTGAAGTGAGGATTTTGTGCAGTGTAAAACTTGTGAGGTAAAGGCTAATTTGCACTGATGAAGACAAAGTGTCCTCATGTCTGTGCAAAAACGTTGTGTCTAAAAATTGCAAAAAAGGAAAATGCTCCAGACAAAAAAAGTTGTATCTGTATTTGTGTACATCCGGGCTGTTTTTAAGCGATACACGACGTTCTGACAATTTCAAGCTCAACGGTTTTGGCTACGACAAAATATGTTTGTACCTCAAACCCATCTGGCGTCTGTACAGTGTATCTTTCATCATCTCGTTGAGTGTTTGTGTACTCAATGGTGAACTCAGACACAAATCCATCAGCGTGGTTTTCAGCACCAATCACTGTGATCGCTGTGACTCGTCTAATCTCCAGGAAATGCACCTAAAGAGATAAAGTTGAAAAGAATTCAATTTATATTTCATTTCATTGACTTCCACATTTAACACACAGCATTTTTTTAACTATTAGTAAGCAGACAAGC
The DNA here is from genome assembly GCA_032357145.1 of Evasterias troschelii. Lineage (NCBI taxonomy): Eukaryota > Metazoa > Echinodermata > Asteroidea > Forcipulatida > Asteriidae > Evasterias > Evasterias troschelii. Next base: position 3,435,936 of record JAUELU010000025.1, read on the forward strand.
ACGAGTGGAAAAGGGCGAATTGAGGCCACAGGCCGAGTTGGATATGAGACGCAGTATATTTTCTGTATACCACGAGCACACATGTGATAAGGAATTTAACCTGCAGATTAACGCCGTACATTAT
>JAUELU010000025.1:3666169-3678370 GCA_032357145.1 Evasterias troschelii
AGGGATGACGGAACATAGGGGTGTCGGACCATAGGGGTGTCGGACCATAGGGGTGTCGGACCATAGGGGTGTCGGACCATAGGGGTGTCGGACTATAGGGCTGTCGGACCATAGGGGTGTCGGACCATAGGGCTGTCGGACCATAGGGGTGTCAGACCGTAGAGCAGCCACAATAATTATTCTTAATTGATAACAAAATATGCAATGATGTCATCTATTTTTATTTTTATTTTTATTTTCTTTATGTAAAGTAAAAAGGAAACGCTCATAGTCATCATGAAGGCACATTGGTTTTAACCTTAAAGCAACCGGGTTGATTTCGACCCCCCTCCCCCCCTCCTTTCCATGCTACCCTTTTTCCTCAACAAATTTTTACATGCTCAAAGTGTACAGATTGATCTGTCCTATGTTCTTGAACTCGATGTCATGGTTTAAGTGTTTTTTTGCTACTACCTATAATTATGTGTAAACCTTAGGTTCGGGAGAATTTGAAAATTAGAAAAATAGTGAATTTAACCTAAAGTAAGATTTCAGCATTGGTGTCCAAAAGGAGAAAGACAGGCCTCTCTGGTGGGAGCAATCTATTAACAAAAATGCCAGAGAATGGGGAACAGGTTGATTTAAAAAGTTGTATTCAGAAGGCAATTCGATGTCAATGTTTAGTATACAAGTACCATGTGTCGATCAGTTTGAGAAACGGTCGTAGACGGCTCAAAAAAACTATGATTTTGCAGCATGAATACCCGTTGGACACAATTATTTATTATTCTATTGAAAGGGGGGCCCGATTTCATAGAACTGCTGAAGCAGAAAATATTGCATAAAAAAAAATTGTGCATAGGAAAAATAGGCAGGGACCCAGTTACAAACTGCACATAACATGGTATTTTGGCCGGTAACCCTTTTCCAGTATTAAGCAGTACATGCGTATTGTTTGATGCTTTGACATTAGCAGCTCTTTGAAATTGTGGTCTGCATAGTTAAGCAGAAAAATGTGGTTAAATTTTCTGCTGAGCATAAAATAGAAGGAAACAAGTCACAAGTAGTACATGTGGAACTGTAATTTGGCTGGTAACCTTGTTGTGGTAAGCATAACTGATTTTGTGCTTAGCTCCTGTTTGTGCTTAAAGCAGCTAGTATGGAATTGGGCCCTGGGGTCGATTTCACAAAACTCTTCCTAACTTCGGACTTGTCCTAGGCAATGCTAAGAGATAGGACCAGTCTTAAGTTAGGACCAGTACTTAGGACTGGTCCTATCTCTTAGCATTGCCTAGGACTAGTCCTAAGTTAGGAAGAGTTTTGTGAAATCGACCACTGGTTGATTGGAATGGATGTACACATTGAGAAGCCAATAACTGCTTCACCAGTCCACAAAGCTTTATCAATTCATCACCTTATTAAAAAAATGTAACCAACATGTGCACTGCCTAAGAACTTCTGCAATGCAATTTCAATACAAATGTAACTCACAAATTCATATTTGCTATTTATATCGGTTTGTATTAAGCACAGCTTTAAAAGAAAAATCAAGAACATATAGACCCCGATGCATATGTAGTCAGATGCCTAAACAGCGCCCTCACTGAGGCTATTGGCTAAGAGATGTAGGCATGCAGTGCGTACCTGAGTGCACATCGGATTTCCCATTGTTTGCCCTCAGCAATTGCTGCCAATGCGACCTTTTAATAATACATACATACCCAGTTATTCAAAGATGCTTAGCAGGAAAATTTTGCTTATGAATCTAATAAATTGTTTGGTGAAAATTACAGGGAAACTAATTTTAAAAACATGGCATTTTTTGTGAAGCAGAACTTTTGCTTGACAACTTTTGGTTTTTGCAGCTGCTTATCAAGTTTGCTCTTGAAAATTAAGTATTAAGTTGAACAATGGGGAACTGGATGACTTTCTACATGAGTTGCATGCATAGGTATTTTAATTAATACAAGTTGTAAAGTAATACAATGTACATAATTTCTATAAATAAAACTCATTTGCATAACAATGGCTACCTTGTACATGTGTCATGCCCATGTTCCATAATTATTGAAGATGCTCGGTTGTATAATTGGATGTAAAATAAAGAAAACGACACAAAGCTTTCTAGCAAATGTGGATATGTAAAACAGCTGTTTCTGTAAGTCAATTTCAGTTCATTCTTGTCTTGTACCATCCCCGCCCCATTTTAAATTTGTGTGTGTGTGTGTCGTATTTGACGGGTAGCCCGATCAGTTTTCAATGAACTGTTCTTTCTTGTTGGGTACCTGCTGGAGAAGGGAATGAAGGGAAAGTGTACTTGGAGTGGGTTATGGAAGGGTCAAGGATCAGCCTTATATTTGAGAACACTGTCCATGGGAAGAAGAATGGGTGTCAAACAACATTAGTTTGGGCAAAAATGGTTAGAGTCACTATTTATTTAGGCTGCAATTTGACGTAAATCGATCGGTCATCTTTGAGGGCACTTGAAACACGCAGTCAAGCATTTTTTGGCATGCACAATACTCATCGCTATTGGGTAGTGAACAATTATGAAACAACCTGGGTCATGTACCCAAACAGGTTGCATCTAAACTTCTAAGCCTTCATCTGAATCGTAACAGTACCAATAAAAACATCATACACATCAAATTGCCAGCTTTGATGTAGCTGACCAGATGATCTAGAGCCTACAAGTTTCTGGGAGGTTTGTTGGGCAATCTTCCCAACCTTTTGAAAGTGTCTCTGGCCAAGGAAGTCTAATCATGCCACCATTAAGAATTAGCTTGGCGCTCTGTCTTTTTCTTGTTCTTTGTCCGATGATTTAACCTGCAAACCATGTTTTTCTACCAAGAATGCCCGCTCTGCTAGTTTCCTACGATTTTCTTTGCCAACAGGGACTCCCCTGTCCCTTGAATTTGTCTGTAATTCTTGGACTTTCAATATAACTTATAAGAAATGTTTCCCTTTTGTATCCCATGATGCTATGCAAGAAGACGCGCCCTCTACTGTTGGTGAAAAGCTAATTGGCGACACCTTGGTGGGGTCATATTACATATGTTCTCACCCCACCAAAAAGTATCAATCAAGCCTTTCCAGAGGTCTTGTTTTTATCATCTACCGCTTTGTTTTTACTTAACAAAAAAAAGTTAATATGCAAGGCCCTTTAAATTTAAAGGCCACTTTTGACCTCTGAACCCTTGATCAATGGCTAACGGCAACTTTCATTTTCGATGGACCGGTACCCTGTCTTGGTACAACTATTTGCGGACACAATCTTAGTGCAGGAACCAATTGAAATTTGACAGGCAGGCAAAGTACCAGTGAAAAGGCCACTCGTCCATGTGGCATGGCATTAAAAAGTGTCCGGATTGCTGTATGTTTACGTCAGATTTGTCAAGTTAGATCTATACAGAAACAACGTATCTCGAGTTCAGCAAGTCTTACTGACTCGTGGGGATCAAAGAAAACCTTGCGGGGGCAGAAATTGTGGAAGACGTATAAAGAAAGCAGTTTTTTCAGCGACGACATGGGGGACAATGTTGACGAAGTTCTTGCGCCGTTGCGGGCTGCAGTGAAGGAACAGGTACGTAGCTAGGGGCGCCTATGGTTATTTTCCTGAATGTGATCTCGCCCAACGAGTCCTAGTCAGTCCTACCATGGTCCTACCATCTCCTTCCTCCATCCATATGGTCCTACACATCATTGGTCCGCTATCGTCTCCTCATATAGTTTACCAGCATATAGTTCAGCTAAAAATTCCGTGTCTTGCCACCACTTTATTTCACTTAATTTAGGTCAAGTTATCCTTTACCTTTCCAGCAGAAGGGTAGACAAAAAGTAGATACTTTGAGAGGCACTTTGAGTTTGAACTGCTACAAAGTGCTAAAACAAGTTTTTAAAAAGCCATTTTCGGGGGAAAAATTTCCGTATCCTGCCACCACTTTTTCATTCGTTATGATATAAAATAGTATCTAATTTACCTATTTGAGATTTTTTGTTTTGTAAAAATGAGTTAAGGTCAAAGTGGTGGCAGGATACGGACATTTTACCTTTTCAGGTGTAGTGTGGTCTTAACAACGCTGCTTGTTACACTCATTTTGCCTTCGATCATGAGTGCTCGAGAGTTCTGTCCTCGAGATGAAATGTGTGCTTGCTTGAAATATGGCATTTTTGAAAAACTACAAATTCCTCACTAGGAAGATTACAAAACGGGAAATGAAGTCATCCATTAAAAAATAAAATAAATCCCTTATAAAGTGGTGACAGGATATGGAACGTTTTCCCAGCCCAGGTAAGGATATAAATTGACCTATACATAAGATTCAGAATTTTAGCCGTAATCTCGCCCTACATGCTTTCTAGAAACTATGTGAGTCACAGGACTCATTCATAATTTGGGCCTCCATTAGGCAAAGTAAAATAAATAACATGTTGCTCGTCCGGACTTTTAAAAAAGTTGGTGAAGGAGGTCCTTGTTTTATTATTATTTTCAAATTTGTTGTTATTTTTTTCAAGATGGCCACCATGTCTAAGATGGCCGCCATATCGTATTTGAAGATGGTTTTATGGTTTTATGAGCAAGTTCTGTATGTCCTCAAGATCTGTTTAAAGTTGCCATGTGTGTTTCTATGTCCATTTTGATAATCTTTCCAAAAGTTCTTCTTGCTTTTGCTCCAAAATTATTTTGGTGCAAAGATCTCATACAAAAAAGAACTGTGGCATGCAAACGTGAAGGGCAAAACATTTCAAAGAAAATGTGGAGTTTCTCACGATTGCGTTGTGGGACAGTGGAAATAGCATTTTTTTGTAGGCAAGAAAGATGATGAAATTGCTCAACAATAATGAAAGATACGTTTTAAAATAGCTCTCAATATGTAAATTGATTTCAAAGATTTAAAAAAAAATAAATATAAAAATATATATATTTTTTTCAAATAACAAATAAAAACAAATTCGGTGCGGCCTCCAAAGTTGGAGCGGGCGGGGACGAGCAACATGTTATTTATTTTACTTGGCCTTAGTCCATAATGCTACTTCCAAATTGGTTATTGATAATGATACTATCTAGTTCTCGGGAGGATGGTGGATTATGATTATCGCAACTAGTCTTCAGCCAGTCTTAACTTCAGTTTATTTTGTACTACTCACCTAAAACTTTCTCTAAACACACTGGACATGCACTCACAACACAAGTGCATGTTTTTTGCCGAACTACTTGCAAAAACCTCTTAAATTTTTTAAATTCTTACTCAAAACTTGCGGCTGGTTTGCTGCCAAAACACACTCAAGGCTTGATTAACCCAATTGGTTGGAACCAAGCCTTCCGGAGTCCGGAGCACTCCGCTTTGTCTTTATATGTGCCCTTTGCGTTAACAGGGGCACAGCGATGAAATGAGGCAATTAGGTATACACAATTCCTATCACTGACAATGACATCTTATGCTGAGATTAGCTGGTTTATACTTCAGTACATTGTTGACCCTGATTTATTTATGCACAAAATACTGATGGTCAGTTTTGATCATAGTGTTAGCCAGAGGGGTGTCTGGGTGTGACACCCTCTTTTAAATTTGGACACCCTGTTCTATCTGTCGTTTACATGTAAATGTTCTGTAAGTGAACAATTTGGACACCCAGTTTATAAAAATCCAGCAAATTTGGACACCCTTAAACCGAATCCTGGCTATTACCATGGCTTTGATGGTCTCTGATTTCAGGGTGATCTTGTAAGGAAACTTAAAGAAGAGAAGGCAGATGTGAATGAAGTCAAGAAAGCTGTTGTGGTGCTGAAGGCTCGTAAGAAAGCTCTGGAAGATAAGGTAAAATAGGCACGACCTAACACAGATTACAATTGAGTATTAAACTTTGATCACAACACTTGGATTAGGAAGTGTTTTTGTACCTGTAATTTTTGAACGAAACTCTGGTTGTCATCAGCAGGTTGACCTGGATATAGAGTCCATGACCCTGCGGAGTCGAGATCCCAACACAGCGTCACAGACTCCTGGGAGTTTGCACCGTTTTGTTCGGCATATCTTGTAGCCTTCACATGGTCCAGTTTCAGACATAATAATAATAATAATAATAATAACTGGCATTTATAGAGCGCTCTTACACTAGGTACCGCAGCGCTTTACAATTAACTAAACAATAAGCAGATAAATAAATAAAGGCACTCAAATGAAAAAGACAGTGAGTTGGTCCATGGAAATCAACCATTGAACAGGAAAGTTTTTAGATGTTTCTTGAAAACTTCAAGTGACTCAGCGGAACAAATTTGATGTGGGAGATTGTTCCAAAGGCGCGGGGCATAGTGCAGCCAAGGCCCCTGTAGTACCAAGCAAACTGGTAATCCACCTGTATCCTGTGACTACTACTGCCTAAAGGGGTTTGCCCTGGTGTGTCAGGCAGTGGTTGCTGAGTGCGCCGCAGCTCCTTGTAAACCCTCATATAAGGTGCTACATAAATCTGGTCTCGTAATTCCCAAAAATAATTCAAAAACCTGTCTTACAATATTTCTGTCTGTTCAAGCGCCTTGAGTACCTTACCGGTAGATATTTGCGCTATATAAGACTATATATTATTATATACTTAGATGATGTCCTAAGTTTCAGTTTTAGATGTAGGAGGAAACCCCAGACAGTTATTTCAGGGAAAACCTACACCTTCAGGTAGGGACTGAAAACCCAATCCACATAGTGCTCCTGGTGGGATTTGAACCGGGGTCCCAGAGTTGGAAGGTGAGGATAGCAACCACTATGCCAACCCAACCGCCCCAGATAGTTTTAAGAACTTGTCTGTCTTTATTTTGAACGGTTCCAGGAGCTGGCCCTTGCCCCAAAGGATGACTTTGACCGAATGAAGATGGAAGACACACTCAAGAGGCGCTTCTTTTATGATCAGTCATTCGCGATTTATGGAGGCAAGTTCATAAACACATCCTTGTATTTGTTCTCAATGCATCTAGGTCTGATCATCCAATGTGACATGAAAGTTCAAAATCTGACGGGTTAACACAATATTATATCCTTCATTAACTGATTAAAGCACACGTGTAACATGGGTAATTGTCAAAGACTATTATCCACACTTGATGTGACCCGACATATAGATGGAATAACAAACCTGTGAAATATTAAGCTCAATCGGTCATTGGGGTCACGAGAAAAACAGTGGAAAAACCTTAAATGTTTGGACTTGCAAGACCAAAATTAATTGTTTTACTCCTTTCTCAAAAACTATTTCATTTCATGCAAAAATATTTCAAAGGGGGTTTCCCACCATGACCATTTTTATACCATGTAATGTGCAAATCTGTGAACAAATATATTTTGTACTCTTTTTCTTACCAATGTTATGTGCACCCTTTAAGACATCCTTTTTTTCCATTACTGATAAGACATCATCTAATCATGTTAACTGTCCTGGACAGCTTAAAGCTGTAGAAAATACTTTTCCCTGGCCCAATTTCATGGCTGTGCTTACCGCCAAACTCTGCGCTTGTGATCTCCATTTTGGGCTTACAGGGCAAGCATAAAATTTCTGCGCTAGTTGTGTAAGCGAAGAATTCCTACTACTGTGGAGTACGCACACGCACAAGCAAATTTTCCCTGCTTACCTGTGAAATATGCTTGATGTAGTTGCGGCGTTCCCTGCCGTAAGCGCAGATTCTTTGCTTACAGTAAGCATAGCGATGAAAGTGAGCCTAGGCCATGTGCACATGATAAAATAACCAATCACACTTACTATACAAGGTCCCACCATAATCAGAGTCCAACAGCATGGGGTTGAGGTACCACTCGGTGTTACAATGTGTTATAGAGTGAGAAAGGGTACTAGTATAGACCCATTGCACAACATGCGCATCTCCTGTCCGCCATTTTGGGAGTCAAAATGTGCACAAAAGGAATGGAATGAGTGCATACGCACCTCCGAACAATGCGCGTCTACCATTTTTGTCTTTTGTGCACGTTTTGACTCCCAAAATGGGGGACAGGAGACGCGCATGTATTTGCGCTGCCGGTTGTGCGATGGGTCTATAGAGAAGGTTAATGTGGCTGAATCTTGCCTTTCTGTAGGGGTCAGTGGACTGTACGACTTTGGGCCAGTCGGCTGCGCTCTGAAGGCTAACTTCATCAACATGTGGAGGAACCATTTTATTATAGAGGAAGGAATGCTGGAGGTAGACTGCACCATGCTAACACCGGAGTCTGTCTTCAAGTAAGTCCAACACCTGGTTGGTGAATGGATCGCACTGCTCCGATCGCCAACCCTGCCCCCACCCCACCCCCTTTCCATAACCTTGATGAATGTCACCAAGTAGTCATGGTAGTTCAGATACAATTATGACGCTAAATGTACTATGAATCATCATTCATCCCTCAGAAATTCTCTTTGTGTATAGTCCACAGCATATTTTTTGATTTGTTTTAAAGAAGAAGTACGAGGATAAAACGCAGTCAAGGTTTCACCTCATGAATCTTATATTCTGCATCCAATATTTGTGCAATGTTGACAGAATTTGTTTTATGAACGATGTGTTGTTTTCAGAGCATCTGGTCATATAGAACGCTTTGCCGACTTCATGGTGAAAGACTTGAAGACGGGAGAGTGCTTTAGAGCTGACCATCTACTAAAAGGTAGTATGGATCTATAAACATGAAGACTTTGTAGAATTAGCAAAGAAGAATGATAAGATGTTTTGTGTTGGTCTTCTCTCTAGTTGTTTAGACCATTTGACCTGTGACATCACATTTAAAAAAGAGCCACAAAGCCTGGACTTCCTGCAGGCTAATTTGTACTCAGCCCAATCAAAAAAACCATCAAATGTTACTTTTTATGAAGATTGCGCTGACTGATGTTTATCAACTTTTGATGTGAAGAAAGGGGGCATATCTTGAAACTTGTTCAGCAGTTATTTTTTATAACTCATGAATTTATGTGGAATTTATGACACAAAATGTAAAATGTCCCATATGACGAGTGTAATATCGTGCCTAAAATGAATTTTTCGAAAATGTCTTAGGTTTACAAAACAATAACATTTTATAAAACTAAATAAACGAGTAGTGCATCATGCGCTTAAAACTTGTGAACTATATTACAAACCATTTTAATTAACCCTTCTAACTTGTCTCTCAAAGCACATCTCGAGAAACTCCTTCAAGACAAGAAGACTAAGGCAGATCAGCGCAGTGAGTACACAACAGTCTTATCACAGCTCGAGACCTACGGCAAAGAGAAGCTGGGGGAGTACTTCAAGAAATACGGCCTGAAGTCGCCGATCACCAACAATGAATTGAGCCAGCCCATGGACTTCAACCTCATGTTCAATACCTCGATAGGACCCACTGGAAATGTACCTGGGTAAGAAGTAAAATGCGTACAGTTGATGTTTACCATATTATTAGAGCTGTCGAAAGAAGAAAAAACAAGCTTAGCTAATTTGTATTTGTGGCGTGTCGTGGCCGAGCGGTCAAGCTCACTGGACTCAAGCTCTGGTGTTTTTGACCAGCAGAGTGTGGGTTCGAGTTTCGGTCTTGACACTTGTGCCCTCAAGCAATTGACACTCTACTTTTATTGCTTTGTCCTTTGGATGGGACATAAAGCCATTGGTCCAGTGTGTTGTGTTATGCATGTAAAAGAATCCAGTACACTTGGTCTTTCAGAGAAGGAGCTTGCCCTGGTGTTTTCTGGTGTGGCTGGCTGCAGATAGTACCACAGCACCTTGTAAAACCGTCAGTGCAATGTAAATTAACAGGTCTTATATTTCCAACGTAGCTCTGCATACCTTGTATATAAACAAATAATGAACACTTTGAAGCGCCCTCTGGTGTCAGAAAGCACATCATAAGAACTGTGTATTTTCAATATCACTATTATTACTGCTAAACAGTTTTCTAGGGAACAAGTTAAAACCAGTATATGCCTGGCATTTGGTAGGCTACTCGAATCTTCTTCAGTGACACTTATAAATGCTAAGCAGTTTTTTGCTCTGCGGCCTTGTATTCCTCAAGGGATGGAGATGATATGTAGGTTGGTAGTTTTTATCTGCTAACCAGAATTTGTAGAGATCATCTGCACTAAGTACGGCAAACATATATATATTTTTTTCATAGTAAATTTGTTGCTGTTTCTATAGATACCTCAGGCCAGAAACAGCTCAAGGCATCTTCGTTAACTTCAAGCGCCTTCTAGAATTCAACCAGGGTAGACTGCCGTTTGCTGCAGCACAGATCGGTAACGCCTTCAGAAATGAGATCTCCCCAAGGTCTGGTCTCATCAGAGTACGGTAAGTGGCGGGAAGAGGGTCAGATATAGCTTTACTGTCCATTTAAAGCCAAATCGTAACCTTCCTAAAATGTGCTCAGTTTGACAACTAAGCAGGGCTCAGTTTTTTACAAAGCTGGTAAGTACGGATGTTTGGAAGACCCTACTTGGTGTACCACGTCTTTAGGGCAAGGTTACACAAGGCATTTATCAAGGCAACTTGGAGGTTACCAACGGCACTGAATGCAGAGGGAATACTTTGGTAGCATAAGATCAATTTTTCTGTACAGTGTCAAACAGTCTCCAAGAAAAATCCAAAGGAAATTGAAAAGTGAATATGTTTCCTCTTGGCTAGAGCTGGTTGCCTTTAAATGTTTGCAGACATGACTTTTAGTTGCTCTCCTATTTCTGTTCCTGTACATGCAATTTATTTGGTTTAGTGCCTCTTTTGTTACTATTATAATTATATATTTCGGTAATGAAACTAAGGATAACTGATAAGTGAACTTAAACACTGTAGCTCACAAGCCTCAGGAAGCCTGTAAACAAGGATGCTTCCTATAGAAACACCTTAAAGTGTTTTGGGTTCACTTACATGCACTACCAATCCTAGTATACGGGACCTATACGGCTCAATGTCCCATCCAAAGGACAATGCCGATATGGTAAAGTATCTTGTTCAAGGACTTAAGTGCCATGACCAGGACTGGAATCCACACTCTGCTGATCAGAAACACCAGAGCTTTAGACTGGTGCTCTTAACTACTCGGCCATGACATACCTCTCATATTCTTCCTCGGTAATTTTGCTCAAAGTATCTTGTCAGCTGAGTCATTTACTTGCTATGTATTTTGTGAGTTTATCATTATTTGTATAATTGTCATCTTTCAGCGAGTTTACAATGTGCGAGATTGAGCATTTTATCGACCCTGACAATAAGGACCATCCTAAGTTCTCCTCAGTAGCCGATGTTAAGGTGTTGATATTTTCAGCTGACGACCAGGTCTCTGGGAAGTCGCCAACATTGATGTCGCTGGCAGACGGTGTGGACAAGGTACAGTACAAATGTCCTGGGTCCAATCTCATGGCTCTGCTTACCGCATAATTCTGTGCTTGCAATCACCATTCTTCCGTTACATGGCGAATGCCAAATTTCTGCACCACATGTAGCTGTGTAAGAGAAGAATGCCTAGTAACGTGGAGTACGCATGCGCACAAGCTGTTATTTTTTTGCTAGTCTGTGAAATACGCTGGACGTAAGCATGAAATTTAGTACCGGTAAGTGACAATTTTTTGGTTACAGTAAGTTTAGCCAAGAAATTGAGCTCTGTTCTTCAACGCTCAGCCTATTGGTTCAATTAATTTTGTTCAGCACTCTAACACAATTGTGAATATTTAGGGTTTTTTCCAAACCCTGTCGGAAGCTCTGGCTTTGTTTTGGGGTTCCATTTGTTGTTGAAGAACCATGGAAAATACAGACTACTCCAAAATTGATGACAACCCCAAGCAAGAGCAGGAGACCTCGTCTCGGTATGGAAAGGACCCCTGGTGGATGAGGAAATGACAAATCAACGCTTTGCGTATCACATCACAAGCTAAAACAGCTCCGTCACTAAAGTCAAGGAAAGACCTTTCATTGGCTGAGGGTTATGCATGGCACGTACACGCACGCACATTTATATTTTTTGACCGTTGCGATGGCAGCCCATACAAGGGGTCTATACCAATATAGTAAGAATAGTTTTCTTTATCCTAGGAATTGTGGAAGGTGAAGGTTGTGGTGGGTATGTTGTTCGCTAGTCCCAGCGCCCTTGCCTATCCAGGACCGCTGGGATGGGCTAATCAGCTAAGCTTGCACAGATTCTTGTTCAGGAAATACGTCATGCTGTGACGTTGCAAAAGAAAGTTCTATTAACGTGAGATTGTCCAAGACCCAGAAGTCGGCTATTTCGT
>JAUELU010000025.1:3682564-3710245 GCA_032357145.1 Evasterias troschelii
GACCATCTTATCTAGCTATTTTTTGTATCTAGTCTAAAAAGGTAAGATTGTTTACTACATTTGTAGTTTATCTAAAATCTTACCGGAAAGGCTTTGATTTTCCATATTTTTGCAGGAAATCTTTAATGAGGCTTATACCTTCATGAAAAATGATATGCGTTGGGAAAGGTACCTGCGCGAATATTAGTGATGCGCGAAATTGGGGTACTGGAGGATAACTGTAGTGTAAGTCAGTGTGTCTGCTTGGGCTTGGCACCACTGGCACTGTACTGTTCACCTATCAACGACCATTTTGAAAACGTATGTATAGCGTTACGGAGGCCCAAAATGTTAGACCCACATATAAAGTATAAGGTTCACGGGGGAGCCTTATAGTTTCTTGAAGTATTGGCAGTGGACGTTTGTGACAGCTGATGATGAGAGAGATCACGGAGGGTTTGTTTTTTGGTAACTCGATCGTCATACACACGTACCTTTGTAAGCATGAGCATGTCTACTTTACTTAATTTTTTTTTCTCTTTTTGAACTGTCTTAAAACTTTAACTTGTTCTGCTATGTAAAAAATCCAACAGGGCCAACTAGTTTAAGTCAATACTGCCTGGATTTAAGGCTCATCCACATGCCCCAGCAGCGCTCAATCATGTACAGTAGTAGTAGCCCACCAGGCTGTTAACTTATGGCTCTCTTTTAACATCGGTCTTATCTTGATAAGACCGATGTTAAAATAGAGCCATAACAGCCCAAGGTGGGCTAGTAGTACAGCAGTTAGTGAGATGTGAATCGAAATGTATTTTGCTGATTAAATTAATGATGCTTGGAAAGTATACTGGGCCATAGGCCTATGTATGGACTGTTGATATTGTTTCCTAGCACGGTTTTCTGCACGCTTAGAATTAAATGTACTAATTGGGAATTTAATTGTACTTTTCTCTCTTTTTACAGGTGACCTCTTGTTAAAAACTGACCATTGTGCAAATTGGAACCATGGTCTTCCAAAGATTTGCTCAGTTTGTGAGACGGCCTCGAAATGCAGTCTTGGTCTGCGGTTTGGTATCAGCCAGTGTGTTCTGCATTAAGGCAACACCGCATGTTTTTCCTACAAAGGTATACAGACCTTTTGTAGTAGCTTACAAAGGTGGCATTGAAATGCCACTCTCAAAGTCTCAGACAAGTGAATTCTACGAGGTCTGTAGCCGCATGGGTGTGAATCCAGATTCCTATCATCCTTTTGTAACAAGCAGATGGGATATGGGGAGTCGAGGTTTAGCGTGGCTTCCAAGCGGTGTCCAATTCGGGGTACCAGCAATCCTCACTGCTGATCCTGACCTCTCAGCTAAGCGATTCTCGGATCCCATCAAGAAAGCAGACAAGGAAGTTGGCGAATCATTCAGGAACTCCTTGTGTTTGAGTGAGGAGGCGCGAAAGTTTGCCATTGCCAGGGAGGTCATTAAAATTAAACGCAACACCACAGCCTTCTCAGTGCTACTGGCACCGGTGGTTACGATTGTCAATTTCTGCGGCGTCTTCGCAGCCTACGTTTTCCTACCACTGCCGCTGATTACAAGCATCCCTTTGGTTGGCATTTTCTTTTTCATCCTCTATCAGTTCATGATGGGAGTCACCAATGAGGGAGAGGACTTGACAGCCGACGAGAAAGCGTCACAGCTTGGCGAGGATTATGTTAGGGGTGGGGTCGAGTTCTATGAGAAGACAATACAGAAGAACATAGCCTTGCGGAAGATAATGGGGAGGCGGGGTGAGCGGATGTACACCTATTATGGGAATGAGACAGCTGGACTTGTGTATTCATCTGGAGCCAACAATACACAGAAAAGAGACAAGTTGAAGAAAAAACTTGACTTCATCACCAAGGCAAACCATGAACTCTAAGAGTTAATTAACAACTATAATAACAATTCAATAAAGTATACCTGATACATATTCATGATTGACAGCCAAATTCTAACCAGTCCACTCACCATTAAGGGCCAGATGCTATTTTTGTTGTTTACCAATTGTGCGTACCAGTATTCACACACAAGGTAGGGCCTAAATATGTATGTGCACAGCCACGATAATGGGTACACAACATTTTGAAAAACCACTGGTAGCAGTTATCTCAATGTTATTTATATATCAATTGGCAATAGCTGTGTCAATGATGAATAAAAAGTGCTTGAGTTTGTCAAATACAAGATCTGCAAAGAGTTACTCAATATTTATATGTTGTTCATTTGGTGTCTTTGTAAAAAAAAGTGTACCCATGATTGTGGCTGTGCACGTATGCAAATAAGCATGCGCAATAGACTGTCGCATGCGCAACCATCATACTATGCATTCGCCTTGCAAACCAACCATGGAACTTTCCCCTGGAACATTGCACATTCAAAGATGATGGCACACATAAAATGTCAATCTATGCTTTCCCGAGCTCAGTGATGACAAATTAGAGAAGTATAAGGTATAGTAAAACAAATATAACATGGTTTATTTTTTAAGGTGGACAGTACATGTAGATATTAGCGCCTCTCTGTGTTAAGAGTTGACAAACTAGTTCCCTTCGACTCGGAACTAGTCTGTCAACTTGTAATTCCTCGGGGAACTAATATTGACTGTCCTGCCTCAAACCATATTATATCTATCTGTATATTGTACCTCAACCCGAGCTCACCACTTTTTTGTGGAGTTGAAAATACCACATGCTGTTAGACTGAATAAATAGAGTTTTACCAAAAGATAGTGGATGTTAAGAATAAATACAAATAACAAGTCCAAAAACATCAAAGGCAACACTTGCAAATTGTTTTCATCATTATATACAAAATCAGTTTAATTCTTTCCTTTTTGCACAATGGCAGTTGCTTTAATATGTGTTAATGTACACCATTTGCCGTCTAACCATTAAAAATATATGTACATATATAGACAACATCAACACAACTTTGTAACATTACAACAGAAACGGTCAACCCAAATGCATTTTTATTTAGTTGGAAGCAAATGATGTCATGATTTAATGTAAGGCTTGGGAACAGATGAACAAGTAAGATTAACCATCCCAAACCATCCTAAACTTGTCCCCTGATTTTGCCAGATTTTAATGCCTAGTTCATACAATACATGTTAAGCATAAGGCAATGTAATGTAGACATACCAGGAGAATGCTGGATTTCGATGGATAAGGGTAGGCTTTGGGCGAACAGGGCTTGAGTTTGGGGGGGGGGGGGGGGTGGGGGGAGGGAATCCACAAGACCACAGGCTTGTAGCTCAGAATTTTTACTGGACCGGAATTTTGTTCACAAGACCAGAATCAAAATGACAACACAGTTATAACTTATAAATTGTTTTGTGTTTGGGTTTGTGTGTTTTAAGAAGAAAAGATTGATCTCACTTGTCTTTTGGAGACTTTGATAATCAACAGATTTGAAAGATATTTTCAGAATCAAAGTAACTTTTGAACATCGGTTTATACAAGACTGCCGGATTTGTCTAGTTGTGAATTTCTGGCCAGACACTAAAATCACTGGCCCCAAGGCCTGTGTTTTAGTGTAAATTTTGAGCTCTGCTTAATCCCAAGAAAGTTGGATGAAAAAGGACGATACAACACCATTCGATGGAAAAAAAAGATTGATTCAATTCTCAAATGTTATTAAAAATGGTATGAATTGCAACTGTCATTAGAATGATTGGTTTGAAATATTTGTGATATACACAGAAATTTTGTGAAATATAAAAACCCTTTGAAACAAAATGTCAAGTATTATTTGTGGTTTTCTTAGTACATGGTTATAATTTTGATCTCAATGTTCGATGTTTTGGTTTGTTATAAAAAAACAAATAATGAAGAACATGCTGAAAGCTCACTCATTATAAATTTCATACCAGTACCAATCGTCAAGAAATAGCTTCAAAAAATAGCATTTGAAGACTCCCAAAAAACACTTGCTTAATTTCAACTGAGCTAAGCCTGCTCTCAAAAATATGCAAAAGTCATTTTTAAAAGATGACATAGATTTCATTCAATAAAACATGAATTTGATGAAAGTTTCACAGATTGGTTTAACACATGTTGTGTTTGTGGATAACTACACAGTGGGATTGAATTTCTTCCTTCAAAAACCAATGACATCTTTCACCAATGTCTGAGCCATAACAACATACAGTAATCTAAAAAGTATCATCAGTGTGCTGGTTGGACGTCAGTCTCCATTACACTGCACTGCACTGACATTCTATTTTCTGTTGCCTGGTTATGGGCTTAACTTTTGCTACATTAGAATCAACTACAATCGAACCATAGTCAGCAAACTTGTTCATAGTCTTAAAGAAACCTTGTTGATGAATAGTGGATTTGAAATGGATGGATGCCTACAATAAAGTCAAAGTTGTATAGTCCTTTTTAAGACTGCCAGCCAGCCTGCAACAAACCCAAGTCCAATGATCATATCCTTAACTAGTCTTGGCGCAAGACGTTGTTCATTATCACTCAACTTTCACAATTGTCCCTACCCTCACACTATCAAGCGTAAAAAAAAAGCACCATCGGATGATAGCGGACACTGTTCTGAAATCCTGACTTGTTACAGACCTTTCTTTGCAACGTCATGCAGCCCAAGTTTCAGCCAACCAAGAATGGAAAACCATGAAAACCATAAATGCAAAGCAAAAACAGATACAAGAGTTTGTAACAAATGTTACACAAATATTCAAAGTGGTGCTGAATTTGTTGCAAACAAAACAACCAAGCATGGGATGTATTTTGTTTTAATTAAAAGCTTGCAGAAATGTTGAATTTGGTCACATCTGTTAACATGACTAAATGTTTTGCTAACATATGGCTTCCAGAGAATGCCCTCTATCGGTGGAATTGTCTTAGCGTGTACCTACTGAATGTGCGTGGTTTTACCAACAACAAAACAACATTTTGCACCAAGACTAATCCATGAATCATGTCACATTAATTTACCCCCAGCACAATGGACAAAGAACTTATTACCATCTGCTAGTTCTAACATTTCTTTTGTTCCCATTAACTTTAATCAACAGCAGATGTGGATTATCATAGCAATTCTGAATTTATGTTTATTATTGATATTCTAAATTATTAGTTAACGGTATATAGCCTTGACCCAGAACCTCCCAAACTCAGGTTTGCAAACTCTGCGCATCATAGACAGACAAATCTACAGACAGATGCAAACACAAACTGGACTGTTTCATTCTCCCCTTATACATGTACTTGGCTTGTCCTCTTCATTGCATCTGATGAAGTAGTTGTTGCTACGAAAGCTCATGCGTTTTTTAAAATGTATTTAGTTAGTCTTTAAGTGCTACCACTACCCTCCTTGTTTTATTCTCCCCTTGGTAACTGCTTTACTTCTTTCAAGACAATTCTAATGCTCAAGGAGTCACATGCTTGTACTTATGACGGGTACCTGTTCTTTTTATTTTAGGTAGCACAATCGATTTTATCAGTGATACTGCTCATAATTTTTTTGTTCACGGTTGGCAAAACTCAAGGCTGAGATGTTACAAAAGAAATATCTATTTAAAATAAAAAAAACACCAAAACATAGCCCTCTTTACAGCCATTAAACAAAAATCATAGTTCTAGAATAGATCAGGGCCTAATTTCACAGAGTTGTTCAATCACAAATACTGACTCAGCACAAAACAATTATGCTTACCAGAATAAGGTTACCAACTTAAATTCCATTTCATTTGTGACTGTGACTGGTATCCTGCTTATTTTTGCTAAGCAAAACATTTTAAACAAAATTTTGCATTATTTTTATTTTTATTCTGCACACAAATTTGCTTAGCATCAGCACAAGCAGGTAACCAGCCAAATGTCAATGAAATATATATACTGACTTTGACTAGTCCCACATTAACTTTAGCTAAGCAGAAATTCTTTAAGCAGAATTCTTGGTTAAGCAGCTCCATGAAATTTAGAAATGGGTCAAATTTCGTCAAGCTTTACAGCACAAATATGGTTACCAGCCAGAAAGCCTTGTAATTTATATTGATGTGACCGGTGCACTGCACAATTTGTGCTTAGCAAAGAAAAATTGCTTTATGGTGTTTTCTGCTAAAAAAGGATGCATGCTATACTGCCTTTGTCCATATACCATGTAAAAGTTAGTTATTAATAAATAATAAACCAGCTCAAAATATACCTGCTGGAATGTGACCCCCCTTTGTTTTTATCAATTAATTTCATTTGAAATAATAGTCTCTTGGAAAGCCACCCCCGAAAAAAACCAAGTCTGGCTTATTAATGAAACCAAGAGTGCCTCATAGAAAAACTTGATCACTCTAGCTTGCAAGCCTAAGGAAACCTATAAACAATGGTGCTTGCTATGTGGAACAGAAACACCAGGGCTAACCCCTACTCTTCCATTATAAGTGTTATGGTTTCTTTCACATGCACTACCAATCCTAGTATAGGGGACCAAAAGGACAAAGCAATTTGGGTAAAGTATCTTGCTCAAGGACACAATCTCTTAATATCGTGCCCTTCAATGCAGTATCTCCAGTGCTAGAGAAGTATATCAATGAGCATGATTTCATTATATCTAGAAAGAAAATAACAGTATGTGTGAGTGGGTTTTTTCAACAGACCAAGCAGAAATATTTAAAAGTTTGAATTCAAGTGAGTGTCTATATTTGTTGTCCCTGAAAATGGGTAGGCCTAAACATTCATATGACACACTCAGGCTGGACACTTTATTTAATGATTACTGACTTTTAAATGGCATTAGGACAAGGTGGCCCACTCCCCCCCCCCCACAAAAACAAGAAATAAAATAAAAATCTGCACAAGTAGATAACTACTTCAAAAGGGTTTATGCAATATAAGTCTCGATCACAATCAATTTTGATTGCATGATAAGTTGAACACCATTAGAGGAAAAACCCTTCACAATTTTGAAAAAAAAATATAAACTGGTCCCTTTAAGGGGGGTTCGTAAAGTTATCATAGAAAGACTTGGTCAAAAACAAATCAAAAATTTGAAAAATCACAAATGATGAAAAGCAAATAGACTACAACTGTGCAGTATAAAAACATTGCACTATAAAAATACTACGTTAATATAAAGCTGGACTTGAACGAAGAATACACAAAACTGTAGCAAAATTTTCATAAATCTTTTATGCATGATTCGTCTGTTTTTCTTTTTCTTTACACAAATGCTTGTATCAAATAAAATAGTAAGCATTACAAATTGTACATGCATATATATAAAACACAAGAGAATTATTTTCCCTATGCAAAAATACACAGAATATTTTATTAAATAGGCACTGAATCTATATAGAAATAAAAATAACGTAAACAACGATATTTCTTCCTCATATGAAAAGTATCGCAAGTAAAAAAAATGGACTTCCTGTGCATTTAATTGTGTTTACATTTTTGTGAAGTCCAATTTTCTCCCACTTTTAAAATGGTATTTAAGTTTACACATATATAAATGTGGTAATACAGTCAACTCTCGTTATAACAAGGTTGTTGGGACTGGCCAAAACTACCTCTTTAAAACAGGACAGCGAAACAACCAAACACAAAGCAGAAATGAGATTCAGGACTTCAGAATGTACTCTTTATAAGCAGAACCTTTTTACAACAGTGCTTTTTATAACTAGGGTTGACTGTACTATTGACAAACAAACATTGTTTTGGTTTCTACCCTTACACCACTCGATACTTTAGTCCTGCAATTGAAAAAAATGAGAGGGTACTCAGGTGGGATTCGAACCCACAACCACCGCATTGTAGAACAAGGCCCAATTTCACACAGCTGCTTAACTACAAAAAGCAGCTAAGCACAACAAAATGTTGCTTACCAGAATAAGGTTACCAGCCAAACTACAATGTCACAAGTACAATTTGTGACTGGTATCCTGCTCATTTCTGCTTAGCAGACAATTGTTAAGCTGTGTTTTCTGCTTAAGCAGCTCTATGAAATTGGGCCAAGATCTTAACTACTAAACCACCAAGTGTGCCTGGTGACGAGAGGCCAGTTCGAATCCCATAAAAAAGCAATAGATACCATTAACAATTTAAAGAAAGGAAAGCCAAGTTTTCTGACCCTTTTCAAAACCACGGCTTCAACTTGGGGGTAGTCTTGGTGCAAGACATTGTTGTTCATTATCACGCAACTATCGGGATTTAGCGTGCTCCGCGCCCCGCCGCGCATTTTTACTATCAAACAATAGCGGGCGCTGTTGGGAAACTTCCAGATCACCACCACATCGCACTCAAAACAATGCTTCCAGAGAACACCCACTATCGGTGGAATGGTCGCAACGCAGACTAACTTGGGGACTGTCTTGGGCTTTGGCTTATGCTCTGTCTTACCATTTGAAGCCCTGTTAGGAAAGCACATTTTTTCTAAATAACTAATGAAGCCTATTTAGCCCAAGCCGCAGTTTAGTAAAGTGCCATAAACCGTTATTTGATAATTTCTTAACAACAAGTGTCCCCCCAAGTTGCTGATATTTTCACAGTTTGCTTGCATGGTGTGTGCTCTTAAAACACACCACTGACTTACCATGCATTTTGATTTAGTTTACCGTTAACGCACAACGTCAAACTCATGTGCATTCATTGCAGAGGCATTCACAGAAACCAAACAAGAGTCAAACCATACATGTGGATATTTTTAACAAAATAAACCTCTTGCAAAATGGCCAGAACAGGACAACGACCGCTCTGATATTTAACTTTAAGCTTCTCTTAACACCACAGTAATCTTCATCTTTTTTTATATTTTTACATAACTTAAAAAAGGATAATCTTTTGTACAAGCTGTATTTGGCGTTTATGTACATGCATTCTTATACATTTCCTATCGGCATTTCTACAACTGCTCGTCAGTTTCTTTAAAAGAATCTTCACCAGTTTTCAACTATATCATTGCAGACTTTTTATTAACATTTGAAGAAGCGAGACAAGAAAAGGAGAGAGGAAAAACGTCCGGTACATTAATCTGTTTAGCAGAAACAAAACTAGTTAGCAAATTTATTGGCTTAGCAAAAACACACAGCTGTTTTACCAGTCACAACCATGTAGAAGACATGGCAGTCTGGCTGGCAGCTGGTTTCTGCTAAGCAATATATTTTGATGCTAAGAAAGTTTAGGTGTTTCTTAGCTGAAATTGGGCCCTGGGGTTTTGTTTTCTGGGGAAAGGCAGGTCTTCTTTAGTGAGGGGCAGTTCCATTTGGAAATCAGAATATTCATGGGACTATTTATTCTAAAAGTGATGTGAGGCAACGTCACCATAAACCAAGCCACTCCGCATGGCGTTGCTCCAACAATTATGACAACCCATAGAAATTGCATTACATTTTTTCTTTCTTCATTTACTACAGTTCTAGAGTTTGATTTACTACAGTTCTAGACTTTGATTTACCATTGGTTTTGCTGAGAGTACAGACTCAATGATTCATTAGAAATGCACTGGTTTGTCATAAGAATTGTTTTTAAACAGTAATAAGAGGAAATTGAATTGAGTTCATGCATAGACATTTGCCAGTTATGGAGGGCACAAGTGGCAAAACATCTCTGAGAGTGTTTATGTTTTGTGATCAACCACATACATGAAATAACAAACCAGTGAAAATTGTGCGAGTCAGGAGCATGTAAACACACCGCCTTAATTTTGGTTGTAACAACCGAAACCAGCTGTTGCATACAAAAAAAGGTTTCAGGTACAGTTTTCTTGAATATGACTTCAATTGAGAGGTTCAGATTTCACAGAAACAATGGTTCTAGTATGAACTTCCTAATCAGTAAGCTTTCAGACTCAAATAAACAATGGTGCTTTTCCTTACCAGTCCTGTATAATAATAAAATACATTCAAGAGATCTGGGTGTTTTTACAGAGCGAGGGCGTCCTTGTTTCAGTTTTGCGTACAAAAAACAATGGAGACCCAAATAATGTGAGAACAAAAAGAAGTCCTTGATTTACTGAGTTGACAAACCTCCATGCATAACTAAGGGAATAAAAGGGTAGCGGGCCTTTATCGCATGGCCACGACCCTGCAAGGTTTTAAACAGCCGTTTAAGAACAGGTCGCTAATAAATGCCCTTTTGGTTAAAAGGCGTAATAACTTGTAGGAAACTCTGTAAAAACTTATCTGTTTTCCGAGCGACGTGTGGTGCATTTTTATGAGACAGCTTTTTTGGATATGCATTGGTGCGCGTAGTAATGCATCCTAATGCACGTGGGCTAACCCGCACAAATGCTATCCAAACTAACTGGTTATAAACAGCTCCAGCTGGTCTTTATCATCCGTTTATACACCCCCACGTGACGTGCTCTCCACCAATAGGAATAGCGAAACTGTCTGGGGTATTTATGAATAACGAGTATTGACTTACCAACAGGCTAAGGGGATACAAAACGCCAATGTTCAGTTCATGGCGGACATTTTAGGTTGGTGTGTTTTCACCCAGTTTGTAGTAAGAACGTTTACAAGACATGTGTTGTCTGTACACAAAGCTCTTTCCCTTCTTTACTTTGTCGAATATTAACACTTTTGGAGAACAGCGTAACTTTGCATTGTTATTTTTTGCGAGGGGATGTATTAAGAAGTGACGATCCAAAACCGACAACAACATTTGGTTGTTTGTAACCAAACATAAAAAAACCCCAAATTAATTAAATTAAGTTAATACAATAATCCATTCAGTAACAATATTATCTTCCAATTTAAATAGGTCTTAATACAAAACTCTACTAAATAATTTCAGAGATACAGCGATAAGTCACCAACAGACTGTTCAAATTATAATTTAAAATATCTGCACAATACCAAAA
The DNA here is from genome assembly GCA_032357145.1 of Evasterias troschelii. NCBI lineage: Eukaryota > Metazoa > Echinodermata > Asteroidea > Forcipulatida > Asteriidae > Evasterias > Evasterias troschelii. The sequence continues at coordinate 3,693,394 of JAUELU010000025.1, forward strand.
AATAATGATAACAATTGAAGAAATTATTAAATATTTCCATATCCAAGGCTTAACATTACAATGCAGGACTTACTAAGGACATGGAAGCAGCCTTTTGAGATTAGGTACATGTATCGAAACTTCCAACATTTTCAGACGACGGACGTAAAGCAATTCTAACAAAGTTTATATAAAATAAATTGTACCCAAAATGTTTTTTAAAAAGGTCAAACGTCAAGAAAAAATCACTGAATATCTTATTTTTTAGTGTGATATAGTTCCACTGTAAGCCCAGCCACTTCGTGCTAACTGGCTCCACTGATAACCAGAAGCCAATACTAAGAGTTGCATTGAGCTGGTTTTTCACATGGCCATTTATGTAAGAAAAGTTTAATAATCGGACTTGGCTGTTTGTTACATTCGTTCTTCAAAGACTGGAGATCTTCTCAGAGTTATAAGTTTTTGTCATAGGAAATGCCTTTGAACAATGAAATGGGTGAATTCGGGTAAAATTTCACACAAACATATGCCAACGTTTTTCAGCTTAGCAACATTTTTCTGCTTAGCAATATTTTTCTGCTTAGCAGCTCTATGAAATTGATCCCAGGGGGCAAAATCACATACAGATCCATAAAGATTTGCAACACACAACAAAACACTGTTAAACCAGCATTTGCTCCCAGCAAGGCTTTGGGGTTTTGGGAATAAGGGTTACTACTCTTCTTTCTTGTTGGCGTCTTGGGGTTGAAGAGTGGTTCTATTGTAGTCTCCCTTGAAGAAGGATAAAAGGGAATAACTTTACAGCCTTTCAATTGTCCGTGTGATGTAGATACCCAAGTGTGGTAGGAGACATCACTTGAAATACTCATTTGGGATCAGATTTCCAATCGGGATAGCTTGGTTGACTATAAAGAGTGCTTTGAACATGGATATTTTGTCTAATGTCAACCCAGTTCCATTATTATCCTCGATTGGGAGACCATAGTCCCAATCAGGGTATTACATATCTCCTGTTTGAGGTTGATAAGCCCTCGAGGTATGTGTAGCAGAGGCACTGAGTCTAGCTGAGATTGGAGAGTGTTGATGGGCATTCTATTGTCAAATGGAGTCCATGATGACCTCGATTGGGAGAACAAGGTCTTAATCAGGGTATTACATATCTCCTATTCAAGGTTGATAAGCTCTTTGGGATAGGGCAGCAGAGTCTTGTTGAGGTTAGAGAGGAGTGATGTTCGATGCCAATTGGATGGATTCAAGGAGGAGGGGGAAGGCGGCTATTAATAAAACCAGGGTTAAGACTCTTGATGTCCGTTACTCTTGAATTTGTATTCATCAAGGGGTCCCACGATGCCATCTGTCAAAAAAGAGTCAATAAGTTTAGAACCAGAACATGAGATGTCAGAAACCAGCTCTCAGCTGTGGACCGCTGTGTTTTATAATAATAGGCAGTTTTCAAAAGGAACATCTGTTTTACAAAAATGCATTTCAGTTTTACGCATTTCAATTTCACAAAAGTGCATTTCAGTTTTACAGAAACGCATCTCAGTTTTACAAGAACGCATTTCAGTTTTACAGAAATTCATTTAAGTTTTACAAAAATGCACTTCAGTCTCACGGAAATGCATTTCAGTTTTACAGACACTCATTTCAGTTTTCCAAAATGCATTTTAGTTTTACAAGACGCACATTGAGTTTACAAAACGCAATGCTCTTTTACAAAACACGTGTCACTTTTACAAAACGCATTTCAGTTTTATAAAAATGCGAGTTGCCAGTGTAATACATTCAAATACTGTAAATGCCTACATACAGGAAAAATCTGTTGCAAGGTAACTTCATATTCGATACGGTCTATAGCCTGTAAATAATGAATGTTTATTGTAATGCAGCAATAAGCGCTACAAGGACTTGGGCAGGAAAAGTCTTTATGTAATGATCTTATCTTCTGCTACAATTTATTGTAAACTTGGGGGTGGGGTGGGGGGTAAGATTAACTGTTTGAGGGTACACATCAATGCGGAAATTTAACACACAAGTCAGCAGAGTGGTAATCTTCAGGCCTTACCCATGTATACTCTTAATATAGCTTCACACACAAAGCGATACTGCGCCGTTGTCTGAACGAGCATGGCCCGCTGGTCTCGCATCGTCCTGACGATATCCAACGGGTACACCGGTTGGTTACTCTCTATAAGACACATTGCCGTTTCCATGGTGATGAGGACGCCCGTCCGACCGATGCCAGCACTAAGAAGCAAAATACGAGAATCATCATCAAAACTTGATCACAAGAAACTGGACGATTATTTGACACATCAGAAATCCAGGCCCAATTGCAAATAGCTGTTAAGCAAATTTCTTTGCAATAGAAAAAATTAGTCGTGTACCAGTCACAACACTACAAATTTTCTAGTGAGGTTTGTTGAGACACCATGAACATAGAACTTTCTCTCTTTCTGAGTTGTGGTGGTTCTGAAACAAACCCATGGTTCAACAACCTCAGGGTTTTAATTACCAACTCAAGAGTTATATACCCTTACACCAATGTGTATTAAGCACTGTATACTTAGTACTTTCCTGTGTCCACAGGCAAATCACTCGGCTAGGATTAGAACAAACTACCTTTGCATTGCTAGAACAGATGTCTTACCACTAGGCCACCAAGCAAGCTCTGTGGCTAGAGGCAGTTTGAATCGTTTAACTCAAGAGTTGTTAAACCAACGCCTCTCTACAGAACCACCACAACTCATAGAGAAAGTTTTTTGATTTTTTTCTACAGGATTCAACAAGCACCATGCACACAGTGCTTATCACACAAAGGTTTAGGGTAACACCACCCCCGCCCCCCCCCCAAAACCTTTATTTTAACGAAGGCTACAACTCGTTCCTGAGAGAGTGCTTACAGGCTGCTCTTTACTCACCTGCAGTGTACTAACGTTGGCGCTGTCATTCCTACTCTGTTCTGCCGTACCCTGAGGACGAAATCCAAGAAGTCTGACGAGTCATCAGGCACCCCATGGTCAGGCCACGCTATGTATTGCATTTGAAGCACTTTGCGAGACTCACCAGTCTATGTGAATTTAACAAAAGGTGATCGGTTGATCCACAGTAAATCAATATGCAAATAAGGAAAATGCATATACATGGAAACATAACCCTGAATACAAACTGTTAAATATTTATTTAAAAAAAAAAAAAATGTCTTTGAAGATAATTTTTACAAAACAGAATTTACCTTCATATGTGTGACGACGAAATCCCGATATGCAAATGATGGCGTTTCTTCTGCGCTTGTGCACGACACCTCGAGGTCGGGAGGAAAGATTAACCTTTGACCTAGCTCAGGCCAGTACTTGTGACATTTGACCTGCAGTCAACAGAAATACGAAAAATGCTTGTACATATATCACTGGGGATAAGGTTAAAATAAATCTTCTCTAATATACATCATCTATCGAACGGTAATGTTTAAATTTGACAAGTTTTATTTAAAATTGTGAAAGAAATTACAAAAATCACCAACGTGTTGTGACTTAGGCCATGTCTGAATTGGCCGCTATGGCTACCACTGGATTGTTACATCATCATGCATTGAAGTATAGGACAACCTTAGCAACATGCTTAGCAACAGGCATAGCCGTAGCAATAGCCGCAAATTCAGATCGACCACAGATAAGAATTGGAATGCCTTATCCAGTGGCAAGCAAACTGTCATTTGGGCCTACAACCCTCAGTCCTTCTGAATCCTTCATTTGGTAAAGAGGGTATAGAATAATTTGTGATGGTTATGGTTTTAGAATGCAGGTAACATGAATGCATTTTCCCTGTGTTCAATACAAATATTGACTACCAATATTCATTATACTGAAATGGGGTTCAGACTATTAGATTTCAATCCGGCCTCAAATAATAATAATAGTAGCTTCTTATATAGCGCTCATATCCGTCACTCAGTGATGCTCAAGGTGCTTCAGTATTTTCCTGCAAGGTATGTGGAGCTATGTTCTTGAAGTATGAGACCTATTCCTTTATATAGCACCATGTAATGGTTTACAAGGTGCTGTGGCGCACCCAATCTGCAGCCAACCAAAATTGGTTTCAGTAATTTGAATGCAAACCCCCACCCGTCCAAAAAACCCAAGATTGCTACACTAGGATCAGCGGCGATAAACTTACCCTTCCTCTCTCAACGTTGGTCGTTAACATCGCGATAAGCGTGCTTTCTTGTTCCCATGCCATGTACCAGAAATCAGCGCATGTGTTGGGGAGTGGGCCCTGGGCTGCTATGTACGAATTGCTTATGTTACTTACTGGGATCTCCATCTGATGGAAAAACAGGAAAAAAATCTTTAAAATAATGGCAATAAAAACCTATTGATTAGAAGCCTACATGTACAGCAATTTTCTACAGTATAAAGCATTTTGAGAAACATTTTACTTCAAAGTTTTGTGAATTCCGGATAATCTTCATGTACTCTGTGGCAGTAGAATAAATAGCAAGACAAATCTACCTAGCAAACACAATCCACATAGTGCCCCCGGTAGGATTCGAACCGGGGTCCCAGAGGTGAAAGGCAAGGAACGATACCACTATGCCAACTCGACAGCCTGCAATATGATGAAATGTGAGGACACATAGCTACAAAATACACAGATAGTTATGTGCAGTTGTTCCACAATGCATTTGGACGTCACTGTGGTCAAGTGGATAGACTCCTGGACTTGCACTCACAAGGTTGTGGGTTCGAATCCAGCCAAGCTATCCGCTGATTTTACAATGACCAGAATAATTATTGTCATTTAGTTACAAAATCACAATTTATTGATTGATTCATAATCATAGACATTACACCAATGTTTGAATGAGAGAGATTGGCCGTTGATAGCTTGGCATTTATACCCCCCCTTGTGGGAGCTTTGCCGAGTTTCCCTTGTTGGGAACATCATCTAAACAAACAAACAAACAAACATAACATAACCAGTGCAGTTGACTGGTTTCACATGGTGGTCAAATTACTGGCAAATGTTACAGAATTCAGGATAGTTTTTAACCCCAATACTGTCTGACCGTTCAGTGTCATTCACTGTGGTCTTGAATGATTGATAAAATATGCCAGCCTGCAATGTGATATCAAGTGGTGATACATCTACACAGTACATAGTCAACCCTCCTACTGTCTGACCATTCAATGTCATCCACTGTGGTTTTGAATGATATATGAAATATGCCAGCCTGCAATATGATATCAAGTGGTAAATGCATCTACACATTACACTTTCAACCCTCCTACTGTCTGACCATTTAATATCATCCACTGTGATTTTGAATGGTATATAAAATATGCCAGCCTGCAATATGATATGTGGTGAATGCATCTTCACAGTACACACAGTTAATGCGTCTGAATCAAGTGACCATGGCTCTGGCTATTGCCGTTGAAGAATAGGACTCTCAAAGCCACTGTCAAAGCCAGTACTTCACACACAGCCTTAGTTCTGAAGTACCAGCTGGCTTCAACCTTCCCAGAAAGAGCTGGTGTTGCCTAACGTGGCTCCTCACAGGTGCACTGGCCACATGCTACACAAGTGGCATAGGAAGCCAACACCCGAGTGTGACTGTGGGGCTAGCTGCTGATCAGACCGCAAGGCACATTGTCAACGAGTGCCCCATTAGAAAAAACTAAACGGTGCCACTGTTTGTCTGGCCAGCTGTGACCCAATTGCAACACGATGGCTGTTGGACAAGGATCTCAACATTTGAGAGAAGAAGTTCTGTGCACAGGTGTGCCATCACACGCAACTTGTACAGTTTAACGGAGCCAAAAATTCGAACATGATCTGGGTAAAAGCCGTCCCTGTAAAAAGCCACATCCGGTCCCCCAACCCGCTGCACCACGTGATCGTGAGGTGACACGTACACGCACATGTATTTACACAGAAGCTCGGTTGCACTCATTGCATTCTCGCTGTCATGCACCCCGATCAAAGGTCACTGTAATAGCACCCTCTTGTGTTTGTATTAAGTTCGTCGGTTAGTTTCACCGATCGTGTCGGTTAGTTTACCCACGTCATTAATCCAAGTGCGGACGCTGGTAAGTTTCACCTATTGGAAAGTTAACCACGTTCTTGGTAAAAAATTAATGGCTTAAGAGTAGGAGGGTTTGTGGGTTTTAAGGCAATGCATGGTGAGGTATAAAGGGTGCACCCCACCAAATAGTGAGGAAAAAAAAGTTGTCCTCATTAATTATTTGGAGGCCCTCAACATATTCTCTACTAGACAGATTTGAGAGCCCAATAAAAGGGATACAGTGTAAAAATGTTGCCCAATTGTGACCTGTGGGTTGTTGACTTCCAACTTGAGGTATTTTGGATGAAATAAATGGTCCTCTTTGCCGAGAGGTGAAGGGGCATTTTTCAAGATTGATGCTCGGATGTTTGGAAAATTACACAGGTGCAGGGGTGTTTTTATTTGGAGGGGGGAAAAACTCAACGAGCCCAGGGACTCCCCATTTAAAATTGAGCAGAGGGTAAAAGTTCAAGAGTCAATGGATATTTTCCCCTTTACAGCAAAAAGCTTTGAGACCTGTAAGTATTTTGGGGGGTATTTTTCTTAATATTTAGCACAACACTATGTATGCAATGGGAAGTGTAACCTCAAAGTATATTCAGTTTGCAAGTAACACCATGTGTATATATCTACTTTGTTGTGCAGATTTTGTTCTTTGAGAACTTGTCTTGCTATTTATTCTACTGCCCCGGAGAAGATTAAACAGCACGACAAGTTCTCAAGAACAAGTCTACACAGCAAAGTAGATATATAAACATGGTGTTGCCGCAAATAATAAGTAAGACTTATAAAGCGCATTTTCCAAAGATACAATTTGCTGCTAAATAATGCAACAAAATGGTCAGTTTATGGGCCAGAAGAGAACAGATGCGTTTTTAATTTACACTTGAAAGTCTGGAGTGAGTAGATGTTGCGAATGTGATTTGGTGGAGAGTTCCAGCATCAGGGACCAGCAACTGAGAAGGATTGGTCCCTTGTCCTTTTGTAAGTGCGAAGGAGTGTTAGATTTTGGCTGGAGCGAGGCTACTCCAGCCAGGTTTGTTGAGGTTTAGAGACTCTGTGATATACTGTGGAAGTATGTCAGAGAGTGCTTTGTGCATGTTCACTGATGTTTTGAATGTGATGCGTTGTCTAACAGGTAACCAGTGTAATTGTTGGAGAAGAGTAGAGGCGTGTTTGTATTTGGGTTGTGAGAAAATGATACATGCAGCATTGTTTTGGAGCCTTTGTAAACTGAATACAATGGGCTTCCATTGTTATTGAACAATTTCAAAGACTTTTTTATCACTGTTTATTGTTTATTCAAACGAGGTGCACCTATGGTTAAAAGTTGTAAACATCTCAACATGAGTCATAGAGGAGACCTACCGTAATGAGATTAGCATTAATGTAGTCGCCACTTTCCGCTCCCTGAAGGATTATCCTGCTAGCGTCATCTGCAGAGAAAAAAAGACAAGATTGATCTCTCGATAAGCCCAGGATATTTTGGGCGGGTGGGAGATCAGGAAAAGGTCAACAGATGGGGGACAAGAGGAGACTGATGAGGATACTGAGTGGAGAAGACAGGACACTAGACTGATGCAAACACTGATCTCTAGCGGGATGGATGGGTATGCCCTTTAAGTTGTAGCCACTGGGTGACATGATGCCCCTCTTAAAAGGGTACAATTGTATTTTACTGACTGGCTTCATTATTGATGCTCATGCATGGCAAACACTGGCTGACATGTTGCCACTCCTTAAAAGCTACATGTATGTGTTGCACCAACTGACTCAATGACAAAAGTTCTTACACAGCAGACAGTAGGTGACATGTTGCCACTCAAATTAACCATTTTCTTAAAGCTGTTAAACAAAACAGTGCTAAGCATTCTTATTCCAGCTGAGCAAATATTTGCAGGAAACCAGTCACAAACATTACCATTTTACATGGTATTTTGGCTGGTAACCTGTTTCTGCTAAGCAGGAGTTGTCTGTGATAAGAAAATTTGCTTAACAGTCTTATGAAATTGAACCTAGGTACATGTAGTTTAAACGTTGACAGCGAACACAGTAATTTGTACTGTATGTATATTTAACTTTTTCAAACCGACTCCAACTAACTCCTACTCAGCAAGCATTTACTGAGCAATAGTTTCTGCTTAGCAGACTGCGCTTAAGTTTGCTTAGTTTTAACAGTGTTTGCATTTCAAGTAAAAAGCTAGCTCTGTTTTCTTGAACGTACGTTCGTAAATGGCTGGAGTGGGCAGGAAAGATGGGGTTAAGCTGAATAAAGATAGATTGATTGGGAAACAGGCATTAGGAAACACTGAACACAAGAACAATGGACGGAGAGTGATAACAACAGACAAAAGGATCAGTTCAACAGCGGAGCTATTTGGAGCTCACATGGGGTGGACACGATTTAAGCTGGGGGGGGGGGGGTCGACAAGGAAAGATTGATGGGGGATCCGAAGAGGGGGGGGGAGGGACATAGTAAACGGAAATGTTTGTTTAGTTTGTTGGTTTTTTTTACATCCAGGGATGTTCAGGGAGTCAGGGAGTTAAAGAGGTTGATGGAGTGAGACTGGGTGTAGTGAAGGGAAAGGGTAAACCAATCAAGGTATGTGACAAAACTCGACCCATCAGAGTTAAATTCTATACAGCAGTTTAAGCACGAAATAATAGCTAAGCACAAAGACAATGTGTCTACAAGCCAAATTACAATGTTAGTACACTGCTTAAAACTGATTCCACTTTTGTTTTTCGCTTAACAGAAATCTGCTAATCAGTATCGTCTGCTTACGAAGCTAAATGAAGTTTAGCCCAGGACTGATGTGTACAAAGCTACTTTCTTTTTGTATTTAGTTTTGTAATAATTACTATGATAGCTGGAATACTCACAGGGTGAAATATCTCGGTATCTGTTCTTGACTACGTTATCGGCATGACGACTTGCATTCATTGTCATACCTGGTTTCTTCCGGTAGAGTTGCTAACGGAAAGAGAAAACAAAATTGAGTTGTTTCATACACAAAAAGAAAACTTCACTCGTGAAATCCGGACTTCATGTTGTAATCCAATTCCTTTTGAGCGAGTCCGAGAAGTTCAGCCAAATTCTGTAATTAATAACTTTTTCTCCCTCTTCCCACATTTTATTTTGTCTTGTGTTTTTCCAACCTCTTGTGGTTAAACCAGCGCCTTCCCTCTACCCCCCTCCAGCTTGTCTACTTTATTGTTCATCCCTTGCTTTTTATGTGTGCTTTCTGCCTCTCTCTTTTCATTCCTTTCCATTTGACTGCTGCTGTTACCCCAGTACACCTGTTTTCTGTGTGTTGTGTTGTCATTTAGCCTTCTCTGCTGGGGTTGAAAAGTCAGGCCATTCACTATTTGTTGACATAATAATAAATACCTCAAACTGTGCCAGCGCTGTGCCGACCTCTAATCCCTCCTGTAGAAGCATGATGGACTCCACAAGGGGATCGCTTTCCATTCCACCATTGGGCACACGAGGGCTCTCTGGGATGTACTGAAATGCAGGCTCCTCCTCAACTTCTTCACCCACATAGACTGCCGGAAAACAAAAATGCAAAAAACCTCAACTCGTACAATTCAAAACTTTTTACACCAGGGATAAAGACAAAGGGAGGCTTGCAGTGGAGAAAATATCTATCACGTTTCTGAATACTTCAGCAGTTGCTAAGGCCGCATTCACTGTGAGCATTCTAGCTGTATGTTGGCGGTCTCCCTATTTTGTCAATATCTTTGTGCCAGTCAGAAGCCATACAACCCCAAACTAATTTCTAAATTTACCCGGTCAGTTTCCCATGTGGTTTATTACTTGATAATTTTGTAAACTTATAACTACACAAGGGCTTTTTTACATAGCCTCACTGGTTGAATTCCACACAGGAGTTTTCAGGTAGACAACTACCTACTAGTTTCTACAGCCGCATCCAAAATAGCGGCTATGGGTGTTGTTATGGACACCTGTACTTCAATGCATGATGGCTTGGTGATCTAGCCGTAGCCAAAGCCGTTGCCGCCAATTCCGGACACTGCCCTCGGTTTAGAGATACTTACCGTTTGGTCTGACCGTGAGTAGCAACTCTTTACTTGCAGAGTCCCCTATGGAGCGAATGGCACTGACCACCTGCTCATTGCTGCATTGTGCCATGTCCTTGCCATTCAGGAACAAGATTTGGTCACCTTCATTTAGTCTGGGGATGCACTGGTCAGCCTGAGGGGAAAAACGATAAAAAATAAATAAGTGGACAGGAGCGAGCAAAGCAACATTTTTGAACAGTGTCTGGTTTACACTGGTCCATATGAAACCAGTTTAAACCAGTATAAACTAGTTTGCTTGAGATAAAGTGGTGAACTACTTAATCGAGTGGCATTTTGGAAAAGACTAGAGTTTTCTTGTTCTTACCGGCGTGTTCCGCGCAACCCTTGAAACGATGATAGGACTGCCTTGGTCTGCCCCACCTTTCACATTGAAGCCAAAGCGCCCTCTCTCATCACTTTTGATGCGTATTGAGACGAGGGGATCGCCTTGTGGTGATGATCCATTTGGCTGTAATCAGGGAGGGGTGGGGAGGGAGAGGAATATAACCATAAAAACAATTCGGACATGAATATTAAAAATTTGTGATACAAATATTTTAAACAAAATTTTCAAGAAGATACGTTTCAAGTTGCCATATAATCCCAACAATTCGGCCATGAAGGACAAACTTGTAAATCATCCAGCAACTTGAGGAGATGGGGATCCTTTGATTGACAATTACTCTATGAGCTGAACCCAATTTCAGAAAGCTGATTCCCAGAAGTAGGTTACCAGCCAAAACACAATTGAACGAACATTGCTCAGGACTGGTTCCCTTCTAGTTTCCACGGAACAATTTTTAAAGCAGTTCTTTCAGATTACGAGCTATATGAAAATGGGTTCTTGACTTGCGGTGGGTCTGTCATTGACAAAGTTATAAGGGGGGTTCTGGACTTACTGTAGGTCCGTCGTTGACGAGGTCATAAGATCGTTCCGTTAGACTTAAATCGCTCCCTCCATCATCCATAAACATGATCTTTGGAGGATGTAGCAGCTCTTCACTCTTTGAGATGCCATTCTCACTATAAAATAAGACAATACAATTAATACAGCCCATTCCGTACATGTAGTACTACATGTACTACTACTAATGTTATTGGTATTACTACTAAAGCCTGTACCTACATGTAATTTAACCAAACTCCATGGTTAAGGGAACGTCTCAAAAGTTGGGCGTGCTCTAAGCACAAGAAAACTCTCTCATGGGCACACCCCCGCAATCCATTGGACCATCGGTACGTCCTGCTAGACGGCATCATTGTGTCAAACTACGAGAGCAACCCTAGTTTAGTAGTTCCAATGGAATGTCCAATGAAGCGGTTCATGCGCACACGCTGGAGGAATACTTATCCGATCTAATTGGAACGCCTATCATATCAAATGTTGAGATGCTCCCTTAAGTGTAGTCTTTTCTCAAGGATTTATCTCACGATCTGGATGTGTCATCGACACCATCCTTCTTTGCACCTTCAATAAAGAATTCTCTAACAACTCGATTTTAAAGTCAGCGCACTTCTTTGAAAACAAAATGGTTGAAAAACTGTTAGACTCGGTCGTCGAGCTAACGTAATCTGGCTTTAGGCATGTGCAACATATATCCATGTAATTTCATATTGCCTTCAAGAGGGCAGTATTGTAGCTGTGATCAGTTTATTTAAAAACAGAACTTTTACCTTTGATCCATGATCTAATAGATCTTTCAATTGTTGATAAACAAACCACGCTGGATGGCATGGACGGCCGAATGTTAGTCAAACATTCAACTGTGTTAAAGATGTTTTAACAAAAATTTACATTTTCTGCAAACTTTCGATTAAATGAAATACTTCTCATGATTAGTTGCTTGATTCCGACAAAATCAAACCATTTTTTAACATTTTTTTTGTTTTGCTTTTTATGGCTTTCCATAGTCTTCGAACCTGGGTTGGCAGAGTCGGGCTGTGATTGCAATAGAAAGGTCTATAAGACTTAGGTTTCCTGGGGTCGATGTCACAGAGCACTAAGACTGAGTTGTCAGTATTTACCATAATGATTTGTATTGTGACATTACACTTTGCTTAGCAATTAAGAATGATTTGAAGTTAAGATCAGTCTTTGCTCTTTGTGAAATTGTCAAAAATGTCTCTAAGGGATACCAAGGCCATGATAAGGGAGTTATTTATCAGCTTTCTGAACCTTATGTCATCAGGCTGAGTCACATTGTCAGTTGTTGCACGAGATGCCACATTGAAGCAAAAGTAGAGTTCAGAGAGACTTGTTTTACAACCACTGGTTCACACAACCTGTAAACTTTTGCATCAGGTTGAGTCATGTGCATACCAGTTTCTTATTTGTGAATATAAGATTTCAAATCTTTCCTAGAAGTACTTACAAATCTTTCCTTTAAAGTACTTTCAAATCTTTCCTAAAAGCACTTTTGAATCTTTCCTTAAAGTTCTTTTGAATCTTAGCTAAAAGTACTTTCAAATTTTTAGCTAAAAGTACTTTCAAATCTTTCTTAAATAATTATTAAAATATATGCAGTAATTATTAAAGTAAATGCAACCGACTTTTATTCATTAACCCTCAAAATTAATGAAACTGTCAAACTTTACACCTTTTACTACTTTACTACTCAACACTAAACAAAAACTCTGATAACTTGGTAATGAATCCATCAAAATCCTAGAGTATACAGTGTAAACTCAACTACCGAACCAGTAGACTAGTTTAGCTCTGTAGCACAGATTCTACCAAATCCTAAATAGCTTACAGTACCAAAATAGTGGATTCTAGAGGTACTGGTGGCACAATGTATACTCATTCTTAGCATCATTGCTTTGGCCAGGCGGCACTGAACCCATGAAATTCCACCAGCATACAGTAACATGATAGTGGTGGACGTGCCACACCCAGCATTATTGCTTTGGCTAGGTGGTCCTGAATCCATCAAATTCCAACAGCATACATTTACTTGATACAACGCAATTCACATAACCACCATCAGGTCTTACCTTTGAAAGAAACACCCAAACAAATTTACCAAGATTTTGATAGAAACATGTTAATGCTCCACCTAAACAGCGCCCTCATTATTGCCAACATATTTTTCTCACACAGAGGCAGAGTCGTTTCAGCAGCCACCAAAAGGAAAAAAAGAGTACAAACCTGCCATGCAATGTTGCTTTAAGAGAAAAACGTCAAGTTTTCAGACACAAAACAGAAAGAAAAGAGAAGAGAAAAAGTCAAATTTGTCAGACCCAAAAGAAAAGAAAGAAGACAATGGGCGCTTTTTTAAAGGAACACTCACCGGATGCCATTGGGTGAAACGGGGACTTGACCGTCAAAGCTGCTGTACCGGCTGTTTTTACTGTGGACAGCAGGAATGAAATAAGGGGGAAATGCATCATGCAATAACAATCAAAGTGCAGCCATCTTGCTTTTTTGTCCCAAGTCTAAACAGTGTCTAAACCAAAGTGAGGCTGTGTCCAATCAAGTGACTTTTGGAGCATTTTTTCACACGAGGGCGTGTCAGACTCCTTGTATGTGATGTCATCATCGTGAACAGTGCCCTCGCTGAGGGCAAACGAAGACTAATCACTGGCCAAGAGTTGTGCGTGCACATTTCAAAAATTTGACGTCAGCAATGGCAGCCAATGCAAAGGGGGCCAAGGTCATACAGCTGGAAATCAGAACACTGCATGGTACCATTTGAAAACATTGTGGACTATATGCCTCTATGACCGGTCCCCCACTTCTGCTTAGCACCATAACCCAGTGCTTAGCAATTTAATTTTTTTAGCTCAGCAGCTTTATGAAATTTTTCAAACATCAATGCAGCACTCATCTCGCACAAGCCTAGAGAGTATAATCATTTCAAACATGGCTTATCCAGGCCTGATACCCAAGAGGCGATGGAGGTACACTGTAATTGCCCCCACCCCCTTGGTGATTGCCTTGGTGCCCCTGGAAATGTTCCAGTACAAACTTACATTTCTCTCTACGAGGAAAATATACCCTTGTGCTTACAAGTACTGGGCCCTGATCTTAGGTTTGTTAATGCTGATATTTCCACCTTCTGATAACCCCTGGAGTTATTGACTCCAAGGAGCTTTCGAAAACAGTTTCCTTTAGAGCTAGAGAAGTAGATCAAAGAGCAGCATTTATTTTGATCTGGAGAAAATTGCAGCATTTTGTTTACACCCAACAGACATAAACAAAACTGAAATCAGATAAAAGTCTAACATTTCTCAACCTTGAAAAAGCCATGTTTGAATTGAGTGATAACCTGGCTCTGACCCTCAGTTCAAAGGTCAAAGTTGAAAAGCCCTTGATTCAGACACAACCCAATGATAAAATAGTCTGGTTCCATTTTATGAAATGAGAAATAACAACTATCATCTCTGTAGTGCGTCCAGAGAACCCAACAAAGATGGCTGCAGAATGATCAAAAAGGTTCACACACCTTCAGAAAATTGCATCAATGGAAGAAATCGTGCAGCATTCATGTAAATGTCATTGTGCAGTATGTTAAAACAACAACCAAAAACAATATTTAGCATTAGTTATTCCGCCAGCCCCCCAACAATTTTGGTTCCTGGTTAGAGCTAAAGTTCCAAAATTAAAACGGTAACACAGCACTGGAAAAAAAAGTTTAAACTCATTTCCAACATAAACTTAGTTCATTGTGAAGAAATGTTACTGTACAGCCACTGAATGAAATGAACCGAACAGAGAAGAAAATACAAGTTAATTTTAGCTGCAGATTGAAGTTTACACTTTCATGCAGTTGTTTCAAAAATGTCAGGGCTCGAAATTTACACTGAACCACAGGCCCGAGGCCAGTGATTTTGGTGTGGGGCCAGTAAACTCACAACCAGGCAAGCCCGGCGGTCTTGTGTTTTTCAACTGAATAATAATACCTCACTGTGTAACACCTCTTATAATAAAACAGTAAATACATCACATAAAACTGTGTATAGAAAGGTTTGTTTTCTCATGTTAACTCTAATCTTGTACAAAATATCTGGCCTAGTGAAATTTCTGAGGTACAAGACATGAGGTCCTGTGACAAAGTTTTCCAAATGTGAGCCTTGAATGTTCAGAGAAATATTTATTAAAATCTCCTTGGTAATTCCTTTGATAAAAGCATTTTTAACAAGAACTCAAGACTTGGAATTAACATAAAGTTGGTTTTTGTTCTCCTCATTTTTAACTCTGGTCTTGTACACTTATTTTGGTCCAGTACAAGCTCTGATCTACAAGCCGTATGGTCCTGTGAAATTCCCCCCCCCAAAAAAAAGAAAAAAAAATGTGAGCCTGGCATGTACATAAAAATATTGATGAAATCCACTTGGTAATATTCCTATGATACAAGCATATTTCATGGCAACTGAGGACTTGGAAATTATGTCCTCGTCCTGAACCCATGTCAAACCATCCTTCTAAAACCACGGCCTCCTGCAAAGCATCTGACATGTGTCATCTTCCACCATGTCATTTTAAGAAATTTTCTCCACTTTCCACACAGGAAAAAACACTTTCGTTTGAGGAAAGCAAATGCCACGAGTGTTAATTTCAGCCCAAGTGACAACCCCGAACACGTTAAGCTGATGTAGAACAGAAGTTCTCAGTTACATCTACGTCATCCAAATTATTTTAAGGAGGTGTCCATATCAAAAAAAATATCAAAACATTAATTTTGGAGACCTTCCCCACCCCCAAACAAATTAATACTATCAATGTTACTTCCATTTCATGGTTTGTCCACTCTTCAAAATATATACAAAATACATAAAAATAATATTAAAAACACTCCGCCCACGCTCCACCTTCCAGCTACTGTGAAAATGTTTCAATTATTGAACAAACTCTTAGAAAATGCAGAGCAATATATGGATGGCGATCATTCCCAATGAAAGAAAAACAAACAAAAAAAGTGAGCTGAAAAAATGAAAATGAGTTTGTTAGGAATGAGGTGTTAATTGCAGATGAAATTAGAAACAAGCACCCATCTGTTCAGGTAGAGGAAATAAAAACAGGGCGGGAATAGAATTACAAACCATTTTTTTTTCTTTTTCAAAATGGTTGGACTAATCAGGCATGAAAATAAACCCTTGACAAAAAAAGGAGGTAAATCTTATTGAAAATTTTTTAAAGAAATAAACCACACATGAAACTGACTGGGTAAACTTTATACAACTGTGGGTTGAACAAAGACAAATTGGCTAAAGCGAGATTTGAACTAACCACCTCCGGTTTACCAACTAAGCTATCAAGGGCCAATATTGGGCTAGATAGCTCAGTTGGTTGAGCGCTGCCACGTTTAACTGGAGGACGTTGGTTCAAGCCAATTTCCTTTGTTCAACCCCAATTTATAAATCTTATTGGGTACAAGGGCTGAGCTGCATGGTATAGATTTTGTTTGGGTTTTGATAAAGACACTTTATGAATAATCTTGCTGAAAAAAACAAAAAAATCAGACTAAAATAGGAAGAACATTGTGCCTGGATCCAATGCGAAAGAATTACATTTTTGAATGAGCCATCCCCTTTGTTGCTGTTTCCCTGAAATTGTGGGTTTTCGTGTGTCTGTGTACTGCTGTCTTACTTTTGACCTTAAAGGCACTGAACATGTTTGGTAATTACACAAAATATATATTGCCATAAAAACTTACTTGGTAACCAGCAACGGAGAGCTGTTGATAGTATAAAACATTGTGAGAAACCACTCCCTCTGAA